>OX333078.1:37339335-37580956 GCA_946863875.1 Alloplasta piceator | reverse complement strand
CATATGGCGCTGCAAATTCGAGACCACACATCTTGACACCGTTGAATTCCAGAAGCTACATTCTATGATGGATCGACGAAGAACAAAAGGATATAGAAGACACACTGAAAGGGCCTGAGCAATAAAAATCCCTGATCTTCACTTCCTTCCACGAAATGTACATCTTCTGGCGTTTTTTATATTGAAACAGACCAGGACTCACGCTAATCTTGTTTTAGGAGCCAAGGTTGAAGAGTCACGTCCTTAAATATGTAACCATTTCATAAATTTATTCGTTTTTTCAACATTTAATTAATTATTTATTATTTATTCAACAATTTAACAATTTATTTATCAATTCATTATTTGAGATTTTTTGTTGATTTAATTTGGGAGATTTTTAGTTATTGATTGGGTTCAAGATCACAGGATCTATAAGATCTATGTTTTTTATTTTATTATTTTCATTTTATTTATTTATTATTTATTTATTTATTTTATTTATTTTTTATTTTTTTTACTCTCAGTAAAATTTTATCACGAATAATTGAATTTGGTCAAGTAAAACTTATTCGTCCCATCGATATTGGGAACATCATTTTGTATCGCGAAATTTCAAAGTTTTTTTGAAATTTGAAAAATCGATTCAATTGAAATGATCGAAGTTTCATCTCGGATTGTTAATTCTCATAGAAGCTAGTTTTTCTCAATTGCAATTATTCCTTGATAATAAAAGAGCCTGGAACATCGATTGATCGGAAAAGTTTTATCCGATCACAGGAACGATTTCTTTCGTTCGCTTTTTTTTTGCCAATTAAAGCGAATCAAAGCAACAGAAGAAGAGAAAAAAAAACGGAGAAGCGAATCGTAAAAGTTCGAACGTAATAAGAGGGATGGATAATGATTGGAAAGAAAAGAAAATTGTCGTTCCCAACAAAAAGATATCGCGAAAGATAACTTTTTAATTAGTCTTGATTAGATATCTAAAAGACGAAATGATTATTGACGATTTATTATTATTTTTGAATAATTGTTATTGACATCGAATGTTTAATATTAATTTCAGTAAAAAATTATTTTTAATGATACAATTATAGTAGACAAAACAATTATTAGTTAAAATCAGAAAATACTAATCACGATTTTTTCAGTGCCAATATTAATAGTGTCACAATTCTTGAATTTTTATTCAATTCCTGCAAAATTTTTAAATGACTTAAAAAAAAAATAACAAAAGTCATACAAAATATAATAAATTAAAAACTTTGTTACAATATATCGTCCAATAATTTGTGTAAATTGAATCTTGAATTATTAAATGCATTTCTAAAATATAATTTTATATTAATTCATATTAAGTTTTGTAAAATATTGTTTATTGTTGCTCTTTTACGAGCTCAAAAATTTGAATAAAATCAAAAAAGTATTTTGAATAAAATTTTAAAATCTTTTTTTGTCATTTGTTCAAAAATGGACCAAAAAAGAATGTTTTTCATTTACTTTGTTTTTAAATGTAGTTTTTGAAAAAAAATACAAAAAAATTATTCAGAGCTTCCTACTATTTTTTATCTCAATTTTTCGAAAAAAAATCAAATTTTTTCGATGTTTACCATTTTCAATTTTTGTTTTTATTTTTTTTTTCAAATTTGAGAGTTCTCTGAACACCCTCAAAAAATTTCAGAATGATGTTGTGAGAAATAAGGCTAGTTCAAATTTTTTTTTCAATTGAAAAAAAAATAGAAATAAAAAAACGCCACTCTGAGAAAATTTGAGGATTTGCAGAAAATGTCAAAGTTTGATATATTAAAGAGAAAAAAAAATCAAAAATGGTTAGCATCGAAAAAATTGCGACTTTTTCCAAAAATCTAAAAAAAAAAATAATGCAGATCGGTTTGGATAATTTTTTCGTATTTTTTTTCAACAAGTTCATTTAAAAACGAAAAATCAGTTTAAAAAAACTGATGAGTGAAATTTTGAAAAAGTTATAGCTATTTAAAAAAAGCAATTTTTTTTTCGAAAATTCATAACTTTTTTTGGTTGGGTAAAAAAATTTTTTAAAAATTCTGAGAAATGTTTTTCATAGGGTAGAAAAGTATTTAAAAAAATCAGCCAAATCGAAAGGGGTCGGGTTCAAAAGTGGTCGTTGTGGCGTGGAATGCCCCATATAGAACTATGAAATCCTTTTATAGTTAAAATAGTTGGGTGTCGAAAAAAGGGTCGACGAAGTTAAATTGCAAATTATATTAGGGTACATATCGACAACCCCTATTTGGGGAATCGCTCGAAATTCCCCGAGCAAGGCGATATGCATATATATATATATATATATTCACATATAATATGACTGGGGTATCGAATCCAAGAGTGACACATCAGAGGGTGTATGCAAAAGATCTGTAACGCGACAATTTCTCGGTGCATTAACAGAACACGAGGCATTAAAAAAGAAGGGCGGGAAATATTCTCTATCGAGGAAAAAAAAAGAAACAGTCGCTGGTGTGGGAAAAGGGCGGAGGGGGTGAGTTTGAAAGCGGGAGCTTACATATTTTATGGGCGATTTTTGCATATAATTTTACGGCACGTTAGATCGAAGCTTTAAATACGAGCAGCTGGATAAACAGAGAGTGCGGTTCGACGATAGGGGTGCGAGAAGGACGGAAAATCGTGCCACGAGACACGGTTAAAATGCGACAGAGATTTTTCAACCCCCAGAGGAAAATGGAAGGGGGTTGAAAAGGACGAGATAGGGCTTATGCCGGAGCGCTGCTTCTGCCAGTTGAAAAGGAGGATATAGAAAAAAGGTTAAAAAAAAAACAACCCTGCTTGGTTCACACGGGACACAATTTCTCACCCCCGCACCCCTTTATTCGTATTGTACGACCAAGTCTTCGGAAAATCTCTCTCTTGTCGAAATAGGCTAATTTTTGGGAATTAATTTCGAAAAAACTACCCCTTAATTATTATCCATTGTTTTGCATAGTATTTTACAACCCTTAAGGAGTGCGCATAAAAATTATGATAACACATTCTAAAGAATTACGTTAGTTATAAAATGTTTCGTTCTGGTACTTCGGACTCTTCTTTAGGGGTTGTAAATCTTACCAATTTTGGGGAATTAATTTCGAAAAAATTACAATTTCATTATTATCGATATTTTAACATAGTATTCTACAATCCTTAAGGAGTGTGCGTACAAATTTTGATTGAAAAATCTAAAGAATTGCGTCGGTTAAAAAAATTTTCATTCTGGTACCTCGGACTCTTCTTTAAGGGTGGTAAATCCCACCGATTTTTGGGAATTAATTTCGAACAAACTACCACTTAATTATTATCGATCTTTTTACATCATTTTCTACAACCCTTAAGGAGTGTGCATAAAAGTTTTGATAAAAAAATCTAAAGAATTACCTCAGTTATAAAAAAATTTCGTTCTGGTATCTCAGACTCTTCTTTAGGGGTGGTGAATCCCACCAATTTTGGGAATTCATTTCGAAAAAATTACAACTTCATAATTATCGATTTTTTAACATAGTATTCTACAACCCTTAAGGTGTGCGCATAACAATTTTGATAAAAAAATCTAAAGAATTACGTCAGTTGAAAAAAAATTTCGTTCTGGTACCTCGGACGCTTCTTTAGGGGTGGTAAATCCCACCAACGACGCCATTTTGTTTTTCATCAAAGAACAGTTATATATAAATATATTTTCATTATCGTCCGGTCAGAAGGAAGCTCGGAAATCCGGAGAGAAATCAAAGCAAAATGCTAACGCAGGGGACGAAAAATCCGGAGATTCCACGATGGCGGAAAAGCTCCAGTGTATTCTCCAGGGGGTGCATCGGTGCGCGACGTATATCCGGAATGAAATCCGTGGCGCACACGACGCCGTTTCTCTCTTGTTCGTCCCTTTGATTTATGTCCTTATAAATGACGTCACTCTCCGGTAACGTCCGGGACGATATATATATAGATAGATATATATATAGGGGTGTATCGTCGTAACATGCACCCCCTTGTGTGCACAAAGGATCCACCGTCATATTATACCGGGCGTAGCGTATATAAATGACCAAAATTGGGACTTATTGTGTTTGTCATCGTTGGAATATCAGAACTGATTTATGATGTACGTATGTGAGCTTACGTTTAGCTCGGAGGGTTAAATAATATGTGGAAAATAGTGTACACAGGAAGGGTGTATTTTACCGCCGGGATTTTAAATGGCTCGGTGCCATTTAAGTCACTAATATATAATTAATCAATCACATAATAAATTTTTATATTATATAAAATAAAATAAAGCCTTTTACCCTCAACTTATTATTTAAAAAACGAAAATGAGCTTTAAAAATGGAAAACTATCGAAAAGTTTGTTGGAAATGGAGAAATATATTAAGGGAATGAGAATATATTTTTTTTGCGATAATAAAAAAAGAAATCAATCCAAAATCGTCGATTCAGGAGTTAGGGGTAGTTTTTGACCATCGGCTGTCGATTCTGATTGTAAATTGTCTACCTCCGAGCGATCTCCGAGGATATTTTCAAGGATTTTATTTACTGAGGAGTAAAAATATGCAGTTTTCTATCGCTAGACAAAAAAAATTATTTGTTCAGTATAAATGGACATATTTAGGGGTGCCCTTCCCTGTATGGAAGGAAAAACTATCGAAAAGTTTGTTGGAAATGGAGAAATATAATAAGTGAATGAGAATACATTGTTTTCGCCATTATAAAAAAAAGAAATAAATCGAAAATCGTCGATTCGGGAGTTAGGGGTAGTTTTTGGCCATCAGCTGTCGATTCTGATTGTAAATTGTCTACCCCCGAGCGATCTCCGAGGATATTTTCAAGGATTTTATTTACTGAGGAGTAAAAATATGCAGTTTTCTATCGCTAGACAAAAAAAATTATTTGTTCAGTATAAATAGACATATTTAGGGGTGCCCTCCCTTGTATGGAAGGAAAAACTATCGAAAAGTTTATTGGGAATGGAGAAATAAAAAAAATGAATGAGAATACATTGTTTTTGCCATTATAAAAAAAGAAATAAATCGAAAATCGTCGATTCGGGAGTTAAGGGTAGTTTTTGACCATCGGCTGTTGATTCTGATTGTAAATTCTCTACCCCCGAGTGATCTCCGAGAATATTTTCAAGGATTTTATTTACTGAGGAGTAAAAATATGCAGTTTTCTATCGCTAGACAAAAAAAAATTATTTGTTCAGTATAAATAGACATATTTAGGGGTGCCCTCCCTTGTATGGAAGGAAAAACTATCGAAAAGTTTATTGGGAATGGAGAAATAAAATAAATGAATGAGAATACATTGTTTTTGCCATTATAAAAAAAGAAATAAATCGAAAATCGTCCATTCGGGAGTTAAGGGTAGTTTTTGACCATCGGCTGTCGATTCTGATTGTAAATTCTCTACCCCCGAGCGATCTCCGAGGATATTTTCAAGGATTTCATTTACTGAGGAGTAAAAATATGCAGTTTTTTATCGCTAGAGAAAAAAAATTATTTATTCAGTATAAAGGGACATATTTGGGGGTGTCCCCCCTTGTATAGAAGGGCTGTTAATAATTTGTAATGAAATTCATCAACTTATAGTTTCGTAAGCATTTTATTCGCTAATTCATTAAATAGCTTATGGAATTAAACTCCTTAAGCCCAGTTTTCTCGGCGATTATATTGCGTAACTCACCCCTAACATTGGCGCCGCGCTATTCAGCCCCCTCTCACTCTCCCTCTCTCTTCCTCATTCTCTCTTCGTCTGGATGTATAAAATCCAGAGAGGCGGGGAGATCGGCGCACGAACAAGTGAAACAGAATTTAGCGCGAGCGCTCGACTAAAATAATTGAATTTAATTTCACGCTCGCGGTAGGGGGTGCAAAAAGGCAGCGGCAGCAGCGACCTCTATCTCTCCCGCATTATTTCGTCGAGAGAGCATTCTCGTAGCTCTCGCGAAAGCGTGAAACGAATAGAGCGAAGTTACAATGGAGAAAATCCAGAATACGTATAAGTGTGTATAAATAAATAAACTAGGGTTGTAACTTTTCTCCTCTGCGCCATTTTTCACCCCCAAAAAGTGCATATGCATGTAAAATCATCAAATATGTATATTCTGCAATTGATGATTGACACAAATTTTCTTTTTATTGAAAGAAATATATTGGGGAAATGATGGAGAAAATTAAACAAAAAATAAGAGTCACAATATTGTTACCCTAGTATTTTAATATGGGGGTGCAGGGAGGGTAGATCGACCGTTGGCCTATTATCTTATGATAATCCACGCAGCGTCGAGTCCCGAATTAATCGAGTACGTACAATTTCATAATGAGTCTGGAAGCGTCGAATTCTCGTAGGGGCTTATCCCATCCTTTATACATATATATATGTATATATATATGTATATATTTAAGGGTAGCTGGAAGAGGGAGGAATGGAGAGAAGCGATGGCGAATCGACGATGAGTTTTGCCAAAGAGTAGACGAGCGAGGGAGGAAGCTTGACGAGAGCGTTTCTGCTTTTGCCAGACAGCTATAATATGGCACTCCGGGTGGCTCCGGTTGAGGCTTCGTGCACCCCCCACCCCCGAGCGTATAATCGGAATGACATAATTGAATAATATAACGGGGCAGGAGGGTGCATTTTACAAACCCCTTATTCTGGGACTGCGACGCGAGAAGACGCGGCGAAAGAGGAACGAAGAGAAGTGAGAAGGAAAAAAACCACCCCCTCCGGACGGATGAAAATCTACTGTAAAATAGAGTGACAGGGGGATAAAAAAATCTAGAATTTCGGAAAAATCATGTCTGAGAGGAAAAAATGGTGGTAGGAACGTTGATAAGGTAATCAAAATTTCCTCATGCCAGATTTTACCAAAATCGTCTTAGGGGTTGAAATTTTGATTTTTTTTTCCAAAATGCCGTCAAGGGAAAGTTAAATTATTTTATCCATTCCGGCAAATACATTCTTACAGCAAAGAGGAACGGAGAGAAGTGACAAAGAAAAAAACCACCCCCTCTGGAGGGATGAAAATCTATTGTAAAATAGAGCGACAGGGGGATGAAAAATCTAGAATCTCGGAAAAATCATGTCTGAGACGGAAAAATGGTGGTAGGAACGTTGATAACGTGATCAAAATTTTCTCATGCTAGATTTTTACGAAAATCGATTTAGGGGTTGAAATTTTGATTTTTTTTTTCCCCAAAATATCATCAAGGGGAAGTTTAATCAATTTATCAATTCCGACAAGTTGATTCTTACGGCAAAGAGGAACAAAGAGAAGTGACAAAGAAAAAAACCACCCCCTCCGGACGGATAAAAATCTATTGTAAAATAGAGCGACAGGGGGATGAAAAATCTAAAATTTCGGAAAATTTCGGAAAAATCGACTTAGGGGTTGAAATTTTGATTTTTTTCCCCCAAAATGCCATCAAGGGGAATTTTAATCATTTTATCAAGTCCGGAAAATTCTTTGAGTTTTTAGCCATTGTTTTTTTTTGTTTCACATTATTCTTGAGTAAGTGGAAAATTTTTTCAGGGCAAAGTGTTCTCCGTTGTATGAAGATCCAGGAGAGTGCGCTACGTTTTTCGTCACGGGGCAACATCGAGTTCTCGATGTGTATAATTCCCCAGAGGGAAACGCGATTCTCCACGGATCCCGTACAGCGTCTCGTTTCACGTAAAGAAGGGTTCTCAGTTTGGTCTCGTGTCACCCGCTTCACGACCCCTTATACACATACATACCCCTCTCGTTTTCCCTCTTGCTCTCTATTTGATACTCTCTCTATGTCTCTATCTATCTTCCTTCCAGCCTTCACCCTCGTAAAATAACGCGCGAACGAGCGAATACATTTTGACAATTCTATTTCGATTATTTTGTCGCACCGTGGACAGCTGCTCCACCGGCCAGCGACAATAAACTCACTTCGTCGCAGTTTCTTCAATCTACACGGGTCATTCCGAGTCAATAGAACGAAATTTCAACGCTCAGTTTCTTAGTTCTCGTTTAATTTTTGCTTACAGAGCGAATTATTGAGAATTTTCACCGGTTGAAAAATGTTTGGTATGGGTACAACATAAATTACAACTGATGGGAAAAATCATTTACCGTTGAAATCATGAAAATAATGAATTTTTCTTAATCGTCTCGATAGATTTTCGTTTGCAGAACGAATTATTGAGAATTTTAACCCGTTGAAAAAATTTTGTACCGTAAAAATTAGTTTACAACTGATGGGAAAGATCTTTGACCGTTAAAACCATGAAAATAAATAATTTTATTAAATTATCTCGATAGATTTTTATTTGCGGAACGAATTATTGAGAATTTTAATCCGTTGAAAAATTCATAGTACCGTAAAAAATGATTTACAACTGATGAGAAAAATCTTCGACTTTTGCAAATTCATTTCAGCCTCGTTAAGATCATGATGAAGTAATGAATTACTTTTGAATTCAACTGGAATACGAAAGTAGAAAGTAGAAAAGAAAAAATGCTACAAAGAATCATTGAGAATTCCCATCCGTTGACAAATTTGCTGTATGATGAAAAATAAATTACAACTGATGGGAAAAATCTTCGACTTTTGCAAATTCAATTCAGCCTCGTTGAGATCATGATGAAATAATGAATTGCTGTTGAATCGAACTGGAACACGAAAGTAGGAAGTAGAAAAGAAAAAATACTACATAGAATTATTGAGAATTCCCATCAGTTGAAAAATTTGCTGTACGCTGAAAAATAAATGACAACTGATGGGAAAATCTTTGACTGTTGGTAATGCATTTGAGCCTCGTTAAAATCGTGATAAAAATCATGAATTCTACTTGAATCCAACTGGAATAGCCCGTATAAAAATACACACATATATAAATATCAACTACGTGTGCTAAAGTATATAAAAAGGCACTTCCACTCGAATACGATTGAGTTGTAATAGAAAGGGGAATTCACTAAAACATATGGGAACAGGTGGGAGGTTTCTTATTTTTTTTCCATTTGCCAATCTAAAGAATTCTCGTGTTAATAAAGAAATACCTGACTTCATAAGCTTTAAAGTATTTATTTATTTATTTATTTATTTATTTATTTATTTATTTATTTATTTATTTATTTATTTATTATTGATATTGTTTCAATTTTGTTTCTGTTTTATTTTTGTCCGATCAGACGAAAGTCTCTCTGGTCAATAGCTCGAGGCCGAAAGTTTCAGTAGCCCGAACGAATTTGCACTTTGAGAGTTTGTCGAATCGTTCTGTGCGTAGTATTTCATTGATCCTTGTTGCACATCTACGCAGGATCATGAAATGAGAACAGGGGTGTCTGTGTTACACATAATCCGACGCGCAGAAGAGCACAGAAGGAAATACCGTATAATGGACCCCTCTGCGTGGAAAAAAGGCCATTGTTCATTTCCACCCCGATCCACCCTCTCGACGTGTGTATTATAATGTAAATATCACGTTTATTCCCAACAGACGGACGACGGAGCAGAGACAAGTGTCTCTCTGTGTTTCATATGCTCGTACAACAGTGAATACCATTCGGTCCCTTGACACTGGAAATCTGTGTCACTTAATCGTCATCGCAAAGTCTCTCGGATGAGTGAATCTTCCATGATACTCGTCACTTCTCGACAATGGGTCACTCTTGTGACGATTAATCCCTCGAATACACTCAAAAGTTTGGTCCTGAGAAACATTGACGTCTTACAGTGGACATTATGTTCATTGCACTGTCAGAATTTAACCGGACATTTAAATTTCCTATCAAATCTGCAACAATGGACCCAAAACGTTCTTTCATTAATATTTTCAGCGAAAGACTTCAACTGATGTCATCGACATTGCCCAGTAGAAAAAATTTTGACTTTCCAGGCAAAAGATATCAACTGATGATGATAATATTCCCATCAGAAGATTTCGACTGTCCCATAAAAATATATAGAAATCTTTAACTCCTCTCACCAAATTAAAATGTTTTCATTGACTTTCTAGGCAGAAGATATCACCCGATGACGACAATATTCCCATCAGAAGATTTCGACTGTCCCATCAAAATTTATAGAAAAAGATTTCAACTCCTGTCACCAACATTTCCAGCCAAAGATTTGGTCTTGTTCCATCAATATTTTCAGCAAAATAATTCAATTGATGGCATCAACATTTCCAACAAATTGTTTCAATTGATTCCATCAACATGATCAGCAAGACACATCGGCTGTCATCAACATTCCCATCATTAATTTCACCTTGTTTCATCGATATTCCCATCAAAATAGTTCAGCTGATGTCACTATCATTTCCAGCGGAACATTTCAATTGATTCCATCAACAAGACCAGCAAGAGACATCAGCTGTCATCAACATTCCCATCATCAATTTTACCTTGTTTCATCAATATTCCCATGAAAATAGTTCAACTGATGTCATTACCATTTCTAGCAGAACATTTCAGTTGGCACCATCAACATGACCAGTAAGACAGATCAACTGATGTCATCGACATTCCCATCAGAAGATTTCAATCAATGTCATCAACACTCCCAGCAAGAAACCGATGTCATCGACTTTCCCAGCACTTTCAGCGCTACATATCCACTTCGTAGCGATTCAACCACTCACCTTCCACTCTCTTATTCTCGTTTTCAGACTCAATGCTGGACAACTCCTCCTGGCTCTCATGTTCCCCTCGGCTTCGCGCGTATTCGGCGAACATTGACGAATCGCGAAGCATCGCCGAGCTTTTATATCCCCCGGGTTATGATTAATGGATCGTCCCGCGTATTAGCACCCACTTGCTGCCAGAATTTCAACCCCTCGTATCTCGTCCACCCTTCGGCACGCACTCACGAACCCCGTTGATCCTCCTGGCTCGAGGATTTACATTTGGAATTTGATAATCCTCGTCCTCGTCGTCCCTCGAGGCTGATTGACTCCGCGAATCTCTCACTCATTTCGTTACCATTTTCTTGGCTTAGTAACGTTATTTCACTGAGAATTCGATTAGAATTGATTGTTCCGACAGGAAAAGCAGAATCTAAATTTCTCAATGTACTCATCAATTTTATTTTGGCTGATGGACTCTTTTCTTCGTGGCTTCTTCAAAGAAACCAGAAGCAAGGATTCAATGTTCATCAGCTGTTCATTTCCAATTAATTCATTAACTTCAAACCCCTTTTAAGACCCTGACAAAGCTGACCCACCAATCTCAAAATGCATGCACAAGGTTCTGACGACGATCACTTCAAAACGATTCAGCCAATCAATTCAAAAAAATTCCACAATGTCCTTTCAACATTGCTGAAGAGGTTTCTCCAATAAAATGCCCCAAATCTGGTGATGGCAGGTGCGAAAAAAATTCTGGAAGACAGCTTGCTCCAGGAAAGCAGTTCAATCAAGTCCAACAAAGTTTTGGTAGACAAAACTTAATTTTTGGTGCAGCAGAAGGTGAAATAGTTGAAGAGGGGGAGGAAGATGAACAAACAAAGGACGCTTTTGTGCTAGGCAGAAGTAACGTTTGTTTCTCTTGATTCGGTGGAACACACGTCCGGATTTCGAGAATAGTTGGATGAATCGATTCGTCGATTGGATTGAGATAGTGGAGAGTGCGGACGATGCGAGTCATATAATGCGAACAATGGACTGAGAGAGAGAGAGGAAGAGGGATGGACTAACGATGGACACAACTGAGCTAAGGGCTATTATTGTGTCCCTGGACACCGCTATATGGGGAGCCCTGGTCAGTTTTGTCCATCTGCTGATCAAGCGACAGTTGCTGCATCCACGAATAGTGTCCATTCGCGCCCCCGCATCGTTCCAACGTCGTCATCATCATCATCATCATCATCATTATCATCGTCCAATCGTCTCTCGTCGTTGTAGGCCTCGTACAGTCCACGGATCCACTCAAGCGAAACGCATTCGCGTATTGGAGTTTCCCTGGTTCGGTTTGTTTCTACGATCGTGTACGCGAACCATCAGATTGATCTCTCTGATCGGAAATGATGACCACGCAACCCAAATCGGCGCTGAATGCAGCACAAAGTCACGTAGAATGTCCTAACCAAAATTAAAAATTGACAAGACACTATTGACATTTTTCGAGGACTCTGTAATTTTTTTGAAAATAAATTTAGTATTATTTTGAAGTTTTGAATTTATTTATTTATTTTGAACTTTTTTCTTATCAATTTTAATTTATTCAGTTGAACGATAAAATAGAAGCGACGAAAATGATTTTGGGAAAAGTGAATGAATTGTAAATATAATGTCATTTGATAATTCAATCATGTAATGGAATTTATATGATTAGCAAGTTTTTTTGGATGTTGTAACTTTTTAAAAGAATTAATTAGTGATTGTTTGGGAACTGAAAATTGTTTTTGAAAATATTTTAAGTTAGGTTGAATTGATTTAGTTGAATGATTTAATAAAGGCAATGCAAATCATTTTGAAAAAAGTAATTAATTAGTAAATATGATATAAATTGATAATTTAATTATATGCAATTTATATAATTGGCAAGAGTTTTGGCTTCTGTAATTTAAAAAAAAATTACTCTGTAATTTTTTTGAAAATAAATTTAGTATTATTTTGAAGTTTCGAATTTATTTATTTATTTAGAACTTTTTTCTTATCAATTTTAATTTATTCAGTTGAACGATAAAATGGAAGCGACGAAAATGATTTTGGGAAAAGTGAATGAATTGTAAATATAATGTCATTTGATAATTCAATAATGTAATGGAATTTATATGATTAGCAAGTTTTTTTGGATGTTGTAATTTTTTTAAAGAATTAATTAGTGATTGTTTGGGAACTGAAAATTGTTTTTGAAAATATTTTAAGTTAGGTTGAATTGATTTAGTTAAATGATTTAATAAAGGCAATGCAAATCATTTTGAAAAAAGTAATTAATTAGTAACCATGATATAAATTGATAATTTAATTATATGCAATTTATATAATTGGCAAGAGTTTTGGCTTCTGTAATTTAAAAAAAATTACTCTGTAATTTTTTTGAAAATAAATTTAGTATTATTTTGAAGTTTTGAATTTATTTATTCATTTTGAACTTTTTTCTTATCAATTTTAATTTATTCAGTTGAATGATTAAATGGAGGCGACGATAATGATTTTGGGAAAAATGAATGATTTGTAAATATAATGTAATTTGATAATTCAATAATGTAATGGAATTTATATGATTAGCAAGTTTTTTTGAATGTTGTAATTTTTTAAAAGAATTAATTAGTGATTGTTTGGGAACTGCAAATTGTTTCTGAAAATATTTTAAGTTAGGTTAAATTTATTTAGTTGAATGATTTAATAAAGGCAATGCAAATCATTTTGAAAAAAGTGATTAATTAGTAAATATGATATAACTTGATAATTTAATTATATGCAATTTATATAATTGGCAAGAGTTTTGGGTTCTGTAATTTAAAAAAAATAATAATTTAGTATTATTTTGGAGTTTTCATTTTGAACTTATTTCATATCAGTTTTAATTGATTTAGTTGAATGATTAGATAGAAGCTGATTTTGGAAAATGATTTTGGAAAAAGTGAATGACTTATAAATATAATATAAGTCCATAATTAAACAATATAATAATGTAATTTACATGATCAGCAAGTTTTTTGGATTCTGTACATTTTTTAGAATTCATTAGCGATTATTTGGAAGATTGCAATTGTTTTTGAAAATATTTTATATTAGTTTAAATTGATTATTCAATTATATGCAATTTATATAATTGGCAAGAATTTTGGATCCTGCAATGATACAAAAAAAATTAGTGATTATTTTGGATTCTATTGAAAAATTTCTCGGTAATTGGTAATTTATTCAAAAATAAGTTATTGATTATATTGAAATTTATAATTATTTCTCACTCAGATTGAAGGAGACTCATTAATATGATCAATATATAATCAATGAATATTCCATGATTCGTGAAATCTATTTGATTATGGTTGTTATGAATGATTTATGCAAATGTGTGTGCGGTCTCTTGAGTGCCCAATATCGAGGGTCCGACAGATTTTAATTGAATCCACCGGCAGCTCATATAAATACATTGGTATATTTATCATCGAGCTGCTTCGCAAGTGGCTTTGGCTGAAGTTAAAATATTTGCATGGCAGAAAAACCCTTGATCGACATCGCGACGTAACCCCCTCGCTTAATTTCGATTTATCCGTATCCCTCTTCGCGTTTTCACCCTCTCGCTCTCTTTTTCACTCGTTCGCACTCTCACCCCTTCGTCAAGGGGTTACAAGGGGTTGAAAATTTCCAAAAATAATTTTTTTTAATTTTTTTTATATATTTAGAAAATGTTATTTAAATGTGGCTCTTTTATACGCTTTGAATTTTTAATAAAATAATTTATTTGTTAAAAAAATAGAGAAAATATATTTCCACAGATTTGTTTTGTAAAAAACTTTTTAAAAGTTGTGCAAATAAAATTCCATCGATTGATTCATATTTCTACCAATTATTAACGAAGTATTCTGGTCTAGAATTTTTTAGAGGATATTAATCACTCTTTTTTTCACTCATTCGCATTCTCACCCCTTCGTTCAAGAGGTTGCAAGGGGTTGAAAATTTGAAAAAATCAATTTTTCCATTTTTTTATCTATTAATTCCAAAATATTATTTAAATGTCGCTTTTTTATACGCTTAAAATTTTTAAGAAAATAATTTATTTATTTAAAAAAATAGAGAAAATATATCTTTAGCGATAATTAACGAAGTATTCTGGTCTAGAATTTTTTAGAGGAAATAAATCATTCTTTTTTCACTCGTTCGTATTCTCACCCCTTCGTTCAAAGGGTTACAAGGGGTTGAAAATTTCCAAAAAGCATTTTTTTAAATTTTTTTATATAATATTTACAAAACATTATTTAAATGTGGCTCTTTTATGCGGTTCGAATTTTTCATAAAATAATTTATTTATTAAATAAATAGAGAAAATATATCTTTAGCCATAATTAACGAAGTATTCTGGTCTAGAATTTTTTAGACGAGATTTTTTCATTCGTTCACGGGGTTGCAAGGGGTTGTTTCCAAACATAATTTTTTAAACTTTTTTAAATCTAATATTCACAAAATATTATTCAAATTTTGCTCTTTTACACGCTTAGAATTTTTAATAAAATTATTTATTTATTTAAAAAATAGAGAAAATATATCTTTAGCGGTAATTAACGAAGTATTCTAGTCTATATAATTTTTTAGAGGAAATTAATTTTCCTTTTTTTCAATCCAAAAATAAATTCTTTAATTTTTTTTATCTAATACTTACAAAATATTATTTAAATGTGGCTCGTTTATACGCTTTGAATTTTTAATAAAATAATTTATTTATTAAAAAAATAAAGACAATACATCTCCACCGATTAATAACGGAGTATCCTCGTCTATGATTTTGAAAAAATGAATTTTTTTGCACATTTTTTAAGTTTAGACCTTTCAGAATATATCCTCGAACAGAAATTTTTAATTCCAATCATTTACAGAGTTATAGCTATTTTAGTGACGCAGTAGCTACGCCCATGACGTCAGAGCAAATTGCAGACCTTTTTCCTTAAAACTAATTTTCTCAACACAGCTGACATGACATCTCAAGTTCTACTCTACCAATTTACTTCAAATTTTTCCCCAATCTTCAATGTACAATTCTCTATCGCCTCTACCACTCTCGTATCAGAATTATTATTTTTTCTATTGTAAAAAAATTAAAAACTGAAAAAAAGAGTCGAAAATCGCCTTTTTTGTTCAGACAGCCGCCATTTTGGGAAATTTTTTTTTTCCGTTTTCTCTGTGGTACGCGCTACAGCGACACTCTTACTAATTAAGAATCTTTTTTTAAATTTAGTATCGGAGAAGGCTTGCAATCGTGTCAGCCAGCCTCTTTTTTTTAGCCTCAACTTCACCAACTTATAACTTATTTAAATTTCTTTTTTTTCTCGAAATTTTCTTTATTTATTGTCAAATCATTAACAAATATTTTGTAAAAAAAATAATGGTAAAAATATTATTATTTTTTATCGGGTTCGAAAAAACGCTTAAAATGTGTGCTCTAGATCAGAATACAACCTTAATCGCTAATTTATGAAAAATCAATGACCTTTACCAAAATGAATTCCCAGAGAATTCTTTAATTTTTTGGGAATTCTCTCGAGAATAATCGATCATTATAACTAATTTCCATCTTGAATTAACGCTGTTTGATGAATGAAGTTCAAATTATTCTTCACATTGTCGAATCTATTTGGAGATAATGTTCGATTGCACGTGTCGTTTGAAAATCGCGTGATCAAGAAGAATATTGACTCTGCGATAAAATTGCGAATGTGAGAATTCGAAAATTATGCTTTTGCGTCATGCAAAATTGACACAAATGTTTCACTCGCATGTGTAACATTTTGGTCCATAAACGTTTAATTAAGGTAAATGTCCCAATTATTGAACAGGTCCCAATTATTGAACACTATCTTGTATTTTTATTATTTCTCATTCACCTGCGCAGCATTTACTTATTTATAAAAATTTCATTACATATATGGAACTTTTAGCTATCGAAATGTTACCTTACTTGTGCAAAAAAAGCTTTTATTAATGGAGAAAAAAATTATTTATTATTAAAAATTATTAAAAATTATTATTAATTATAAATCAAAAATTATTAAAAATTATTATTAATTATAAATTAAAAATTATTAAAAATTATTATTAATTATAAATTATTAATTATTAAAAATTATTTATTATTAAAGACGCGCCGCTTCACGCGTAAGGGCATAAAAAATTCAAAAACTGTCGCATCTCAAAAAATAAAGGCGTTTCAGGTTCCTCAGGAAATTTCTTACAAATATCAATTTAAAAAAAAAAAAAATTTTATTAATTATTCGTTAAAAAATACGGTGCTCGATCATTGGGACATAGAAAATGCAGTGTGTCCCAATTATTGAACACTCGAATTCTCCAAGATGGTGTCATTAAACCCATCAAAACATCGAGACAGTTAACGCGTGACATCGTGTGAATCGGATTTATTTGAACAAAAACATTAAGTTCCTGAATAAACTTACCTCAATTCTTTTAATAATAACTCTAAGATCGTCAATTATATTTATTATTCGTATTTTCGTGCAAAAACATAAAAAGAAAAGTAAAAAGAGAACATAACCTAAATGTAACCTAAAAATACGAATGTAATGTTCAATATTTTTCGCTCTCCGATATTTCAGTCAAAAAACAAGAAAGCTGCGACAAAATCGAACAAAAACGGAACATAAAAACGAGGAAGCTGAAAATAAAATAAAGTTCGAGTTGAAAAGCAAAAATAAACCAAATGCGAATGAACCAAAAACCTGTCAAAAGAGACTGAATATATATTTTTGTATTTTTACATGATTAATAAAAGGTTGTTCAAGTGTTTGATTTCTTAATATTGTACCCAAAATAATATTTTCAGAACGAGAAAAGAATTCTCGAGAGTGTTCAATAACCGGGACGTGCCTGTTCAATATTAGGGACATGGGCACTTCCGGTGTTCAATAATTGGGACATTTGCACACTTCACATTGTTATTCTTTTTTTTTTCATTTGAAATCATTTAAAAATAATTTAAAGCGTGATTTTTCGAAAGTAAAAATATCAAAGTAGCTGTCATATCATATCTTGGCTGTTCAATAATTGGGACATTTACCTTATGCCTCAATTTCAGGCGATAGAAAAATTTCCGCCTGAATAAAATAAATTTTCCATAAAATAAATTTTCAAAAATGATTTCGCAATAGGAAAATGTGTGATAAAACATCATGGAAACTGCGACATGATCGCTTTTGTCGAAGCTGAGATCAAATATTGCTGTAATTGGGTCTATTTTAATTCTAATTGCGATAAAAACGAAACGATCATCTGTGCAAATATTTGACATAAGTGAATTCAAGATCATTGCTGGATGACGATCTAACTCTATAAATATTCGGGTGAGATAATTGAGAGCGCAGTTATTCAGACGAGCTTGCCTCAACATTTTTTTCGAATTTTTTTTTTTTATTTTTTTTCAAAATTTTTTTTCGCATCGTTCAATAAAAAATGGGCTCTCTTTCGAAGGCCTCTATTTCCAGGATGATTCGTATTTTCGGCCTAATTTTTTTAATCTTCGTAACGTCGACAAAATGCTCGAAGGTAAAATAAACAAAATAAATAAATAAACAATCTACATCGATAAATGGCAATATTTAAATTGAATTTTATTTTATTTTATTGAAAATATTTTTTAGCCCAACGAACAATTCACCGACGAGGAAATTTATAGCATCTTCAAAACGACGCGCGACGAAAGTAAACCAATTTGAGCGAGATTTCCTCATTTCTTGGACATTTTTTAATCGACTTATTGAACAAAAAATCTTGTAAATTTGAATATTATTTTTCAGTGCCGGAATTCGATATTGGAACGGTAAAGCACAATTTGCACAAAAGATCAACGGAAAATTTTCGTCTGCGCGTCAATTTTTTTGGCGATACGATCGATCTCGAATACAAATTGAAAAACAAAGCTCTGGCACGTAGAAATACACCGGTTTGGCGAGCATATACGAATTCCCAAGGATCTGTCGTTTACGAGAAAATGCTCGATGGGGTAATGTAAAAAAAAATATTACATTGTGTAAATTGACAAAAAAAAATTGTATTTTATTTCTAAAAGTAATTTTCCAAAATTTGACCATCCAGAAGTTGTTCAAAGTACAATGAAAAAATGGTTTGTTAAATTAAAATAAATTTATTTAAAACAAAATGAAATTTTATTCAAATACCGACCTAATAGACTACTTTTAATTTTGTTTATTATTATTGTTATTATTATTATTATTATTATTATTATTATTATTATTATTATTATTATTATTATTATTATTATCATTATTATTATCATTGATAATATTATTTGCGGGTAAAATAACGAGTTAAACAATATTATATTACTTGAAAAACCTTTAATTTGCATTAAAAAATGATAGACCCAATATTATAGAATTTTTTTTATTGTCGATTGATTTAAAAAACAAAAGAAATAATTGCTTTTATCAATTTTCAGATTGTCGGAATGGTGGCAGATAGTTTTGAAAATTTTATTGACTTTGGTTCGATCATAGCGAGCGAGACAAAAGAAAAATCACCAACTTTTGTGAGTTTTCCAGACCTGAACATATTTTTAACATCCATAGTCAACTTGACGATTAAATTAGAATTAGAAAAAAAAACTTAATTAGAATTAAAACAAAAATATATGTGGCATTCCATCCCAAATCGGACACTTTGAAAAACTTTTTTTTTTTAATTTCCTCAATTATTTTATATTTTGATTATTTTATGAATTATTATATTTTTGATTACCCGTTCAAAAGATATTAAATTAACAAAAAAACCGCTCTTTTTTGGTATTTTGGTCATAACTTCTTTCATAATGGTCCAAATGCGATTTAAAGTTTAAAACTTAAAAAACTCATTCAAAAACACGTCGAATATTTTTGTTGTATTTTTTTCTGAAAAGGCCATGAAAAAACAAAAATTTTGAAAAAAAACTTTCAATTTGGATCATTATTAAAGAAGTTATGACCAAAAAACCAAAAAAAGAGGGGTTTTTTTGTTAATTTAATATCTTTTGAACGGTTAATCAAAAAAATCTCAAAATTTAACAGGAAGGGTCTTTTGATGGGTACTCGAAAGTATAAAAAAAATTGAGGAAATAAAAAAAAATTCAAACTGTCCAATTTGGGATGGAATGCCCCATATCCTTTTTTTTTAAATTAAAATTGATTAAGAAATTAAAATGAAAAAAATGATGTCAATATTTTTTAATTAATCAAAATTAATTGACTAATTCGAATAAAAGAAAATTGCAAGATTTAATTTTTTTTAAATATATAAATTATTAATTTTCATCGTCTCTACCGAAAATTACAGCACGGGTTTCTCAATAAGAATTTGCAAATTGTACCTTTGCCGGAGCGTTTGAGACAATCGTCGCGATCGAATTTCGATGGACCGAAAGAAAGTGAAGAACTGATGGAAACCGACGATCACGTGATTATCAGGACAAAATCATCACCAAATAGCCCAGACAGTAAGAATCACCAATGTTTTTAACTTTTCTATCCTATCCGAAAGGACGAATTAATTGATTGAGATTTCTTAATTGCAGTTTTGGACAAAAAAATGAAAGAAATATCGCAACTCAATAACGAAAAAAATAGCTCTGAAGTTATGCGTCCGTCTATTCTCGTCTCTACCGACTATCATGACACAAAAACTACGTGAGAAAGCCTTCTGCATAAAAAGATTTAAAATAATAAATCACATTTGCCATTATTATTATAAAAATATAGAAATATGTAGACATTTGTTTAAGTATATTTTGAAAACCCAAAAATCAAAATCAAAAATCGTTTTATACAGATTTTGGTTTTTTTTTTGCAGGGGAAACGCTGTTGACTTTAACAACGATATTCTCTATCAATTGGCATTTTGGAACGGAGTAAATATGCGTCTCAGGCAATTGGAAAATCCCAAAATTCATCTTCGCATGGCTGGAATGATAATTGGGCAGGTAAATCTCGGGTTATTGCTCGAATCTTCAATTTCTACTATTTTCTAGATTCTTAACGAGAATAGATACGATAAAGTACTGCAAATAACAATTATAATTACTTCAAACCTGCGATCCCTAACTTACCGACTGCTGGGCGACTGTTCCATTCAGGGCTAGGAAACGCTCGTGTTGAACATGTTGCCAGCGTTAGTGGCGCCCCAAGCGACTTGGCGGAGTTCCGGGGAACTAACTACACCGGGATATATATCTGTATGCATAGCTATATATAGCTAAATGTAGCTATGCATATAGATATATATCCTGGTGTAGTTAGTTCCCCAGAACTTCGCCAAGTCGCTTGGGGCGCTACTGAGGCTGGCAAACTTTTCTCCATAAGCGTTTCCTAGCCCTGGTTCCATTCATTGGGGCGGGCTCCAGCGTCGGTAAGTTACCGGCCGAGTTAAAAAGGCGGAAACTTTTAATCCGGTAGTCTTTTATCGCGGTGGAGATGTATTTCTGTGTAGAGAAATGATTGGTGAAGCTGTAAACGTGCGGATTTATTATTTCTTTGATGAATTTTTACTTTTTCGAGCGCAGGATCGACTGGCAACATGGTGGATAAAATATCACATGTCGAAAAATAAATTTGACGGAAATCTCGCCCTGAACGAGATGCGAAAGTGGCCGAATATAACGAACCGTGAATTGGACTACAACATTCTCGTAACTATGACTGAGTAATGACTTGTTACCTAATTTTTTAGATTACTTTTCCCGTTGGAATTTCTCCAAATTAATTTTTCAAAATATGATCGACAGTTCTGCGATGTACAAAATCGATGAATTCGGCAAGAAAAACGACATGTCAGGTAATAATCGACTTCATCGATGCGCATCTCAAAATTGAGGTTTACGTAACGAGAAATAATTACATTACAATCATTTTTATGAAGGTATGGCGATGAATCGTATCTGCACAGAAAAAAATGGTCATTTGACACCATCGTACGCCATCGTTGTGGATAAACGTGCTTTTGATGGACTCGTAGCCGCTACTTATGTCCTCGGTCATATGTGAGTGAATTCCGATCACTTTTTCAAAAGAACGAGAAAAAATTATCCTTTCCATCTAAAATTTTGATTTTATAATTTTGATTTTTTTTTAAGGAAAAGCTTTTTCAATATACAGCGTGTCCCAGGGGTAAAGGTCAATACTGTGAGGGTAGATTCCTGAAATAATATCGAGTAGAAAAGTCCTTTATCATTTTTTGGTATTTTGAACCGCTGAATTGTTATTAATTTTTTTAATCAACCAATGAGATGCGCCGTGTTCCCACCATGCCTCCCCTCGAATTGTCGGCCTGAGGAAGGTAAATGGGCGCATCCCTTTGGCTGATTAAAAAAATTAATAGCAATTCAGGGGTTTAAAATAGCAAAAAATGGCAAAGGACTTTTCTACTCGATATTACGTCACGAATCTATCCTCGAGGTATTAACCTTTATCCCTGGAATACCCTGTATAGAAACTTTGATCCGGATTCAGAATTATAAAATTTTGTAAGATCACGACGTTTTTTATAATTTTTATGTTTTTTTTTTTTTTAAGAAAAACTTAGTGAAGATGCAAAAACTTTGATCCAGATGCAGAATTATAAAATATTATTGATCGTAGATTCGGTGCAAGCCCCGACGACGGCGAAGATGGAGAATGCGCAAAATCTTTGGGGTATATAATGTCAGCGGACCCAAAAAGTACCGATAATAGGGTCAAGTGGTCACCTTGCAGCCAAGCGCGTATATCCAATTTTCTAAGGTACGAAGCGAAATGTTTCGTGGATTAAAAAAAAAAAACAGCAATTGTACACCGAGAAATAAAAATATTAAAAAAAAAAAATAGATCAATATTTTTCAATTCATTAAAATTAATTTAATATCTCGGATGAAAGAAATTGCAGGATTTAGAATAGAAATTAATATTTTTTAAAATATATAAATCATTGATTTTCACCGTCTCTACCGAAAATTACTGCATGGGTTTCCCAATAAGGATCTGCAAATTGTTCAGTTCAAAATCTGCAAATTCATTCAGTTCAAAAATATTAATTTAAAATAAATAAAATACCATTCAAATATGAAAAACTGGGGGAAAAAAAAATTTCAACCAGAATAATCTTTTTTTCCATTGTATTCGACGTTAACCCATCGAATGGTGAACTTTTCAGTCAACTCTCCAAAACATGTGACAAGGCAACATTCTATCACCACGGGGATCAGATAAGACCCATTCTACCGGGCCTCCTCTTGAACTCCGATCAGCAATGTCAAGTGAGAGGTTACTCCATGATACACCCTGTAAGTATTCTAATTGGAAATTCTCTTTTATTTCTTTAAAAAGTCTCGACATTTGTAAAGGTCTAAAAATATAATTGTTTTACCAACAATAGAAAATTTATTATCGTTATTATTGATTATTGATTATTGATTATTGATGATCGATGAGTGATTATTGATTATTGATTATTGATTATTGATTATTGATTATTGATTATTGATTATTGATTATTGATTATTGATTATTGATTATTGATTATTGATTATTGATTATTGATTATTGATTATTGATTATTGATTATTGATTATTGATTATTGATTATTATTTATAATAATTCTTGACAATTTTAGAATCAGTCACCCTCAATGTGCCAAAGTTTGAAATGCAGCTATTCCGTTGCATGGTCTCTCGTCAATAATGGTATAAATGTTGGACCTCCGGCGGATGGTACGATCTGTCGTCGAATGGGTGATGTGAGTTTACCTTTTTCTTGACATTCGTCAATTAGGGATCCCATCTCTCTTCTTTGACGTCAAATTCATTTTTCAATCCATGATTTTTCCACCCTTTAAATATTATAGTTTACAAAAATATATTAAAATAAAATTTTGTATTCGCTGACCAATAAGGCAAATGCTTACCTCCGACAGATTCTAGTTTGAATCCCATCAAAGTCTATAGTTTCAATGTTGATGAAAAAAAATATATGTTCTTTATTTTTGTAGCATTGCCTTGGTGAATCATGCTATGGGGCGTGCATCGATGGACATTGTTGGCAGATACCCGAACAATCAATAAAATGGAACCCTTCATCTTATGTTAATTAAACAATTAAATTATCATACTGATTATATGATAATTAAATTGTAGTAATTAAAAAAACAATATTTTGTTCTGTAAAAAAAAAGTATATTTATATTTCTATATTAATAAATATTTAAAGTTGACTTGTTGTTAATTTAATTACGAGGAGAGATAAAATAACTTTGGAATTTTTGTTGATTGAATGAGAAAAATTATCGATTTTTTTCATCCGGATAATTAGAAAAAAAAATGGAGAATGAAGCTTGAAGAAATAATTATCTTTTCCGAAAATAAGTGGAAATTATGAAATCAAATCTGTTATCGATTCAACGATATCGTTACAATTTTTTTTTTCCTTAAAAAAACAAAAACAAAATTTCCTCAACAATTTTTTTTTTCAAAATTCTCATATCACTTGGCATTTTGGTAATGTGAAAAAAGCACAGAGAACGATGATAGTTGAAGGAAAAAAATGTGATCCTTAGGGGTTGAAAGATCTCGGACTTCACTCAGCACAGAATGCCCCATACATATTTTCCTCTTCGGCGCAAACTGCCCAAGGGCTCAAACGGAGAACCGTGAACAGGGTTGTCGGGGGTTTCCCCGGGAGAACAGATACGTATGCTAATGCCCACGAGCGTGCGATGCTCGTTATAATAATCTGCAAGCTGAATGCCCGAGCGTTTGCCATGATCGCTACATAGTGATCGTGAGGGGGTTGAAAAAGAGGGCGGAAGTCACGAAATTTCACGTGTTAAAACGTGGCATGTGCGACCTGTTGTTGGCCAGACGCTTCGCTGGACGATGCAGACATATCCGTGAATTTCCGGAGTGGGGTACCAGAGGGAGGACGAAGGGGTTGTGGGGGGGGGGGGGGGGGGGAATGTGGAGAAAAGGGATGAGGGTACGCAAAGTGGTGAGGGCGCAGGTTGTTACCGTTGGTAGGGCGCAACGACCGCTATCTCGAGCACGGGATCATGGCCAATGGGTCGAGGACGGGGTAGGGGGTGGTTTTCACCCCTGAGGGGGTGAGAGGGGGTGGCTGTGAGAGACCTACGTAAGCCGGTTATCTAAATACCGTAAATAACAACATGCTGCTGCTGTTATACTGCCCCCGGACTCGAAACTCTCTCGGACGACTATGGGCGCCCTTTTGCACCCCCTTCAACCCCCTTTCACCCTTGCGCCGCTCTCACTCTCTCTCGCTCTCGCTCACGGATCCGACGAACGTTTCCGAGGCGTTAATGCAACCCTCTCTTCCGCATGCAACGCTCACACCTCCACCGGAAGCGTTTCTAGCAATACCAGCGAGCAAGCAAGAGTGAGGGGGTGGAACATTTTTTTTTGCTTGATATATCGCTTGGTTTCTCCGGGGATAGTTTTTTTTCGCATAATAAAATTCGTCGAATCAGGCGGATGATTTTTTATATCAATATTCGAGCATCTTGCGTCTTCAGCATCGTAAATTGGTTTAAGGGTGGTTTTTGTTACTTAAGGGTGGGGAGGGGGGAAAGAGCTTTGAAGAAAAATAGAAAAAGCTGTATTTGTTAAAATCGAAAATAAATGCATACGCGATATCAGCAAAAGATTTTTCACGAACCTCGATTATAGTTTCATGCTAAGGGCAGTTTTTCGTTTAAGGGCGAGAAGGGGAGGGAAGGGCCTTGAGAAAAAAATGGAAAAAGCTGTATTTGTTAAGATCGAAAATAAATGCATACGCTGTAGCAGCAAAGGACTTTTCACGAATCTTGATTATAGTTTCATGCTAAGGGTAGTTTTTTTGTTTAAGGGCTTTAGAGGGTTGAAGTCACAGAATTCACGTTAAAAAAAATCCGAGCTCAAAATAACGGTCTCTGCGTCCCTCGTGTTAAGTGTCAACAGCTAATATCGAAGATCCGATACGAGGGTGCCCCAACGAGAAGGGGGTTGAAGGGGGATGTTCGTTGTGTACACAAGTGTTTATATCCATTCTTAGATGCCAGAGAAATGAATATGTCGTGACATGCAGCATTTTCTCGCTCGCCCTAGCGTGAAAATGCCTATGGGCACGCGCCTCCACCCCCTTAGTGACACAAGGGGGATGTTTGCAGGGCAACCCCTTCATTTTTCAAGATTGATTACCACCGTGAGATAAAAACGTTATCGTCATCTCGTGAGTAATCTTTAATCTTCGTGCACTCTCTTGCTCCCTCCACTATTTTTTTTTCCACGTTCGATCGGGATCCGTACCACCCCTATACGCCTCGTTCATCCCTCCCGGGCCAACTTGCATCCCCTTTGAAACCTGGCATGCGTATACTCGTTCGAACGCATAAATGGGGACGAGACACGAGGACCTGGAAAAACCGACGATGCTATCTGAGGATTACTTTCTCCATAAACGGATACGCGTTATTCTCACCCCCTGCGCAAGGGGGTGAGAATGACGCGCCTTTGCTAATACGAGAGCCACCTTGAATGTGCTTTCTCCCGCGAGATTGCTGCTCTATCCCCGCAACCCCCGGCCCCACCCCTTTGTCGAGACAGCCAGCGGAATCAACCCTCTCGGAAAGTACTTAATACGGCTTAGCCCGGGTGCGAAGTGCATTCGCACGTTGTACGACAGACGTATGTACACGATGGATAATATATATATATATATATATATATATATATAGATATATATACAAATACAAAGATATACAGGATGTTAAGCAATTAGATAACCTGACAAGGTTCGCCGTGTAGAGCGCATCAAGACAAAGAAATTTGCTGTTTTTAAAAATTTTGT
Source organism: Alloplasta piceator (assembly GCA_946863875.1). NCBI lineage: Eukaryota > Metazoa > Arthropoda > Insecta > Hymenoptera > Ichneumonidae > Alloplasta > Alloplasta piceator. The sequence goes on along the minus strand of OX333078.1, from coordinate 37,554,448 downwards.
ACGATAAAAATTGGCTGAGTTATCAATCATTTTAAAGTTGACCAATGACGGCTAGGATCTAGAGAAAATGCCGCTGGTGGGGGTTTTTACGCCACGCCCACCGTTACCCCCACCACGCGGCTCACCAGTAGCATTGCTCCTAGATTCTAACCGCCATTGGTCAGCTTAATACATTAATAACTAATCCAATTTTTGTCGTATAACAATTTTAAAAAAAGCTAATTTTTCGTCTTCGCGCGCTCTGCACGGTGAACCTAGTCAGGTTATCTAGTTACTTAACACCCTGTATACATATATATAATTATATTCCGGGGTATCGTTATCAGATATCTCGTGGTCTCACTTTTTTCTCACTCGCTGAACGGAAAATATGAAATAAATAAGGTGAACACAATTTAGGGTAAAAACAACCCCTATCAACGTTTTGATTTTTCACGCGAAAATAACATTCGACTTTCCGCGCCATTTTTCGTGATAAAGCCCACGAAATTTTTTCAATTAATTCTTCAATATCTGTTTTAACTATCTAATGCATTTAAAAAAAAAATAATTTTAAAGCCTCGAATTAAGAAACCGAGAGACTACAATGCGTGAGATTTTGCGCGACATCTTCAAGAGGGGGATGAAGGCGCGCGTTTCCCCTCGATAACACGCCGTATACATCGAGGACGTGTGACGTGAGAAAGAAAAGAAAAAAAATAAAATAAAATATACGTATAAAAAAATTCCTCTCTCGCGATATCACGGGCTCACGGGGTAAACGCGATAAATCTGGCGAGACATACTTAGACGGGTGTCAGCATGATGTATGAGGGAGAGTCCGGGCGCATTCTCGCAAAACCCCTCGATGTTCCTCCTAGCAAAGCCATGACGTCTGTACATTCAGAAATACATATAAAAATATATATATATATATATATATATATATATATATATATATATATATATGGGGCATTCCACGTCAAATCTCGCGCTCATCGGCCAGACCCCCTCGGATTTTGATGTCCAATGAACTGTGGGTTTCGTTTGGCCCAAAATATGACCTCAAATTTTGAGAAATTTTAATTTGATTTTTTAGGGGTTGCCTGAGCAAAAAAATCATTAAATTGAGGGAAAACATAAAGAGGGGCCTTTTTCAAATTGATGAAAATTTTTCCTCACAGAGGCTAGGGTCCAAAACAGATATTTTCGTCATAATTCGATAATGTACCAAAAATAATTACTACTTTTATTACATTTTTTAATTGTGTTCGAATCAACCGTTTTATTTAAGGTCGTCGAGACTAATGAATTTTCGAAAAATGTTGTCGTTTCACTCTTGGACCAAGAAAAAAAAATCAGCTTTCACTAGAAAAATAATTTTTTTTGTTATTCTCACTACAAGAAACAATCAAAATAAGAAATTATAAAAAAATGTAAAAAAATACAAAAAAAATAGTAATTATTTTTTGCCCATTCTCGAACTATGACGAAAATATCTGTTACGGGCCCTAGTTTCTGCAAAAAAAAATTGTTAATTTAAAAAAGGCCCCTTTCATGTTTCCCTCAATTTAATGATTTTTTTAGCTCGGGCAAGTCCTAAAATATGAGATAGAAATTTCTACAAATTTGAAGTCATATTTATGGCCAAAGGAAAATCACAATTCATTGGACATAAAAATCCGAGGGGCTCAGGCCGATGACCGCGTGATTTGACGTGGAATGCCCCATATACATATATGCACGGGTGACTCGAAGCCAATACATTTGCTCTTTGATCCTTGACCAGTCCGATTTTTAAATGCCTCGCAAAAAATGTTTTTCCGGATCCAACAAAAAAGCATCCAAATTTTTGGAAATTTTTACGCCTCCCAACCCTCGAGCTAGTTAAATGCATTCCGGATTAATTCCGTCTGGATTTCATCCCATCCTCGATTTTGGAATGCTTTGGGGAAAATATTTTTCCACGGTTAAAATAAAAAACAGAATTTTCCCCGATTTTTCCCACCCTCTCACCCTTGAGTAAATAAATGCAATCCCTCCAACTCCAGGCGAATTCTGCCCGGATTTGTCAGCGTCCTCTCTGACCTGGAATGCCCCATATACATACATATATATTTATACATATGGGTCAATTTGTAATTCATTTAACTTAGAGATAAAAAAAACTCTACTTAACTTAGAGGTGAAAAAAAAGTTTGTTAACCAAAATTCAAAAATTCATATTTTTGAAACAAAAAAGAACACCTTCCTGAAAATTTCAGGAACTTTTAAGATCTGTACAAGTTAATAAATGAAATAAAAATCGAACCAAAAATTTAATACAGTTCGTGGATTATCACGATTTTAAAAAATTCATAATTCTCAAAATTCATCATTTTTCAAAATTTTTTTTCCGGAATTTTTTTTTTTCGTAGCGCCAAGTATACTCTTTAAGACGAACCTAGATCGATTTTTTCGTAACTATAATAGTTTTCGATATATTTAAAAAATAAACTTGAAAGATTGAAAAAATTGTGAAATTTTGAATTTTGCTCGACTGTCGAATTTTTTTTTTCATTTTTTTTCCTCTGGTAGAACTTCGTTTTACGATAAAAGAAAACTACCGACCAAATTTTATCGAAATTGAAAGGGATGCGATTCCAACTGTTGGTCGATTTGACATGGAATGACCCATATATTTAATGCATGCGTCCCAAGATATTCCTCGATATTCTTCTGCTCTCGTTCTCTTTTCGCTAAAAAGAATGAAGATTCTTTCTCTCACCCTCCTTTTGTGCACGGCAAATTCCAAAGGTGGTGAAAGAACAAAACAGACGCAATGGCCGACGGAAAAGTGCGTTTTCGATTCGAAAAAATATTCGCACAAAGCGCGAATCTTTCGCAGACAGAGGGCGAAGAAAAAAAAAGGCGTTAAAAAATAATGCTCAATTCGAGATGACCTACCCCCATTCCCTGTCTGCAGGATAAGAGAAGGAAAAATACCGGAGAAAAAGATAAATTCTCATCCAAGCTGTGAAATAATGCGACGGAATACAAATAAAAGTGGGAATCGATCAAGACACATCGAATGAGATAAAATAAAAAAAGAAAAAAAAAGAAAACGTAAAACCACCCTTATTTCCTCTCCGTGGCAATCTTCAATCTTCTTATGTATATAAAATATATTACGAAGGCCGCGAAGGGGTAGTTTTCTCTTCCCTCATACATATATACATACATATAAGTACACCCATATTCCGTCTCACTCGGGAGCGAAAGAAAACACGGGGGAGAGATCTCGGATATAGAGAAGCGCGCGAGAGACGATGAATTTTATTTTATAGTTGGAAGAGTCACGTAAGGGTGGGAAGGGGGTGCAAGGGAGGTCTCTTTTTTTCTCCCCGCATCCCGAGCTCTTAAGGGTGGAATATGTTTCGTATCATCATAGGGAGGTTAGAGCCATAGCCGCGCTTCCTTTTTCACCCCCGAGTGCCCCTTCACCCCTAACTCACCCCCAACTCACCCCCTCTGGCCTCCGCGTCTCTCCATAACGCGTTTTCTCCTCTGGCTCCCTCGCTCTCCTTCTTCACCTCCTCCTCCTCCTCCTCCTCCTTCTCTTTCTTCACCTCCTTCTCCTCCCCCTTCATCCTCCTCAACCCCCACGACGGACTTGAGGTTCCGCCATTTTGAATACATTCTCACCCCGACGGAGAGTTATCTTCCAAACGTTTCGATTTCCCATTTAAAGGATCTCATACAGATATATATATGTATATATTTAGCGGGAGCCGGGCGTGCGAGTAGCGAACCGCGGTATATGGGGGTTGAAAAAACGGGGGGTTGAAAAAGAAGGGGTGCCGTAGACGGCGAGGCCAAGGTGAGTTTTGCAGAGAGGGAGAGTTGCGGGAGCTGTCGGAAAATATTAGCTCGCTGCTGCTTTCGCGCTCTCCTTCTCATCTCCTTTCCACCATCCCTCCCTGACGCCCCAACCCACCCCCAACCCCCTTTTCCCAGCTTCGCCCACCCTTGCGCCACTGTATTCTTCCATTTTTCTCTACCCTCGCCTCTCCTTTCTCGCTATACCATCATGGATACTCGCGTTATACGTGCCTTCACTCCCGCAAACCTCATCCCCTATATTCAGCCTCCAACCCCTAAAAGGAGGGACGTCGGAGTGAGAAAACGTACGGCATTCCATCTCTCGTGTTTTCATTGCTCTCTCTCTCCCTCTCTCTTTTCCTCAACGTGCCATACGCATTTTTATTAAAAAAGAAACCAGCCGAGAGGCAACGCCTACCCTCAACGGCGATGGAGGGAAAACGGAAAGAAAAAAGAGGGATGAAAAAAAAAACGAAGAAGAATGAGATAATAAATACACGCTTTGTTGGCTCGTTTATCTTTGGAGAAAAGTTTGCTCAATATCCGATGCTGAATCGGCGAGAAAGACAGTGCCGAGAAAAATTGTTGGGTGAGGAGTTGATGAACGCCGAGCCAGACGAGAAGGGATGAGGGTGAATTCATTATCACGGATTTGCAGGCTTTAATTGTTGGTTTAAAGGACAAAAAATTGTGAAGATAATTTAGAAGCTGTTTTAAGTGTATTAAGACAAAGTTTGAACATAAATTTTTAGAAAAGTCTCTGCAACATCATATCATCCCCTTGTAGGGGATGATTATAAAGGGATGAAAATGGTGCAAGTTTACTATAAGTTTATAGACTTATGTACTCTGTTTCTAATAAATTCTAATTAATTATGGCAATTAACCTCGACTCTAAAAATAACCCCCTCAGAGGGTAGGTAAGCCTCGTAAATGGAAGGGGATGAACAGTCAATATGCAAATTTCAATTTGCCCTATTTTCATTATTCCCACAGAACATCCAACAATTTTCCACGACCCTTCGATCTCGGTGCAATAATTCCACGTTTTCGTACTAAAGTTCCTCGAATTTTGTGGCTTTCGTAAACCACCCCCATTCGTCCCATCATCCCTCTCTCGGTTTCTCAGGCGAGATACGTGTCGGAATTTTTTTCGAAACCCGCAAGAAAAAAAAGAACGTGGTATGCGGTCCTTTTTCACGAATCTCTTGTGAATTGTATGAGCTCTCGAGAGCGCGAATGATCGCCGTAAGTTTGCCCGACACGTTCGTTATACGTCGATCTCGAAGCGAGTCGTCAAACTTCGATGAAATGCGAAAGCGTGTGATCCCAAAAAAAAAACGAAAAAGAAAAAAAACCGTATCGAGATCAAACTACGGAGAGAGGGACGGGCAGAGATCGAAGCGAGAATCGTCGAGGGGGTTGAAGTGAGACCAAGAGGGAGAGAGAAAGAGAGAAGGAAAAAATTAACATTGCCAAGAGTTTTATGACTGCTTACGAATTCAGGACTCGTCTGGCTTAGGTAATATACCGAGGAGGTGGGATAAAAGTGTATTGTCCTCTCTCCCTCCCTCTCACCCTCCCTCTTTTTTTTCTTATTTCGTCCAGAATGTAGCGCCTAAGAATGGTGACGATGCTGCGACACTTTGACAATGCTAGTGACAATAACACCATCATGTATTTCCAGCAAATATGCGAAGACATTGTACATAGCATGGGGGTATTCCGAGTCAACTCAACCACCCCTGCCCCAAAGGTCATTAATTATTATTTTTTATGCATGCCCTGAGCCTGACGGCACTCTCTAATGTTCCCCCACATTTCCAACAAGTTATTTCACCCCTACTTTTTTTCAAATCTCTGGGATTCGAAAATCCAAAAAAAAAATTCAATAATTCTTACTTTTTTTTGGGAAAAAAAATTATCCAGAAAAAATGGCTGCTGGAAAAAAGGTACAAAAAATTCGCAATGCTCTGGAGGGTCGTTCCAGTGGTGGGAAAAAATCATAATGCAAATCCAAGTGGGCGCGAGTCAAAATTGATTGATTTGACTCAAACTACCCCATGCACGTTTCGCCCGTGAATCGCCAGTGTTGGTTACTTCTGTATTGGCAAACTGGCTTATTTTAATTGAAACAGTCGAATGACCCACCCTCTTGGATTCCCGGAGCCAGGAGTGAGGGGTTTTCGCAGCTCGGAGCAACCCCTCGCTGGTTCTTAGCACCCTGTGCCTCCTTGACACCGTTAAAACGATCGAGCGATGCTACTTCTGTTGGCAACAACCCCGGGATATTGTTTCAAACGAATATGCAAATCATGAGCGAGCGAGAGAAACGGCGAAGCACCCTTAACAGTCAACCGAGACACGTAGTTATAGTAAATGCACGAAAATGTAGATAAACGTATATATAGTTGATACACATAGACACCATTTTACGTGTGAGAGTTTGGTTTTATTGTAACGGTCGGTGAGGATAGTAATTTCCATCGATTCAACCCTCCAGCGAGCCTGGAGAACGCAAAAGCGTCGTCCATGAGAAGAAAAGGAGACTTTCATTCGGCGAAATCTACAAGCAAAAAATAAAACGTGCCACGAATGTATTCCCGATTATTAGCGAGCATCCCAATGTGATCGGGAAAACCCTATCGCAAGGAATCGAAGATTCACGGCGGCCATTTTCTTTTTTCACTATTTTCATTGACGCTGAGGGAATAAAATTGTCGGGGTGAAATTGGCCAGGGTGAAGATTTCCATTGAGGACGATGGAATTTGGGGTTAATCGAAGAGAAATTTAGTACTTGATTCGAAAAATCCACGGCGAGAACCCCTCGATTTGTTTCTTCGATGAAATTGTGGGGCAAAAGTTTAAGGGTTGAAGTCACGATTAGTGAAAAATAGTCCTCAAAAATATGATTTTGATCCATTGAATTAATTTACCCTCAGAATAAGTAAAATCCCATCTTTTTTCTCGCTCCTCCACGGTTCCCGTAAAAATTCACCCCTATCCGTAGGGGGATGTTGAAAAGGACGCTGTGAGGATCAAGAAAAACATAGATGCTTTCCGGCGGATTCAGACGAGGCAAAAGCAAATATCGGAATGAGATTTTCCGTCGCCTCGAAAGTCTTAACCCCACATTATAAGCTGGACACCCGAGTTCAACGAAAATGCCCTTCACACGTCCGTGGAATGACCTTGAAGAGGAATGACCTTGGAGAGGAATAACCTTGAAGAGGAAATATTGCCCAAACATTCGACAATCAGGGTTGCAATGGCTAAAAAAACAGCAACGAAAATGCCCTTCACACGTCCTAGGAATGACCTTGAAGAGGAAATAGCCCAAACATTCGACAATCAGGGTTGCGATGGCTAAAAAAAAACAGCAACACGATAAGCAACTGTCATGAAGTTTACCAGCAACTCTTTAACTATTTGGTTAACCCTAATTCTCGAAGTGTCGTTGACTTTGGCGAAGATCAATGACACAAAGGGCCACGATGATGTTTCTCGATGGACGAGATCGAGAAATCGTGAAAATCGTCGTTTAACATTGACGAGCGATGGATTTCAGTTGGACGATTCTGAGCTTCATATTCACGCCGGGGAGATTCACTATTTTCGAATAGCCTCGTGTCAGTGGGAAGATCGATTGAGAAAGTTGCGAAATTCGGGCCTCAATGCGGTGTCAACGGCCATCGAATGGGCCCTTCACGAACCACGCTCCGGATTCTACGAGTGGAACGGTGATGCGAACTTTGTGCGATTCATCGAGTTGGCGAGAGAACTGGAACTTTTTGTTGTTATTCGAGCTGGTCCTTTTATTGGTACGATAAATAATCTCCTTCGTGTGAATATTTTGGGTTCAAACCATGCAAATTATCAATTATTTCCATTTTAATATATACTATTATTAATTATTGATATTAATAATAATGTAGTTTTATTAATAATTCATATTAATTATTAATCATAAGAAATAATTATCAATGTATATGGGGCATTCCACATCAAACCGACCAATCCGTGGACCCGACCATTTTTTATTTCGTTGAAAATTTTCCATTTTTTTACTAACTTTTATTTTTACTTTCACCTGTCCCGGTCTGTCTGTAATCAAATCTTGCAAGTAAAATTTGACCCACTTCCCGGTTTCCGATTGAGTTGAATTTTTTCATGCATATGTAAATCGGATGACAATGCAATTTTATATCACAAAAAATTTGTAAATTTTTTGCAAAAAAATTGTTTCGCAAAATTTTTTATAAAAAATTTGCTTGAAATTCGTTTTGCAACAGAAAATGTTTCGCATAATTTTTTGCAAAAAACATGTTTCGCGAAATTTTTTGCAAAAAAATTGTTATGCAAAATGTTGTTCACGAAATGATTTTAAGCAATTGATTTGCAACATTTCTGTATGAAAATTTTGCGCAACAGTCTCTTTCTAAAAAATTTGGGTGAAAAAATTTTTTTGCATAAATTTTGCAGAAAAAAGTTGTAAATTAATTGTGTGAAACAATTTTGTCTAACAAATTATGCGAAACTAGATATAAATTACTAAACTAATTATTTAACATCATAAATACTAGAAAGTAAAAATTAAATAAACGAAAAAAAAAATTTTTTTTAAACAATCTTTTATTAATTGTTAATAAAAAAATAACTGAAAAGTTCGAAATAATTTTATTCCGATTGGAAATAAGTTTTCAAATAAAAGCGTGTTACATTTCAACAGCAAGAGAAAAAAAGGGGGCGTAACACGCTTTTATTTGAAAACTTATTTCCAATCGGAATAAAATTATTTTGAACTTTTCAGTTATTTTTTTATCAACAACTAATAAAAGCTTGTTTAAACAATTTTTTTTTCGTTTATTTTTTTGTAGGTACTGAAATCAGTCTCTCGGAATTTTTTTAGATTTTTGTCTCAACCGAACTAATCATAATAAATTTTTCAAAATTTGACACAATTTTTTTTCAAACGCTCATAACTTTTTAAAAAACGGAGATATCAAAATAAAACATGATATCATTTTTTTCCGTCTTGAGTTGTAGTTTTATAAAAAAAATACAAAAAAAGTATAGATATTCATTTACATATATTTTTTAAAGTTTTAAATCCAAAATATTTTTTTCAACTTGGACGACTTTGATTTTTTTGAAAAAATTCAGACAGTTTGCATAGTCTCCATTTTTTCTCAAAACTATTTTTTTCAACACAGCTGACATGTTAACTCAAGTTCTACTCAACCGATTTACTTTAAATCTCATTTTAAACACGTTAAAAAAATTCATTTGGATAGAAAAAAAAATTAATTACATTAATTATTTATAATTATTGTTAATTTGTTATTAGTTTTTGATATTAACTTTCACATTCATTATTTAATGATAATTGATAATAACATTAGTTAGTGATGCGAATTAAACAATTAAAATCTCTCATAGACAACGCTGTCGAGAAAAGAATTTGCAAAGCGCCTGATGGACCTCTTTTTTCAATACACCGCTGTCTCCTTTCAAAAAGAAAAATCACCCCAACAGGTGCAGATCGTGATTTGGGCGGTTTGCCAGGTTGGTTATTGTTGATAAACAAAACCGAGGAGAGTCCATGGATGCATCGTTCGGATCCGCAATATCGTTATTACGTTGAACGATGGTTGTCTCATCTATTGCCAAAAGTTGGGGGAATGCTAGTGACCAAAGGTGGTCCGATAGTGATGACACAGATTGACAGTGACTTCGGAGCGAGTGGGCCTTGCGAAGCCGCTGATTGGCTGTACGACATTTTCGTCGGCCATCTTGGCAGCGACGCCATTTTGTTTACCATGGAAAACAACGTCTATCAGAGGCTCGTTTGCGGTAGAATACTGAGAGCACTTCCTGGTTTCCGCACCGACCCTCAAGAGTATCTCAGAGTCTTCAACCAATCAGTCCCAAAATTATTTTCCGCCATTGAGCGTATCGCTCCTTCATCGCCGCGAATCGTCGAGCTGCGAACCGGAAGTGCTTGGGCCTGGGGCAGGGAGCCTCCGATATACGATCCCGAGCAGCTGACTGAGAGTCTCGCCGCCATTTTGTCGACGGGCGCGTCCTTTATTCTCTATATGTTCGCCGGGGGAACGAATTTCGAGAGAGGGGGTAATGGCGGCGGCGACAGAATGGGCCTGACGGCGTCGTACTACGAAGACGCCATTTTGGAACAAGATGGCGGCTCAACGGAAGCGTTCCACGCCATCAAGAGTCTTCTCGCTCTGAATGGAGACTTCTGCTCGATTGACGAGGTCTCTTCATCGAAAATCATCGACAAGGTCACGCCAAACGTTTGCGTGAGATTCGAATCATTGGGGTCCATTATTGACCCGGAAGTGCTGTCGCAGTTCAACGCCCCGATCGTGAGGTCCGAGGATCCATTGACCTTCGCAGAAATCGGTACCACTTCCGGTCCCGTTTTGTACGAAACAAGGGTCCCTCGAGATCATCGTAGGGCTCGGATATCGTCGCGTGGGTCTGACCTTCGTTGCGCGGGAATTCGTGACAGAGGTTATGTTTACGTGGGCCAAAATTTTGCGGGAATAATGAATCGGGGTCGTCACACGATTCTGGCGGTAGATCCTCATCCTGAACAGATGATACGGATTCTCGTGGAAAATCAGGGATATAAGGCCCACGGAACGATCGGCGATGACAAAGGAATCGTCTCTGGGGCTTATCTCGATTCAAGGTTACTGAAGAATTGGACAATGACCTCGATGGACTTTTTGGGAGACGCGGAGGAAATTCAACGTGTGACAGAAATTTTGGGCCCAAGGCCCTCGAGAAAGCGTGGGAATGGCCTGTACAGGGCGAGTTTCACGTTACCCGAAGGAAATCCGGAAATTCCGGCAGATTTCTTTCTCAACGTTGATCAATTTGGCAAGGGTAGGATTTATCTGAATTCGCGAAATTTGGGCCAGTTTTGGCCAAAAGCGGGCCCACAGCGTTCGATTTATGTGCCAGGATGCTTCGTCGAGCCCTGGCCCCGCGTAAATCGATTCCTCGTCGTCGAAATGCAGCGTCCGCTCTATTCCCATGTCGATAATGCAGGGAACTCTTCTATCGACGATGATCTATCGATGGAGGAAATTAGAAATCGTTCTTCAGCTTGGAATCCTAGTTTCAGCGTTATTCTCTCGATTGCGAACTTTGTTTGCTTCATTCATGGCAATTTGTATCGATTGTGTACATTTTTAGAATACAAAATGGTGGACCATCCGCCAATCAATAATTTTTTGTGAGTTTTCATCAAAAATGTTTTCCAGTGTTTTTTTCAGCTTTCTGTAGCAGCTAATTTTTGTTCGATAATAATTCTGGCTGATTCGAAATCAGCGCTAAATTTCCCATCGAAATGTCGTGTTGTAACGATGAAATTTTTTTTTGCCCATTTAAGACAAATTTTTAGAAACCTCGAAAAAGTGGAATTTCAAACGCTCATAACTTGACTTTGGTTCAGTCGATTTTGAAATTTCTTTTTTGTACTCAAACGGTGTGGGTTAACTTAGAGAATGCCGTTTGGTTTATTAGAATAACTCGATTTTTGTAGAAATGAGAGCACTTTGAAAATCGCCGAAAAAAAATAGAAAGAGTACACCATAAAAAAATTGCAAAGATTAATGGTCAAACTTAAAAAATATGCCAAAAATCGAAAAATGGTTCAATCTAAATGAACCAAGCGGGCTTTTGAAGCCCTAATGATTACGAAGAGAATGAGCTCGCATTCGAGCCAAAATTTTGAGTAGAAAAAAAATTACAGCCGTTTTAGTAAACTAATTCAATTCTGGTCAAAAGGCGAAAATTTTTTTATTTTTTTTTTTTTTTTTTAAACCTCATGTCGATATTTTCTTCTCCCCTGAACAGGAATCTACCAATAGTTTTTCCAAAAAATGAAAATTTCAAAAAATTTCATCAAAAACGTTTATCAAAAGCCTTTAAAAATTCGTGAAAATCGATGGTCGAACTTTAAAAATCTGCCAAAAATCGAAAATTGATCGTAATTGAGTGAACCGAACAGAATTTTGAAGGTTCAACGATCGCGAAAAGAATGAGCACAGGCTGAAAGCGGAATTTTATCTAGAAAAAAAGTTACAGCGGTTTTAGTGATCCAACTCAATTCTGGCCAAAATGCAAACAATTTGTGTTTTAAAATCCATTTCTTTACCACTTCACATCGGAGTATTTTTGTCCCCTGAACACAACTCTGCTAACAATTGTCCCAAGAACTTAAAATTTTCACGAGATTTCATTAAAAACCCTTTTTAGTACCTTTTTTATTCGTTCGACTGCAATCAAGCCTGGCAAATTTCTATTCTCAACAAAATTAGCTTCAACCTTCCCTATCAATACAAAAATGGCCCAAAAGGCAATATCTGCAAGAAAGCTGATTGGTGGAATAATTCCGGGACATTTTAGTCCGTTAAATTAGGCGAAGAGCAACAGAAAGAGGAAGAATAAGAGAGAGAAAGGAAAAGACAGAGAGTGAGACGAAAGTGGAGAATTTATGTCTGGGGCTCCTCTTCATCCCCTTTTCGTCCATTTGGTGGCGTCGCCGGTAACTAAGTGAGAGAGTGACCCGTACTTTGTTGGGCTCGAATCCAGGGGCAAGAATATATTGATAGTCAGCTCAAAACTCCATTAAGGCCGGGGCGCGGGTGGACGAAGTATTCTCTCGTAAATAGGAAAATGCTATCCCATTATTTACTGGTTAATTGGATTAATGAGACTCGTTATTCGTGAAGAAGAAGGAGAGGGAGGTCACCCCGAGTCGCGAGTTGGATTTTCACTGGTAACCAACGTTCCAGGAGTCGTAACCAACGTTACAGGACACAGATTACATACGTATCCACATTGTGAATCGTCCTGAGCAAAAGGGTCCGAATTTACCTCTCATGACGCCACGACCGGAAGGGGATGGTCGAGGGTAAGACCGACGCGTACGACAAATACGTCCAAGTCCATCCCCGATTACAAGGCAACCCTTGTACACATGCATTAATGCCGAGGGCATCGAAAAACACGAGACTTCCCTCTCTCGTTGTAACTCCTCCGATTCCAGAATCGACTGCCCTCGCCAAACATAACTTTTCGCGAAAACTACCCCCTTTCTCCAGTCTAGAGTCCACCAAATACCATTTTCCATGAACATTTTCACTGGACGCACTTGTTTTTTTTATGCCATTTCGCCGGAAGTCAACGTAGACTAATTTAACAAGCGGCATTTCAAAGGCGAAAAATTCGGCTTCGTTTCCTGATTTTTAAATTATTTTTACAATTTGTTTTTAGATTTGGAGCGTCCAAATTTTGACAACAGCTGTTTTTCGCCTTTTCCCCCTTCTTCAGGAGCACCCATCTTCTAGAGGAATTTTAACAAGCGGCATTTCAAAGGGGAAGAATTCGGCTTCGTTTCCTGATTTTTAAATTATTTTTACAATTTGTTTTTAGATTTGGAGAGTCTGAATTTTGAGAACAGCTGTTTTTCGCCTTTTCCCCCCTTCTTCAGGTGCACCCATCTTTTAGAGGAATTTTTTAAATACATTTTTACGATTGGATTCATTGAGGGGAAAGTTTGAGTTTCAATTTCTTTTTTTAAGAAACTTTGAGCGTTTATTTTTCGTAAGTTGTTCTTTTTTTTGTGAAAAAAGAGGAAATTTGAAAACTCCGATATAACATGAAAATAAAGAGGATTCGTGAAAAACTGCAAGGTAGCAAAAAGTTGCATCTGTTTTTGTTGAGTGCAGAGGAATTTTTTCAAATTTTTCTTTTTTTAATTTGTTTTTTCTCATTTTCTGGGTCGGAGCTCAGATCATTCAATGACTATAACTCCAGAACTATGGGATTATTGATGACATTTCAAGAGGGAAATATACTTTATTTTACCATTTTCAACAGATTGGAATTTTTTGCAAATTTTTTTCTTGAATTTTTTTTTCAGCCTCAACATGAGAAAACAAATTTTTGTAAAAAAAAATCTGAGAAAATACCTCTGAACTTAACAAAAACAGACGGAACTTTTAGCTCTCTTGAAGTTTTTCAAGAATCCTCTTAGTTTTCGTGTTATACGGGTTTTTTCAAATTTCCTCTTTTTTCACAAAAAACAGAATAACTTTGGAAACAAAAATCGCTTAAAATTGAAAAAAAAGTAAATTGAAGCTCAAACTTTCCCCTGCACCTGAAGAAAGGGAAAAAGGTAAAAAACAGCCGTTTTGAAAATAGAGTCCAAATCTAAAAACAAATTATAAAAATAATTAAAAAATCAGGAAACTCGAAAAGCAAAAAGCAGGAATAGCAAAAAGTTGCATCTGTTTTTGTTGAGCGCAGAAGAAAATGTGACAAAATTGTTCTGAACTTTTTGCTATCCCGAAGTTTTTCATGAATCCTTTTTGTTTTCATGTTGTATTAGATTTTTCAAATTTCCTCTTTTTTCACAAAAAACAGAATAACTTGGAAAACAAAAATCGGTCAAAATTTTTAAAAAAAGGAAGTTGAAGCTCAAACTTTCCCCTTTATGAATCCAGTCGTCAAAATGAATAAAAAAAATTCCCCTAGAAGATGGGTGGAAAAAGGCCAAAAACAGCTGTTTTCTAAATAGTCCAAATTTAAAAACAATTTGTAAAGATAATTTAAAGATCAGTAAATAAAGCCGAATTCTTCCCCTTTAAAATGTCGCTTATGTTAACCACATATTTATTAATATTTTGACGATGAACCAAGAAAAATACAAGAAAAAAAAAGAAAATTAAATAAGGTAGAAGAGGATAAAGTTAGGATTTAGAAAAAGGAATACTTTAGAAAAAGGATGCTAAAAAAATCGCAAAATGGCGGCTGTCTAAACAAAAAAAGGCGTTTTCCTTCAACGGTAAAGCCTAAAATGATTCTCATGGCCTTTGCACCTGCGTTCTTTACCATAATGAGAAAAGATTTCTCGGAGACAATCTGGTCCAGTTGTGTCTTCGACTATGATCAACCACGTCCGAGAGACACGAGCCTCAAGAAGCGTTACTCCACCAGTTTAACTCTCTCGCCATATATTTTTCACGTCGTTGCATTTCCCTCTCTCTCCTCCCTCCCTCCCTCCCTCCCTCCCTCCCTCCCTCCCTCCCTCCCTCCCTCCCTCTCTCTCTCCCTCCCTCTCTCTCTCTCTCTCTCTCTTTCTGTCTCTTTTTCTGGAGTCACAGGAAGTAATTGAGAGCGGAGGCATATCGCGAGTACTTTATGGTTGTGGCACGTAGGATTCGAGGAAGCGATCGCCCTGCTTCTGGACACTTCTGGTCCGTGATGCGGTCAACCTGGAGTCAGGTGCCACAATCTGGCTTCTCGATGCATCGCCACGATCATCTCCAAGACTTGGGAACGTTTTTCAGTGACTTTATCGTCGCTGGATGAGTCCAAGTGTTTAAAATTAGTTAGCCAACGTTTTAGGGCGGTATTTTGGTCTAGAATTTTGAAAAAAAAAATTTTTTTGCATGTTCTTAAAGTTCAGGACTTTGAGAATATGTCCTCGAAAGGAAATTTTCAAATTCCAATAATTTACAGAACTATAGCTATTTTAGTGACGCAGCAACTGTGACGTCGGAGCAAATCGGACACCCTAACTTTACAAGCTTACAACTTATTTGATTTTCGTTTTTTTTTTCTCGAATATTTTTTTGTTTATTGTCCAAATATTAATAAATATGTTGTAAAAAAATTGGTAAAAATATATATATTTTTTAAATCGAGACCAAAAAGGGTTTTTCCAATGACCCCTTCGTCCTTCAACCATTCAGAAAATCACCAACTATGGTCTCCATTGAGGACATTGATTTTCCAATCGATAATCACCATTTCCGGTCACTCTTGATCCGTTCTAATTCTCATTTCTTCAGTACGAAGTTCCTGACATTGGGAAGATTGATTGACCTTGAGAAAATTGAAATTTTCGTCATTTGGAATTTCAGGACGAAGGGGAGTCGTCCAAAATCAATTATTCGACGGAGGGTGGAATTTGGGGGTGAGAATAAGGGCGCTGAGCGTTATAGGAGTAATAAATCGAGGTCGACTGAAACACGTCGAGCCGTGACCATTTCTAAGGCTACTTTTGAAAGTCAAAACGCGCGAATTCATTAATCAGAAGTCGCAGATCGTCTTTTTGCTCGAACTCGACGATACGAGCTCTCGCCCTTTCCCCGTCCCTTTTCGCTATTATACGTCGAATGGGATTAATGAGATACACAGAAATACACTCGACTTCCGGGACGAAGAAACGAGCGAAATCGGGAGCAACCCTCGTGCAGTTCCGGCAGAACGAACCCCCTCCGAAATTCGATTTTGCAAGCGTTAGGGGTTGAATATACTCCGGTAACCCTTTTATGAGTGCATGGTTTCTCGAAATAATCATGGAAACGAACGTTGAAGTCAAAAACGATTTTTTGTTGCAATTTTCGAAATTTTGTAGCGTTGGCAAAAATTAAGGTGTCAGGAAGATTCTCAAGCCATTGAGTCGAAATATCCCCTAAGAATTGAAAAAAAGTCCTGATGCGTTGAATTTAACCAAAATGCCTTTAGAAATTTTCTAAATGGATTCGTGGGAATTACAGCATCAAAAATCGGTCTTTGGTCACGAAAAGGCGAACAGAACAATTCAATCCTGACGAGATTATGTGGAAACTTACTTTTTGGAATTTGTAGTTTCGACGATTTCAAGTTTCAGGAAGCATTTCCAATAATTTTTGGTACATTTTGAGCCCCATGACGATTTTTTCGATTTTTTCCCGCGATTTTCAAAATTCTCTGGCGCGACCAAAAATATAGACTATCGGCGAAAAGTTTTCAGACAAAACTTCAAAAAAGGTCTGGAACGTTTTTTTATACCATTTCGCCGGAAGTCAACGCAGACCAATTTAACAAACGGCATTTCAAAGGGGAAGCATTTAGCTTCATTTCCTGTTTTTTAAATTATTTTTACTATTTGTTCTTAAATTTGGACTCCATTTTGAAAACAACTGTTTTTGCCTTTCTCCCCCTATCTTCAGGTGCACCCATCTTCTAGAGGAATTTTTTTAAATACATTTTTACAATTGGATTCATTAAGGGGAAAGTTTGAGCTTCAATTTTGTTTTTTTTTTAACTTTGAGCGATTTTTTTTCCCAAAGTTATTTTGTTTTTTGCGAAAAAAGAGAAAATTCGAAAAATCCGGTATAACAAGAAAAAGAGGATTCATGAAAAACTTCAAGATAGCAAAAAGTTGCGCCTGTTTTTGTTGAGTTCAGAGGAATTTTTTCAGATTTTTTTCTAACATTTTTTTTCTCATGGTGAGGCTAGAAAAAAAAATTGTGAAAAAAAATTTGAAAAAAAATTTCAACGTATTGAAAATGGTAAAATAAAGTACTTTCCACTCTTTAAATTTTATCAATAATATCATATTTTTTGAGTTATGGTCATTGAATGATCGAACACCGACCCAGAAAATGAGAAAATAAAATTTGGAAAAAAACCTGAAAAAATTTCTCTGAACTCAACGAAAACAGACGCAACTTTTTGCTATCTTCAAGTTTTTCATTAATTCTCTTTGTTTTCGTGTTACACGGGATTTTTCAAATTTCCTCTTTTTTTACAAAAAAAAAACAGAATAACTTTGGAAAAAAAACTCGCTCAAAGTTTTTGAAAAAGGAAATTGAAGCCCAGACTTTCCCCTTTATGAATCCAATCGTAAAAAAGTGTAAAAAAAATTTCTCTCGAAGAGGGACGCACCTGAAGAGGGGGGAAAAAAGCGAAAAAAAGTTGTTTTCAAAATAGGGTTCAAATCTAAAAACAAATTATGAAAATACTTTTTAAAAAAGGAAATTACCTTTCCAGACCTTTTTTGAAATTTTGTCCGGAAACTTTTCGCCGATGGTGTAAATTATATTCTTCGAGGTCTAAACTTCAAGAATATGAAAAAAAATGATTTTTTCAAAATTCCGGACCAGAATACTGCCTTAAACGTGGTCTTTTAAATGCTCAAAATGTTGAATAAAATTATTTATCTCGTAATAAAAAAAAAAATGAAAAATACCCTTTTCATTGACCTTCAAAACCCAAGTAACCCCTTAATGATTAGTGCATTAAAAACCATGCACAAATGCAATAAGCGCATATAACGCAGTAACATTCCCAACTCCACAGTCTTCAACAGAGGGTCGAAGAGGACGACGCTGGATGGTCCGTAGGGACAGTAGGAAACCGCGTTGGCTGTCCTCTTCGTCATAGGCAGGAAAGCACGTGCCAGTAGCCCGCAACCCCCACAGAGACGCACACATTACAGGCAAGTACACCCACACATGAGACTGCACCGAACGAGGGAGCGAACGAAGGCAGCAAAGGAGGGATGAAGGGAGTTTTGGTGGGGGGGGTGAGGGGGAGGTTACCACGAGGGACGTACGTAGAGGGACCTCAATACAGTGTATTTCCGTTGTCTGTGCAACCCTGTAGCGTTCTGTATTGTCCGAGGGGGTGGATTATCGGGGAGGAAGGGTGGACTGACCGTGAGGGGTGCAGAGACGGCGTTGTACGATGAGAGGGACTGGTGAGGACCCGCGGAGGGTGCGATTCTATGAGAGGTCCAAGAGAGGGTGAGTCGGAGAGTGAGTGAGAAGGTGGGTCGGAGGAGGAACGTCAGCGAGAAGGAGAGAAGCTGGCGGAGGGTCGAGAGGAAGAGAGGCCGCGGACCATCGGGCCTGGGGACATTGGGGGTGTAAAGATGGCGGCGAGAGACCTCGCGTCAGTTATGATAAGGCGATGCTTTAATGACAGCGAGTTTCTATGGCAACGAGCGTGTGGGGGTTGGCCGGCGACCACCGACGCCGGGGGTGCCGCGACGCCCGGCGTCGGTCAGTACCGGGCGAAGCCTCGCGTTTGTTGGATATAGGGGATGAAAGAGGGACGAAGGGTGTGTGCGACGAGAACGCGGAGGAGAAAGCAGCCTCGGTACAGTTGAGGGGAAACGAGGCGACCAGGGCTAGTCCGTAGTCGTTCACAGCCGCCATACTAGTCACCCTCCCTCTTTGCAACCCCCTCGCTGGACACTCCAAACTGTACACTACGGGAGGGATGAATTTTCGTCCTGTATACGTATATATGGAGGCTCTTATACGTACACGGAATCTCCACGTTCGCACGATCCTCCGCAGATGTCCGTTCAAACCACCCCCGGCATGCACTCACCCCTATTTCTGGTCTGTCCTTCTCGCGTGGTATACCTTTTCCTGGGAGCTTACAGTGTCCACGCGCTCACTTCCACCCCCCCCCCCTTTATCAACCCTCTTTCACGGGGCAGAACGATTTCTCTCGGTCCCCGCGTTCTCCATTCTCTCTCTCACTCGTCACCACCCCCACAACTCACAACCCCTGTTTCCCCAGCCGTTCTATATGGATCTACCACCAGCGACACTCGTTCTCGTACACGTATATATCTCTACTTGTCGCTTTTCCCTTTGGTTTGAGGGGCTTGAACGCCGTGTGTGTTCCTCCCGAGTTGGACACGCACACAGGACATCCACGAGGACACGAAGCTTCGCAACAATGGTACATTATTCGTCTTGAAGTACCAACCCACTGGCGAACTTGGTCCGTTACATTTTCACCATCGGCACTTTCATCGCGATCGAGGGAAGGGGGTGAATTGACAATGCAATTTCGAAATTACACACGGGGTTGGAATGAGGGGACGGGGGAAGGTTACGGACCAGCGAGAACGACGTGACGTTCCGGATTGCGGGATAGCGAGGATTGAACAACCCTTATTTTTCACTGAGTCTTTGATTCGTCGTTGTCCGAAGAAGTCAATATTTTTCAGGCGTTCTCATCTTCTCAATTGATGACGAGATTCAAGGTTTCCAGCTCGTACCTCGACTCTTCGTTCACTTGAATCTACAGGAGATGCTATTCGAGGGGGTTGAAAATTTTCGAGATGATAAAAGCCTCGAAACTAACTACCCCGAGTCATCGTGGTCATGATCGTGGAGAAGGTTTACCAAAATTATTCGCCGTTTGAGAATTCTTCATCCCCTTATCGGAGGCCGATGGATTCCCACGATTAAATGAAGCATGCGAATCAACCCCCTCGCTCTTTCCTACGCCGAGAGAAAACCTACGGGCTCTCGAGGCTCCTTCACCTGCAGAAATCGTTCTAGAATCGCGCTCACGTTAGCCTTTCATCGAGAATCGTTTTAGGGAACATCAAAGAATCCTCGAGGCTCTCTCTGTGTCGCTCTCTTCTTCTCTTCATCCCTCCACAGGGGTAGCTCAAGCACGTCTAGCTTGGAGGAATCGAGTGAAGGTGGAAAAGAGGAATCCCTCTCTGTCTCTTGGAGAAATACCACAATAATCCGGTTAGCCGCTCCAGGGCAGGAAAAGCGCCTGGTTCGGAGAGAAAGGAAAGAAGTAAAATAAGAAAAAAAAGAGAAACCAAAGGGGATGCGAGCTTTCCGCGCAAGGATAATTATATTTATTTTTTTCGGAAGAGCATATGCTCCTTCCGATACCTTTGATTATCGCATTCCAAGACTCTCCACAAAGTTTCCCGGCTAGGAAATTCCGATAATGCGTCGATCCTTCCATCTTCCCGCAAGTTCAATGCGAACTTGGATTTTCGCAGCGTTTCCTAGCATTCCCCATCGTTTTCCAGCGTTCCCCATCATTCTCCAGTGTTCCCCATCGTTTTTCAGTGTTCCCCATCGTTCTCCAGCTTCCCCTATCGTTTTCCAGCGGTCTCACATCGTTCTCCAGCGTTCCCCATCGTTCTCCAGCGTCCCCCCATCATTCTCCAGCGTTCCCCATCGTTCTCCAGCGTCCCCCCATCATTCTCCAGCGTTCCCCATTGTTCTTCAGCGATCCCCATCGTTTTCCAGCGTTTCCAAGCGTTTCTCAACTTTGTCCATTGTTCCCCAGTGTTCCCTAGGGGTTTCCAGCGTTCTCCAATATTTCCCAGCATTGCTCAGCGTTCTCCAGCCTTCTCCAGCGTCCTTCGGCGTTCTCTAACTTTTCTCAGTCTTCCCCAGAGTTCTTCAGCATTCTCCAGCGTTCCAAGCATGACAAATCGTGACTCAGTGGAATCACCAACAAAGCAGACAATCGAGTATCGTTTGACAAAGGCTTAGAGGACAAACATCAGCGTATGTACAATTCGTACTTCCATACGCGTGTCTCAAAGAGAATTCACCGAGAAACTTCGTGGGCTTGAGATTGGGACTGCCGAAAATCGGACCAACGATCCTGAACTGGAGTTCAACGTTTGATGCGTGTGAGAGGATCGCAGAAGGAGGAAGAGGCAACGATCGGGGCACGAATGAGAACACAAGGGTAGCAGGTAACACAAGGGATGTTTACGGGTAGGCAAACACATCGAGGCTCTCTGTCTCTGCATTATGGATGCAACGTAGCGGACTCGGATGCAACCTCTGCCATACCCAGCCGCAGCCAACGGGGTTGAACCAGCGGGAACCGCTCGTTTCGCGTTCCCGTACAAACTGTACACAGTGCGCGCACACACACACACACACACACACACACCCTCAAAACGTACCAGACACTCAATTCCGCTGTACATCCTCTCTGTACTGTATGCATCGCACTACAGTTCAGCATACACATCCTCGATTCTCCGCCCGTCCATTCGCGGACTCGCTCAATTCGCAGCTTTCGCGAGCGGCCAGAGAGGGATGTGGGATGGCGTTGGCCTGGTCCCTATCCGCATTTATTTATAATCAAATTCCGTGTATACCGAACCAAAGGGGAGGATGTGGCGTGGGGTTTGGGGAAGGCGGGAGACAGGGGAAGGCGAGTTGAACGTTGAATTTCTGTCCTGAACAGAGGGTGGAGGGTGGCTTTTGGGGGATTTTCAACCCTCTTCCACCCGGCGTCAACCTCCGGACAATGGAGCACCATCTCCAGCAGCGTTTCCTCAGTCAGCGGAGGTTCAGAACCTGGAACTTCCTCTTTCTTTCCTTGATTCCCTTGTCTATACGTGCGCCGCGGATTCCCTCCAACCGGTCAATTTAAAAATCAATATTGACCGAGGAACAGCGAATCCTTTATTTATCGACGCGGATTGTTGGCTTCCGCACGGAGCTCCCTCTCCATCTTGTTCTTATTTTTTTTTCTTTTCTTCATTTTTTGCCATTCCTGCCTTTTCTTGGAGGGTTGCTCTGGGGGTGAGTTCGAGGCTTCACCCCGTGTTATTTCAAACGCGTCTTGAATAATCCGGTCATCTCTGCCACCGGAAACCTCCGATTCTCTCTGTTTTCTTCCTTCGAATTTCACTCGGATGCTCTCGAGAACCCTTTCCATATGTATGTGTGTCGTTGCGGCGAATTTTCCTTCATACAGTCTTGATGCAACTGCGGAGGAATCCCCGTACGATGGTCCATCGTAAGGGTTGTCGATCGATCGTCTCGGTGAGGAATCACGGATTCAGAATTGTTTTTTCAAATGTTGGGAAGTTTGTTGCCAAAAATAGTACATTACAGAATAGATGTACGATATTTTATATCACGAGGTGCAATATGGACGTTTTCACGTCCGCTTGCGGACGTAAAAGCGTCCATTATTGTACTGAGTGATATAAAGTAATTTCCAAGACTGCTCTTCAAGTTCAAAAAGTGATCATTTTAGAGTACAAGGTGCTGCGAAGATAATAGTACATTATATACATTATATTCGAGTACGATAAAACTTTTTCTGATGAGTGTCTGCAATCACACGAGTCAGATAAAAAATTCGTACGAGTGTCGTACAAAATTTTATTGCACGAGTGCGTAAAATGGGCACTTTATGTACGGAGTGCAATAAAATGTCTTTTTTCATCCCTTACGATCACGACTCTGCAGAGTGAGGTTCAGGAATTTATTGAAAGAGAAGGATTGCATCAAATGCTTTGAAATTTGGTGGATATATTTGTGTACAAATCATGTATATGGATCATTCCATATCAAATCGACCAATGGTTGGAATCGACCCCTTTCAATTTCGATGAAATTTGGTCAGAAGTTTTCTTTTATCATAAAATGAAGTTCTACCAAAGGAAAAAAATTTAACAAAATTTAGTCGAAACTTATGCAAAATTCAAAATTTTACAATTTTTTCAATTTTTCAAGTTTATTTTTTAAATATCTCGCAAGCTATTATGGTTACGAAAAAATCGTTCTGAGTTTGTCTTAAAGAGTATACTTGGGGCTACGAAAAAAAAAATACTCTGAAAGAAAATTTTGAAAAATGATGAATTCGGAGAATTTTTAGTTTTTTAAAATCGTGCGAATCCACTATTTACATTGAATTTTTTTTTCCATTTTTTTTTATATAATACCTTGTACTGATCTTGAAAGATTCTAAAATTTTCAGAAAGGTGTTTGTTTTTGTTTCAGAAATATGAATTTTTGAATTTTGATTTAAAAAAAAACTTTTTTTATCTCTAAGTCAAGTAAAGTTAAGCAATCATGAAATTTTTCCCGCTCAAAATTACAAAATTACATGATTGCTCAACTTTACTCAATTACATGATTGTTCAACTTTACTTAGCTTAAAGGTAAAAAAAAATTTTTTTTACCAAAACTCAAAAATTCATATTTTTTAATTTTACTGCTCATATTTGATTTTGAGCAGTAAAATTTGATTTCATTACTGCTTAAATTTGATTTTTAATGCTCAAAACTACAAAATTACATGATTACTCAACTTTACTTCACTTAGAGGTAAAAAAAGAAAAAAAATTTTTACCAAAATTCAAAAATTCATATTTTTGAAACAAAAAGAAACACCTTTCTGAAAATTTCAGGATCTCTTAAGATCAGTACAAGGTATTACATAAAAAAAATTTCACAAAAAATTTAATGTTGATCGTGGATTTTCACGATTTTCAAAAATTCAAAATTCTCCAAATTCATCATTTTTCAAAAATTTTGTTCGGGAATTTTTTTTTTGTAGCCCCAACTATACTCTTTATGACGAAATCAAGACTTTTTTTTCATAACTATAATAGCTTTCGAGATATTTAAAAAATAAACTTGAAAAATTGAAAAAATGTTAGAATTTCAAATTTTGCATAACTTTCCAAAAAAATTTGTTTAAATTTTTTCCTTCGGTAGAACTTTGTTTAATGATGGAAGAAAACTCCTGACAAAAATTCATCGAAATTGAAAGAGATCGATTCCAACTATTCGTCGATTTGACATGGAATGACCCATTCAGCGAGTTATCCGCCTGAATCTCGAAAAAAAGGTTTTCCCACTGCTGCGGTGATCGCAGCCTTCGAAGGGCTGGAAATCAAAAACCAAAAAAGTTCGTCAAGTTAGAAGTTATTGCTCCAATAATTAATCAATAAATCGATTATCAATAATTAATTAATTATTCATTAATCTGATTTCATTGTTACAAATCGATGAATATTATCCCCAGAGTTAGATTCCAGGCTCAAAAAATTAAAATGCCTCCTCTTCGAAAAAAGCACCTGCTGGGCTGTTGAAAGATGACCCTAGTGGTGCCTTTTAGTACCAAAAAATAAATAAATCCCAAAAGTCAGAGCCCATTGCTGACGAAAATTGTGGAACATCAATCGTGATACCTCAACGCCCCTCCTTTTTTTTTTATAAATTCGTTGTCAAGAGGGTTGCGAGGGAATACCAGTTCGCCATTGGCCAGGGAAAAAGTCATTTCGTGCCTCGGCCACAGTCATATCATTTTTCTTGATCGTCGTCGACCACGTCAGAGGGAAAGCGATATTATATGGGTATGGTTTTTGGTATCAGCGAAGGGTGCGGAATTTTGGGGTTGGGGTGATGCGAGAGCATATACCAGTCAATGGTGTACATAAGGAAGAAAAAAAAAAGAGGAAGAAGAAGAAGAAGAGGGACACGGTGGACTATAGTGAGCTCGCCTATAAAACCGAGGGTTCGAACCCTCCATTGAGGGGGTTGATGCTGACTCTCGCATCTTTCCAGGGCTCCGCCTTTGCTCCGTGACTCGATCTCGTTTTCTCGTTCCTACGTTCTCGTCCCACAGGCCAAAAGCGTTCGCCCTCAAAACACCCGCTATTATGGACAATCAATCCAAAAATTTGACCCAAACAGCCCCCCCCCCCAAGAAATCGGTCTCCGAGGGGTCGCTTTTCTCCTCGCTAAAACGGAAATACTGCCCCTATCCAATTTTTCATTCCAGGACTCGAAATAGTATTGGATTGAAAAAACTTTAATTCGCGAAATAAACGAGATTTTTTTTTACCCTTCGGTAGTTGATTAGAAATTAATTAGAGGACAATGACACTTTATGAAATTTGCAAGATATTTTAGGTTAGATTCTTTTGAATAATTAAATCCATAATATCGGTTTTGAGTTTTAAAGAAAAATATATTTTCTTTATTTTTTGAAATAAAAAATTGTTTTATTCAAAATTTTAGGCACATGAAGGAGTAATATTTAAACAATGTTTTGTAAAGTTAACATTGATTAATTTAGAAAATTTAGTCATTCAGAGTTACGCATAGATTTTTTTGAATAATTCAGTCCATGATATCAATTTTAGCATTTTTGAATCCGAAAAAATGATTAATTTAAGGGGTTGCATGAGTTTTGAAGTTGAACAAAGTAGATTTTCCCTCAATTTTTTTTTTTAATATTATAAATAGATTATTTTATTCGAAATTTTAAGCATCTAAAAGAGCAATATTTAAACAACAGTTGATGAAATTTTCATTGAAAATTTTGGAAAATTCCGGGAGTGGTCAAGATAACTCATGATAGCTTTATCTGAAATTGGGAATCGAAATTTTATTTGTTAGTAGATAAGTATAGCTCGTAATTGAACGAAGGGTTTTGGAAAAAATTGAAACTTGAATTCTTGGCCGAGTTGTACA
The DNA here is from genome assembly GCA_946863875.1 of Alloplasta piceator. NCBI lineage: Eukaryota > Metazoa > Arthropoda > Insecta > Hymenoptera > Ichneumonidae > Alloplasta > Alloplasta piceator. Next base: position 37,528,720 of record OX333078.1, on the reverse strand, counting down.
AAAAAGCAGAGGATTTAAAAAAATCGAAAAAATTGATTTTTTGAATTTTTAAAAATTAAACCAAATTCATCTACGCAGAAAACATTCATTGATTGCTTATATTAATAATTTATAAATTGAATTCATGAAATGTCTCATAGACAGTGCTGTTGAGAAAAAATTTAGATTTAAAAAAATTGAAAAAATTGATTTTTCGAAAATTTAACAATTGAAAAAATTCATCCACACAGAAAAAATAAATAATATTAATAATTAACAAATTGAATAATTGAAATCTCTCATGGACAGCGCTATCGGGAAAAGAATTCAGATTTTTAAAAATTAAACAGATGGATTTTATGAAATTTTAAAAATTCAAAAAAATTCATGTGCACAGAAAAAATAAATAAATCAATAATATTAATAATTTATAAATTGAATAATTAAAATCTCTCGTGAACAACGCTATCCAGAAAACAATTTAGATGTTAAAAAATTGAAAAAATGGATTTTTCGAAATTTGAAAAATTCAAAAAAATGTATCTGCACAAAAAAAATAAGTAAATCAATTATATCAAAAATTTATAAATTGAATAATTAAAGTCTCTCATAGACAGCGCTATCGAGAAAACAATTCAGATTTTAAAAAATTGAAAAAATGGATTTTTACGAATTTTAAGGATTCAAAAAAATTCATCTGCACAGAAAATAAAAATTATATTAATAATTTATGAATTGAATAATTGAAATCTCTCATGGATAGCGCTATGGGGGGAAAAATTCACATTTCAAAAAATTCAAAAAATGGATTTTTCGAAATTTTCAAAACTACAAAACCCCTGAAAAAAAACCATCATCATCATCACCGTCCTCTTCTTTTTTTCTCTTTCTTCCACACTTTCTCCTTCTCCTCCTCTCGCGCTATTCGTAAATCATCCCCCTGTAGATCGCTGGTAGTGCACCAAAGTACAATATCGCAGCCACATAACTCTTCTCCCCTCGTTCATTCCCCACAATTTTGATCTCCGCGCGCTGGTTCTACTGTTAGAATGTGTTGCAGGGGTAGGTTGATCTTTATATGTATGTCTGGTACCATATATATATATATATATATCCATAGCATCCCCAAATGGCAGAAATATCAACCCCTCCGCAAACTATCTTTCTCGTTTTCGCATTCTCTCACTGTCGATTTCTCTCGTTTGCCAAAGCGAATTTTCTCCCTTTCTCTCTCGTTCGATACACACAAACACCCACACATATGCCCCCACGTGTATATAATATATATATGAGGCATTCCGCGCCATTTCGATCAAAATATTGCTTTAATGATTCCGATTTTCCTCTTAATTTTTTATATAAAAAAAAACACATTGAAATACATTTTTCCAAATTTTTTCAAAATTTTTTAGTCACGCGTTTTTTGGATTTTTTTTTGAATTTTTTTTCGAATTTTACTCCTAGAGTATTAAAATCTCCATTTTTGAACAAAGCCCAAAAATGACGTTATATTTTATCAGATTATTCTGAATTTTTTCAGATTTTACAAAGTGGTCCCTTTTTTCAAAAAAAAAATCCAACGAACGCGTGACCAAAAAATTCTGAAAAAATTTGGGAATGTTTTTTCAACGTGTTTTTTTATATAAAAAATTTAGAGATAAATCGGAATCATCGAGGCAAGATTTTGATCGAAATGGCGTGGAATGCCTCATATATATATTTTGTACGTGTGACGAAGTTGTGTAGCTCTGCAATGGCAAACTGCCGCCCTCTCGTACGAAATTCGCCTCCATCCTCCTCCGGGCTTGCCCCGTCCACCCCCTCCGCACCTCCATTCCCGACTACCCGCTTTGTTTCAATAATACTGTTTATATTGGAACGCGGAGCATTGATCTGTTTGCGCGATGCGGCGGCGGGAATATAGCGCCGGTTTCGTCGGCGTTGGTCGCCGCAGACTCCGGGCCGCGCGCCTCCACCCTCGCAACACGCGCTCGCCACCCCCTCAAGATGGACATATTGGGTTTTGCCTTCTCTGTTTCTCCACATATCCTCTCACATTTTTATATATACACGTATACGACGCATGTGCGAATATTCGAATTTACGAATTAAACGAACTATTCGAATTATTCGAATTTACGAATTAAACGAACTATTCGAATTATTCGAATTTACGTATTAAACGAACTATTCGAATTATTCGAATTTACGAATCAAACGAACTATTCGAATTATTCGAATTAAACGAACTATTCGAATTATTCGAATTTATATGAATTAAACGAACTATTCGAATTTACGAATTAAACGAACTATTCGAATTATTCGAATTAAACGAACTGTTCGAATTATTCGAATTTATATGAATTAAACGAACTATTTAAATTATTCGAATTTACGAATTCAACGAACTATTCAAATTATTCGAATTTACGAATTAAACGAACTATTCGAATTATTCGAATTTACGAGTTAAACGAACTATTCGAATAATTCGAATTTACGAATTAAACGAACTATTCGAATAATTCGAACTTAAGAATTAAACGAACTATTCGAATAATTCGAATTTACGAATTAAATGAACAAATTCGAATAATTCAAATTATTCAAATCGTTCGAATTATTCGATTCAAAACTCGAATCAATTCGTCTCGAATAATTCGTAAATTCGAATATTCTCACGCCCCTAAATACCAGTAAAAAATAAGAGTCTACGTCATTGCAATGGCTGTTTACGATGAAAACCTAAATAAATATTTGCATAGTCGAAATTATTAATATTATCATAAGCCAAAAAAATATTTTTGCTTTTACATTTCATTCAAAGGTTGGTAATGAAACTTTCTTTTAAAAGTTATGTTTTATTAAAATTTTCATTACTTCAGTAGTGAGCTATAAGAAAAAATTATGATTAAGTTAAATTTATGAAATTTTTTTTAATGGCATTCACTTTTTTTAAGGATGTGCTGAGCGATGGGAAATATGTTGGGAGACAGGAGTAAAAAAATTTTCTTTTAATATAAAAAAAGTGGATGAGTTAAAAACTCTAAAGCACGAAATCGTTTTTGAAAAAACTAATTTTTTCGCCAAATTTTTCGGGGTAAGATGAAAAAAGTATATAGGTGGTTTATTCGATGATTCAGAGTTGCTGATGGGAATCGAGATTTCATCGGCCAAAGGGTTGATACTGTGACGAGTGAGGGTTGGATTGACGGGGCAAATATTAATCAGAAACGCTGGATATTTTTCACCTCCTTCGGTCAATAGCACGAGTGTTTTTATTGCTATAATTGTGTGAGCTTGGAAGAGGAATGATAACATTCTCACGCTGGATCTAGCTCTTATTGTTCAGCCATCACGTGTGAAATAATCTTTAATTTTTGTTCTCACATATTTTCCCAAAGTTTCAAGTCAATCAGAGTAAAAGTTCAGAAAAGAGGCCTCCCGAAGCCAACAAATTAAAAATATAATAATTTATTTATAAAATAATAATTTCTAATTAATTATTAATTATTAAGAAACAAAGAGAATATGCTTTTCAAACCTTCGAAACAAATGTAACCCCTTAATGAAAGGACTTTAGTCCTGATGTTAAGAAGAAGTAACCATAAATTTGGATCAAAAATAAATGAGGCCATCTTCTTATAATGGAAAAGGAAAACAACAGTTAGGACAGCAAGTGACTGGTTACCAGATCAGGATCATCATTCATCAACCCTACTCCTTGTAATTACTAATTCAATTACTAATTACTCGACACTCCAGTCCTGGACCCAAGATTTTAGTTACCAGATTCCAACTCCTGGAATCCTGGAACTGTTCCTCCCTCCAGATTCCTCCAGATCCCTGATTGAATTGCCCTGAACCAACCACTGGTTATCAGCGATGGCAAATTCAAGGTCAGTTCAGGGCTAGGAAACGCTCGTGTTAAAAATGTTGCCAGCGTTAATGGCGCCCCAAGCGACTAGGCGGCGTTCTGGGGAACTAACTACACCGGGATATATATAGATATAAGTTTGCCAGCGTTAGTGGCGCCCCAAGCGACTGGGCGGCGTTCTGGGTAACTAACTACACCGGGATATATATCTGTATGCATAGCTATATATAGCTATGCATATAGATATATATCCCGGTGTAGTTAGTTCCCCAGAACGCCGCCTAGTCGCTTGGGCGCCACTAACGCTGGCAAACTTTTCTCCATAAGCGTTTCCCAGCCCTGGGTCAGTTATCAGTAAAACGCGAGTCTTTGACTGATCGTGGACCAGTCTTCTTTATTCTTAATGGCTGATCCTTCGCGGCGTTGGAATGGTGCGGCATTACAGAAGCGATCAGTGGGGTGTATACTGGGGATGGACTGAAACTGCCGGCGGGGTTATCCGTGTCGCGGGGTATATGGACTATATGGAGTCTGTGATGCGAAGGCTTTGGACGCAGTCAGCACGGTGTGAAATTAGCGCAGATGTCGCGGTGACGATCCGTGGTGCCCCCACACACGGGAACACACAGACAGCTTCTCTCTGTTCATTTTCCAGGAGATTGGATCGGGAAGCAGGGTAAGGACACGTGGACATGATGCATGTAACTCCCTTCTGCGTCTGTGTGTGCGTCCATGCCGGAGTCTGTTCCCTGTATGGTTAGTAGTGAGGGACGCGGAGATTCGAGGCAAACGGCGTTCTGGATACAGCCGTCTGGATTTTCTGATCCCTCACGCGGTATTAAACGCTCTCTGACCTAATTAATCTGGTTTATCTCTCCAACCTATCGTTTCCTACGTCCCTATCCGGACATGCAACCACGTGAATTGCCGGAGCGATGATACCATTGGACGGTTTGCATTGTCCATCACCCAGAATTACTTTCTTGATTATGAACCATTCTGACCAAACGTTCTCAATGTTATGACCCGAATAATCCACCAACGAAACTCTGGTAACTTGATGGTCAACCAAGTGTCCCGGTCGTTCTTATTACTAAATTGATGGATTCAATGGAAACCTGGCTGATGAGTCATCAGAGGAAATGGTGCGGAAGTTCATTGGGCATTGGAGAAGTTGGGTCACCTTTCAATCTGTGGGGGAAGTCATCTCAGCCAAGGGTCCTTCTGGAGGGAAGTCATCTCAGCCATAGGTCCTTCTGGAGGGAAGTCATCTCAGCCAAAGGTCCTCTTAGGGAGGAGTCATCTCAGCCAAAGGTCCTCTTAGGGAGGAGTCATCTCAGCCAAAGGTCCACCTAGAGAGAAGTCATCGCAGCCAAAGGTCCTCTTATGGGGAAGTCATCTCAGCCGAAGGACCTCTTATGGGGAAGTCGTCTCAGCCGAAGGTCCTTTTACAGGGAAGTCATTAGCCGAATGTTTTCGTGGGGGCAAGTCATTTCAGCCAAAGGTCCTCTTAGGGGGAAGTCATCTCAACCAAAGGTCCTTTCAGAGGGAAGTCACCTCAGCCGAAGGTTCTCTTAGAGGGAAGTTATCTCAGCCAAAGGTGCTCTTAGGGGGAAGTCATCGCAGCCAAAGGTCCACCTAGAGAGAAGTCATCGCAGCCAAAGGTCTTTCTGGTTATTTTTCAAGACTGATGACTACAGGGCAGACTCAATTCCCCCAGCGATAAGATTGAAGAATAACCAAGTCGGTGGAAACGCGATGGAGAAAGAGAAGAGGTGGAATAATAAGAAAGTTGAAAACGAGACGAGGTATAACAAGAGACCCGGGCTACAAGAAGACTCGAGGTCGAAGGTCCAAACGGTGTTCGCTGCTGCGGCGTTGAACGTGAGATTTTTCATTACAACAAGCCCCCGGTATATGTAAGTTCAGTGGGGGTTGAAGGAGGCGGGTTGGAGGCACGAAGTTACCGGCAGCGAGGCCCTGATAAAGGATTAATAGAAGTTATAAAGTAGAACCTGAGGAGGTGGAGGAACATTACGTGACTCGACTCCGATCGAGTCTTTCTTCAGGTTATATTGCCGGTTGCCCGTCGTTTCTCATCCACCCTCGCCTCTCACCCCGACAAAACCCTATACCCGCGCACCAACCCCTTCGTATATATACATATAACCAACAACCCCCTCGACGCCACCCAACCTTGGACGTCACCCCTGGCTCATGCGCATCCAATCTGACCAATCGAACAACGAGGTCCATCTCTGCTGTTGCCAAGAGCTGACCGACCCCTTCTCTCTCACTTTCCCATAACCCCCACAATCTCTCTTTTCTCTTCGACCTCTCACTCTCACCATCCATCCCTCTCAACCTCTCCCTCTCTCTCCATACACACATATATATATATATATCCTCTGCCCTTTTTTCGAGATGTGTGTTCCGTACATAAAGAGAAGAATAAGAAGGGGAAGAGAGCCCATTCGCTACGAGAACCCAGAGGCTATCGTCAAATACCTATGTACAGGGTTGCCCGAGCTGTATTGGAAAAAGTAAAGGGGGAATAAAGTGCAGGAAAATAACGACACTGGATGTGAAGCTGAAAAAAAACAAAAAAAAATGGAATCCATGAGAATTGAATGTGTGTGGGGCAAACAAAGAAGCCCTGGGGTGTGCATGAGATAGGAAGGAAGACAGGGGGTTGCTTTTCGTTTCAAAGGAGTTCATTTTATAATTTTCTTTCTTATTGCATTGCAAGAGACAGATACGTCACGATTTCAGAATTACTTTCCGCAGCGTTCGATGGAATGAAAAACTACCCCTCTCCAAGGTGTGAGGCTGGGGGGGATGATTATTGGTTGGAGGGGGTGGTTTTTTCGCAAAACGAAAGGTCCTTTCAGAGAGAAGTCATATCAGCCGAATGTCCTCATGGGGGGAAGTCATCTCAACCAAAGGTTCTCTTAGGGGGAAGTCATCTCAACCAAAGGTTCTCTTAGGGGGAAGTCATCTCAGCCAAAGGTCCACTTAGAGAGAAGTCATCGCAGAAAGAGTCGGGCGATACGAGGACGATCGGTTTATGCGCTGTGTCGCCGAATGAGAATTGGAAGGACAAGAGAGAGAGAGAAATGGCACGAGGGAAATAACGACAGGACCTGGAGAAGAGGTGAGGATTGGCGAGTGGAATGTGTAATCAGCTGGGATTGCATTAGCACCGGCTAATTAGGCGTGCACAATGCTCTGATAATATTATAGTCCCTATCTTCTTTGCTCTGCCTCTCTCTCGCACCCTTGTTTTAAGGGTTAGATATTGGGAGGGAAGGAAGGAGACGACCGTTGGAAAGCTCACGCTTCGTGTACGCGACAAGAGTGAGAGAAGGACCAGCGAGAGAATATAAGGACGCGGAAAATGTGGAAGGAAGGTGGCAAAGTTGTCATTCTAGTTCTCTTAAACCACCCCCTTTTTCTATGCATGTATATATACATGGCATTCGCAAGTGGGCACTGTATAACGAAATACCATTGGAATAGAAAGGACCACGAGGAGACGCACAGAATTGAGCTACTCAGTTATTCATGTCGCACTCTAGTCATGCTCGACGCGCTCAACTAAACAGTACCGCGCCAACTCGTTTGCTCTCATCCCTCCGACCCTCTTTCTCTCACCCCTTGTATACTTCATGCTTCTCGTTGATATGCTGTCCGGAAAATGTTTCCCTCTCGGAGTGTCGCAGAAGCATGAAAAGACAGCCCTCCTCCGCCCCCTTAACCGACCGTTGTTGCGGTTGTCGCTTTTCCTATAGTTTTTCACGCTCTCTGAATTCTCGCTGTTATTCTCATATCCCAACGAGAATCCAATTGTCACGCCACGAGGAAACATCGGGAAGCCACGAAAAGTTTGATTCCCATTTTCCGCGATGCCGCATTAATTTTCATCGTTATGGATTAAAATTTGCCGTTGCGTGAACGGAAATTAATTTCAACTCATCCCGAATGCTCTTCTTCGTACATCCCTGATAATTTAACGTTTCGTTGCTCAGAAAGATCGGATTTAAATCTTGTGGGACTGATGAAAATCACCCCTTCATTGCTTCGCTGGAAAAACCATGGAAAAGCGTTTGATCGAGTGAAAATGCTCGCTTTTGGACGCACAACATCATCAGGTGGCGGCACATTGAGATTAGAGTCGTGGGGAAAAGGGTTGGTTTTGCCATTCAGCGCAGCGAGATAAAATCTCGCAGTATATAGACGGGGATTTTCCTCTATCGCGGAAACTCTCGTATACAGTTTCACGCTTTCCCAAGCATTCGGACATATCCGCGATTGCAACTCTCCTGCGTTTGAGCGCCCCCAGTTTTGAGCGTAAATCTTCACGCGCTCCCATTCACGTTTTCATATTAAAACACCAACCCCATAAATGCAGTGGAAAGGCGCAATGTGCGTTCATACGCGGCTTCAAATGTGTGTATTGTGCGCTATAGTGACGAATAATAGAGGGGATGAAATGGGGATGAGGGTGGGTGCAGAACGTCGCTGGGGGTGCGCTTATACGCCGTGGATGCCTGAACACGACATCCCTTCTCTCTCTCTCTCTCTCTGGCTTTTGGATTCATCTCCGTGGAAGCGACCCGTATCTATCCATCTCGCTCGTTCTCCATGGGGCAATTTATCCATATTACACCCTCAGTTGGTCCCAATGTGTGTTTTGACAGGAACAGCATTATTAAATGCCCTGGATATATCTGATCCCCTCCGAACACCCTTAATCTACATATTATACGGTTACGCAAACTCCGCGCGTGCTGCACGAGTATCCTCGAATATCCTGTAACATCCCCGTATCTCGAGAATATCCCCCAGAGTCCGAACACCCTTGTCCTCGATGAGAAACAAGGGTGTTCGGACTGTGAAAACTTTCCCGGCGTTGATACTGACGATTCAGTGCGATTCTATCGCCAAAGACATTTGTCATGAACAGAGTGGACACAACTTTTACCTACGTGCGTTTCAATACACTCCAATGTTTATTTATTTTGAGATGAAGGGATGAAAGGTGTATGTGGAAACTAGTATCCCCCAAAGTCAGAACACTTTTGTTTTCAGGGAGAAACAACGGCGGCTGCACTCAATCTATTTTGTCAGTATGAACTTGTACCAGAACAAGATTTTTCGGGCTCAGCCTGTGTTCTCGATGCGAATATCGGTGTTCTCCGTCAAAAGACTGTTCGGACCAAAATTCATCGATAAAATTAAACTTGGATGTCAGAATCAATCATAAGCACGTTTTTTGAGTCCGAACGCTGATATTCCTGATCAGAAGTAAGAATGTTCGGACTCAGGCTACTTCCTCAGTTCAAGCAGCGGCGTTCCTAATCGAAAATCCTTGTTCCTCGTCATGAACAAGAGTATTCCAACAGAACATGAACGAAAAAATTGTCATAATTAATCATAAGCACGTTTTCTGAGCCCGAAAATCCTTTTTCCTCGGCATGAATAAGGGTCTTCCAACAGAAAATAAACGAAAAAATTGTCAAAATCAATCATAAGCACGTTTTCTGAGCCCGAACGCTGATGTTCCTCATCAGGAATAAGAGTGTTCGGACTCAGGCTACTTCCCCAATTCAAGCAGCGGCGTTCCTAATCGAAAATCCTTGTTCCTCGTCATGAACAAGAGTATTCCAACAGAACATAAACGAAAAAATTGTCATAATTAATCATAAGCACGTTTTCTGAGCCCGAACGCTGATATTCCTCATCAAGAATATGAGTGTTCGGACTCAGGTTACTTCCCCAATTCAAGAAGCGGCATTCCTAATCGAAAATCCTTTTTCCTCGTCATGAATAAGGGTCTTCCAACAGAAAGTAAACGAAAAAATTGTCAAAATCAATCATAAGCACGTTTTCTGAGCCCGAACGCTGATGTTCCTCATCAGGACTAAGAGTATTCGGACTCAGGCTACTTCCCCAGTTCAAGCAGGGGCGTTCCTAATCCAAAATCCTTGTTCCTCGTCATGAACAAGAGTATTCCAACAGAAAATGAACTAAAAAATTGTCAGAATCAATCATAAACACGTTTCCTGAGCCCAAACACTGATATTTCTCATCAAAAATAAGAGTGTTCGGACTCAGGCTACTTCCCCAGTTCAAGCAGCGGCGTTCCTAATCGAAAATCCTTTTTCCTCGTCATGAACAAGGGTATTCTAACAGAAAACAAACGAAAAAATGTCAGAATCAATCATAAGCACGTTTTCTGAGTCCGAACGCTAATATTCCTCATCACGAATAAGAGTGTTCGGACTCAGGCTACTTCCCCAGTTCAAGCAGCGACGTTCTTTATCGAAAATCCTTGTTCCTCGTCATGAGCAGGGGTCTTCCAACAGTAAAGAATCAAAAAAATAGTCAGAATGATCGATGAGAATGCATTGCATTGCCTCTTCAACATAATTCCATTTTTGTCAACCCCAAAGTAAATGTATCACATTGGAGTTTATAGGCGGGAGAACTAGAACGGTAACATGAAGATTTTACGGTTATTCCTCGTTGGAGATAGTTCGCTTTTAATGCCGACAGGATTAATGCACTCATGGTGACTCGGCATGTAAAACTACCACGGATTATGTACGAACACGGGGGATTTCGTGTATGTACAATGCCGAACTATATATAAATGTATATGGGTCATTCCATGTCAAATCGACCAATAGTTGGAATCGACCCTTTTCAAATTCGATTAAACTTGGTCAGAAGTTTTCTTTTATCATAAAACGAAGTTCTACCAAAATTCAAAATTCTCCAAATTCATCAATTTTCAAAATTTTCATTCGGAATATTTTTTTTCGTAGCCCCAAGTATGCTCTTCAAGACGAACCCAGAACGTTTTTTTCGTAACTATAATAGTTTTCGAGAAATTAAAAAAAAAAAATTTGAAAAAATGAAAAAAATTGTAAAATTTTGAATTCTGCATAACTTTTGAAAAAAATGTTGTTAATTTTTTTCCTTTGGTAGAACTTTGTTTTATGATAAAAGACAACTTCTGACCAAATTTTATCAAGATTGAAAGGGGTTGATTCCAAATATTGGTCGATTTGACATGGAAGGCCCTATATATGTGTATAGATACTGGTTTACCGGGAGAGAAGAGCAACGGGGCGAAAAACATACGAAGCCCATATTAGCACAGCCAGAGGATCGACGCGGTGGTTCGCCCCTCGGCTTTTTGGCAGCGCGAGATCAATGCCCTCTTTTGTCTGACGTGCGGCGTCCGGTTATCTTGTCATAATACAACCTTAATGATCTATTGCCGGGGCTCAGACGGCGATGTAGCTTCGTATAATTCTCGACACGCTTCCTGTCACGTGGATCGACCATTTGATACATCCAGTTGATGACAGAGAGCGAAAAAGAGGGAATGGCACCAGCAGGACACTATTTTATGTACGCATTTTGTCGCGAATGGGATTACAAGCGTGGGTTGCTAATTTTTTTCATGCCTCCCTTCACTCTCTATCGCGCCCTCGTGCCCTTTTCCTCCTCCAGGTCTTTATCGCGGAATAAGCAGGCTTCTCGATGCGTGACATTTATCATCCCCTATTTTGGAACGTGGGATTTCGCGCTTCGGTTTATACTTCTCACACTCAAAATTATTTCTGAAAAAAAATGTATTTTATTTTATGACTATATAAAATTTTCAAAAGATAAAAATTTCCGCTGAACAAAATTTAGGGGTTGAAAAAAATGAGAAATTTCAAACGAATTTCCTCAACGATGCTTTTTTTATTGCCATATAATGTCATTTAAATAAAATTTTTATAAAAAATAATTAAAAATTTTAAATATAATTTTAAAAAATACAATTTCTTGCTCTTTGCCCGAGGTGTGAAATGGATTGGACGCAAGTGCTAATACAAGAAAAAAAAACGACAAACATCGCGCACACTTATCTATCGAATCTGATTGAATTGATCGGAGTGAAAGTGTTTTTTTTTCCAGCTCGATCGCCAAGACTTAAATCGAGAATGAGATCGAGAGTTCGAGAGACCGCTTTTGCGGTGCGAATAGGGCATGCTTACAAGCGTTACATCTCTCCACGTAGATACGAGGCTACGTTGGACGAGCCATCTGGAAGAGCCAAGGTAAAAATAAGGAGAGGCAGGTAGAGCTCGATGTTACACACACAAATGTAAACGCACACGATGGCTTTGCCATCGAGACCACTGTAAGCCCCTGGCTCTGACTATTATATTACATATATCGGGCATTCCAAATGAAATAAACCAACGCTTGATCCACAAACTCGTCGATTTCAAAAAAAATCCCAGGCAATTTGGTCGGGAATAATATCCTGAAATTTTTGCATTTTTTTCAATTTTTTAATTATTTTTTGATAATTTAATTAGTTAATATTTTTTCACGTTTGGAAAATAAATTACACAAATTGTAAATTAATTGCCGAGAAATTTTTTTTTTTAAATAACATTATTAATAATATTAATAATAATTAATAATTTTTTAATATTTTTAATTATTATTTTCATTATTTTTTAATATTTTCAATTAGTTGATTTGCTCTTTTATAGACAAAATTTTTTTCACGTGCTTGAAAAACAAATTACAAAAATTTCGAATGACTTCACTTTTGGAACGAATTTTGTAAAAAGCATTTGAAAATCGAAGTCCGAATGGTAGCATTTTTTTCCAAAAATATTTCCCTCCCAAGTCTTTAATTTATTTTTTGCCTAAAAAATTACTAAAATTCTCTATGAAAAACTAAGATTTTTCAAAATTAAAGTCAATGCCGAATTGATTTTTTTATTTATTTTATTTTCCGCCTTCAAAAAGAACTCGATAGATTTCTCAAATGCATAAAAATGAGTGAAATAATTTCCGGGTGAATTAAGGGGGATGAATTTTGTGGAAGACATTTGAAAATTGAAAAAAGGGGTAGGTATTCGCAAAGTGGTCGATTTTACTCGGAATGTCCAATATTAACGGGAGTGTGAGAGAGGAATCCGGTCTCTCTCGTTTTGCCAGCAATAACGAGAGAGTCGGGCATAATTGCGGTACAAGTACGAGCTCGCGCCAAGCACAGTTTAATTCCAGGGCGATATTATAATTAAGTGGTTCTATCGTAATGGCCGGCGTCACGTCAAGCCCGCTTTGTAACCGGCGTGTGCACACTCCCCGGGTACATCAGCTCACTGTACACCCAAAAGGTATGTATATCGGGGGTGTGGGGGTGTGGGGGTGCAAGGGTTGGGGTGGCGTTCGAAAACCTGAGCCCTCTGTCTCTCTTTCACTCTCGCCCACTCTTGCTTTTGCTCCCTTGTTGGAACAATCAGCGTCCCGATGGTGGTAGTCACGCGATGAACCCTTGTTCACTCGCGCACTTCGACTAACCACCCCTTTTTCTCGCCCCGAACGTCCCGCAACTTCAAAAGCGTCCTCTTCACTCTCATCGACGATGTAGTTGCCATTTTCATTTGATTTTCTATTTAGGGGATGAAAAAACGTCCCATTTGTCCCAATAAGGATGCGAGAGACACCGGATGCCGAGTCTCTTCATTTAGGGGATGAAAAGATGTGCCATTTGTCCCAGTGGGGATGCAAAAGACTCCGAATGTTCAGTCTTCTCATTTAGGGGATGAAAAGATATCGCATTTGTCCCAATGGGGATGCGAGACACCGGATGCTGAGACTCTTCATTTAAGGGATGGAAAGATGTGCCATTTGTCCTGATGGGGATGCGGAAGACTCCGGATATTCAATCTTCTCATTTAGGGGATGAAAAGATGTCCCATTTGTCCCAATGGGGATGCCAGATACTCCCGATGCTAAGTCTTTCCATTTAGGGGATGAAAAGATGTGTCATTTGCCCAAATGGGGATGCGAGAGAAGCTCAGATGATAAGGGATCATTCAGGGGATAAAAAAGATGTCCCATTTGTCTCAATGGGAATGCGAGAGACACTGGATGTTGTCTTCCTATTTGGGGGATGAAAAGATGTCCCATTTATCTCAATGGAGATGCAAAAGTCTCCGGATGCTCAGTCTTTCCATTTAGGGGACGAAAAGATGTACCATTTGTCCCAATGGGGATGCAAGAGACTTCGGATGATAAGTTTGCCCATTTAGGGGATGAAAAGATGTCCCATTTATCTCAATGGGGATGCAAAAGATTCCGGATGCTCAGCCTTTCCATTTAGGGGATGAAAAGATGTGCCATTTGTCCCAATGGGGATGCAAGAGACTTCGGATGATAAGTTTGCCCATTTAGGGGATGAAAAGATGTCCCATTTGTCCCAAGTTGGATGCGAAAGACTTCGGATAATAAGTCTGTCCATTTAAGGGATGAAAAGATGTGCCATTTGTCCCAATGGGGATGCGAAAGACTTCGGACGATAAGTCTGCCCATTTAGGGGAGGAAAATATAGCCCATTTGTCCCAATGGGGATGCAAGAGACTTAAGATGATAAGTCTTCCCATTTAGGGGATGAAAAGATGTCCCATTTGTCCCAATGGGGATGCGAGAGACTGCGGATGCTAATTTCATTTAGGGGATGAAAAGATGTCCCAATCCTCCCAATGAGGATGCGAGAGACTCCGGATGATAAATCATCCCATTTAGGGGATGAAATTAGGGGCACAAATGGACAGTTAGTAACCACGAAGCCCAATTAATTTCTGTCTGATTCAAGTGGAGTTTCGCATCGATGATTCGCTCGATTGGAAATTATGTCCAATGGATATTCAAGTATGAGCATATCAGGAACGTCGTGACGTTGAAAGCCGCGAGACGAGAGTCATTGGGAGAGCGACCGCTCGAACCGCAACCGGAAATTGGCTGCTTGGTTATCAAAGTTTGTGGCTTGCGTGTCTGTCGGGTAACATCGGGGTGAAAAGGGCCGAATAAACCGGGGTTGAAAGAGAGACGCCAAAACGAAGAGGAGCGGAGACCAAGTCAAGGGGATGAGTTTGGGGGTTGGGGGGTGGTTTTAGTCGTGTGCGGAAGGGTTGGAAAAGGAGAGACTGTTGGTGAAAGAGGGATGGTGGATATCCATTAATACGCGAGCGAGAGACCTCGTAGCTTGACGATTCCGGGGACTTGATCAAGGGGGTAGTTTGGGAGGGGGTGGTTAGATCGGGGGTGGGTCAGAGGAGAACGGAGAGACAGGCTGCCGGGAGGCTCGGTGAGGAAGGTAAATATTAATTTGCTCGGGCTGTCGGCACGAACTAGCTGGAGGCAACCTCGAACAACCCCTCTCTCCACCCTTATACTCTATATATATATATATACCTACCCTCGTCTCTTGGTACCCGCGATTTCGAAACAGGTGGAATGAGTTCGTGTATGACGCGAGGAGCATTCGCCACTCCTCTACACGTGATGACTACACTCCGCATTGAAAACACTCTCGTCCCTTTGAACGAAGAGAGGGTGAGAGAAATAGGGGTGGTTTTTGTGTACACGGGGATATATCTATGATCGCAGACTCGTCAACTTTTCCAATTGCTCGTCACACTTGGTCGAAATGACAAATGTAATTGCCGCGAATGAAGCGAACCTCACGGATATGATGCCTTTGAAGATCAACCCCTCCTTTTTTTTTAAATCAACAAACATTTCAACCCTGGTGCTTCCGAGTCAAAATTGGACTCCGACGCCTTTTTTAAGCTGATGAGCAGTTGACAACGTTAACGAATTTCTGTTACATAATTT
Organism: Alloplasta piceator; assembly: GCA_946863875.1. Lineage (NCBI taxonomy): Eukaryota > Metazoa > Arthropoda > Insecta > Hymenoptera > Ichneumonidae > Alloplasta > Alloplasta piceator. The sequence goes on along the minus strand of OX333078.1, from coordinate 37,513,158 downwards.
GCACTCCTTTGACAATGCAATTATAAGATTTTCAAAAACAAAAATGGATGCCATTTTTTTTTAATGAATTTTTTAAAAATTGAAAAAATAGATACCATTTTTTTTATTCGATGGACGATTGAGTCGTTTCGTCTTTGTGGAAAATGTATACGTAGTTTTTGGGGCAAACCCTTATATACCCACATCAGTGACGCGCGACCTGAATAATAAATTACTCCGTTAGTTGAAACAATTAATTAATAATTCATGATAGGCAAGGAGAGAATTTGCCAGGTGGATGAAGAGCACGTGGCTGAACGAAAAGAGCGGATTCGGTACCAATGTTGAGGCTGAAGAGGGATGAAAAGGTATGAGGCATTCCTGACCAAATTGGTCAATCTTCAACCCCTCCTGATTTGATCACTAATTTTTGCACCCTTAAACCTTGCAAAACATTGGTTATTAAAAAAAAAAATTCTCGCAACTCAACACTTTTGGTTTTTTTTTATTTTTTAATGAAAAATCGTCGACTCAATTTAAAAGTTGCAAATTAAAGAGCCAAGATCCATCTTCAACCCTTTTTTATTTGATCGCTGATTTTTGCACCCCTAAACCATCTCTCAAAATTTTAATAAATTTTTGTTTATTTTTCTTGCGACTGTGCAGTTTTGGTATTTTATTTTTTATGCAAAATCACTGACGCAATTTAAAAGTTGCAAAAAAAAGAGCCAATGCTGTCAATCATCAACCCTCTTTGATTTGATCGCTGATTTTTGCACCCCTAAACTATTTCTCCAAATTTTAATAAATTTTTGTTTTTTTTTCTCACAATTCGACAGTTTTGGTATTTTATTTTTTATGTAAAATCACTGAAGCAATTTAAAAGTTGCAAAAAAAAAGAGCCAATGCTGTCAATCATCAACCCTCTTTGATTTGATCGCTGACTTTTGCCCCCCTAAACCATCTCTTAAAATTTTAATAAATTTTTTGTAATTTTTCTCACAACTCAACAGTTTTGGTATTTTATTTTTTAATGAAAAATCGCTGACTCAATTTGAAAGTTGCAAATTGAAAAGCTAAGGCTGTCAATCTTCAACCCTCTCTGTTTTGATCGCCGATTTTTGCACCCCTAAATCATCCCTCAATATTTTAATTACCTTTTTGTTAATTTTTTTGCATCTCGTCAATATTGATATTTTATTTTTTTCGAAATCTTTGCGTCAATTTAGAAATCACAAATGAAAAAGCAAAACCTATAAAACTGTGTAATAAAAAAATTAATGTTTCTTAAATTTGAATGACTTCATTTACAATCCATGTAAATGGACAATGCTGGTCCCACTTTCAAAATTGTTTATAAATTTCACAAATACTTAAAAAAATGTCAAACCTCAGAAAAGACAAAATCAACCCCTTCCGAAACAACCCCAAAAATTCCGCCACTGCCACCCCTTTCTTCAAAGTGCTACCAAAATCGTAAATCGGAGCCATTTTGAAACTCTTCACCCTGATGGAAAAAAAAATATAGAAAAATTTTCCCCGGTCCAAAAAATCTGAAAAAAATCCATAGTGCTCTCAAGAGCCATTCAAAAGGTACAAAAAATCAGCGATAAAATCGGGAGAGATGGGGATCGGAGATCGATCGATTTGTCCAGGAATGCTTCGCTCACATTTACACAATTCTAAAGTACAGTTGGTACAACGTTGGGGATTGGAGGAGCGGGGGCAGCCTGGCGGAAGGCTGTAATTTGCGTTACGACCGATGTCACAGCCACCATCCTGAATATAATTTACTTGAACAAACTAAAATCCCCCTTTTGCCTCTTTTCTCTCAATCCCTTGCTTACCTTCACCCTCCCTCTCTCTCTCTTTCCACCCCTGTCTGTATACAGATGGCAGAAGCGAAACGTTATACTTTAACCCCGCAGTGGCATCGGTTTCGCACTCTTATGCCTTCTGCCGGAAGGTAGAACCACCCTCAACCCTTTTCCTCGTCGCCGACCCTCTTTCCACCCCTCGTCAGCGATAAGAGTCCTCCTCTCTCGCCGCGACTCCCAAAAAACCCACCCCCTGTCCCCAAATCCCCGTTTCCCTCTTACAACTCGTGCATCTTGTTGAATCGCTTTCTCGCTCCTTCGCCGAATAACTTTATGCGAAAAAGCGAGTGACTCGTCTCAATACAGAGTCCAACTTTATTCAGTATTTATGTTTACTTCTCAGCCACAGCGAGGAGGGATGAAGAAGCAGGGTTGCAAATAATGCATTACGTTTTTTTAATGCATTTACATTTTCAATAACCATTGACTCTTATTGATTAATTTAAATAATTTCCATTAACCATTAAATGTTAATGGTTAATGAAAATAATTGCCATTAACCGTTCAGCATTAATGGTTAATGGAAGTTATTTCCATTAACCATTACATGTTAGTGGTTAATAGGAGTTATTTCGGTTAATCATTAAATGTTAATGCTTAATGGAAATTGTTTCCATTAACCATTAAATGTTAATGGGTAATGGAAATTGATGTTATAATGCGTTACGTTTTTTAATGCATTTACATTTTCAATAACCATTAACTCTTATTGATTAATTGAAATAATTTCCATTGACCATTAAATATTAATGGTTAATGAAAATAATTTCGATTAACCATTCAGCATTAATGATTAATGGGAATCATTTCGGTTAACCATTAAATGTTAATGCTCAATGGAAATTATTTCCATTAACCACTAAATGTTAATGGTTAATGAAAATAATTTCCATGAACCATTTAATGTTATAATGCATTACTTTTTTTTAATGCATTTACATTTTCAATAACCATTAACTCTTAGTGATTAATTGAAATAATTTTTATTAACCATTAAATGTTAATAGTTAATGAAAATGATTTCCATTAACCATGACATGTTAATGGTTAATGGGAGTTATTTCCGTTAACCATTCAATCTTATAATCCATTACTTTTTTAAATGCATTTACATTTTCAATAACCGTTAACTCTTATTGATTAATTGAAATAATTTCCATTAACCATTTAATGTTATGATGCATTACTTTTTTAAATGCATTTACATTTTCAATAACCATTAACTCTTATTGATTAATTGAAATAATTTCCATTAACCATTAAATGTTAATGATTAATGAAAATAATTTCCATTAACCGTTCAGTATTAATGGTTAATGGAAGTTATTTCCATTAGCCATTACATGCTAATGGTTAATGGGAGTTATTTCAGTTAATAATTAAATGTTAATGGTTAATGAAAATATTTTCCATGAACCATTTAATGCTATAATGCATTACTTTTTTTAATGTATTTACATTTTCAATAACCACTAACTCTTATTGATAATTGAAAATAACTTCCATTACTAATTAACATTAATTCATTAATGGAAATAATTTCTATTAACCATTCAGCATTAATGGTCAATGGAAATTCATTCCATTAACCATTAACTCTTATTGATAATTGAAAATAACTTCCATTAACAATTAACATTTATTGATTAATGGAAATTATTTCCATTAATCATTTAATATTATCGGTTAGTGGAAATTATTTGCATTAACAATTAACATTCAATGGTTAATGGAAATTATTTCCATTAGCCATAAAAAAGTTATGATTAATGCATTACTTTTTCACTAAAAATTTCGCAACCCTGTGAAGGAGACGTTGAAATTTATTTTTCGGGGGATTCCAACGATGCCGAAGTGTCCTCCCATTTGGTCCTTAACCTTTTCCCACCCCTAAAATTCTTCATCCCCATTTTTTCCTGTTTCTCGTTGGTCCATAAATGCCATCGATGTTGATAATCATTGATGAAAGTTTTAGGGGTTGAAAAAGTCCCAACAAAATTACGAGACGTTAGCTCAGCGATTGACGGATTCGGGTTGACGTTTTGGGGTATAAAAACCACCCCAATGCACGCAATCTTGGAATATTGATCGCTGATGATCGGCCGAGGAAGTTTCATTTCAAATTGCGATGAGGACAAAGAGGAGAAGAAGGGTGGTTACCAGATTTCGTCGTGATAAAGAGGAAATGGAAGTTTTGGGGAGAGCACAATCAGCAAAATCAAAGATATGTTGGATCTATGAGGAGAGAGAGAGGGGGGAGGGAAGGAGCGAGGGGAAATAAACCTGCGTTCATAAATCTCGCTAGATTACTAAATCCCGGCTTTGATGGAACTGCCTTTGAGCCACATTTCGCTCCAACGTGTTTCTCTCTCTCCATTCACATTTTTTTTTGCCACAAGTATGCGTTTAACGTATATGCTCGAAGGACGAAGGACTCTGACGATTGGGACGAAAATTCTTGAGCCCTCATACGTTTCCTTCCCTCAGACTTTTGTCGCGTATCGCGTCGACTCATCGCCAACGTTTTGGGGGTTGATAACATTATCATAAAATGGCAATATCGGGCGGTCTATCCGTCGTCCCCTATCCTAGATTTCGTCCTTGAGCTCTCATACTATGCGATGCTTTCGCTGTGAAAGATCGAGAAATAATTTTAGGTATGAAGCCATCTTTGAACGCTGAAAAAAAATGGTTTTTTGGAAAATTCATGAAAATTTTCATTTTTTAGGAAAATTATTAGTAGATTCGTGTTCAGGAGGGAAAAATTCATTGATGCAACGTTCTAAAAAAATTTTTTAAAAAATTTCGCATTTTGACCAAAAATGAGTCTGTTCACTAAAATGACTGTAGTTTTTTTTTTAGATGAGATTTTGACTTCAACTTGTGCTCATTTTTTTTGTGATCGTTGAAGCTTCAAAATGCCGCTTGATTCATCTAAATCCGATTATTATTCGATTTTTGGCGGATTTTTTAAGTTCGACCATCGATTTCTGCTAATTTTTGAAGGCTCACCCTTTCCTCTTTTTTTCGACGATTTTCAAAGTGGTCTCATTTCGACAAAAAATTAGCTATCGAGATGAACCAAACGGCATTTTTTAAGTTCATTCGGAACTCTCATGTGCGAAAAAGAAATTTTAGAAACGGTCAGATGAAAGTAAAGTTATGAGCACTTGAAATTTCGCTGTTTCGAGGTTTTTAGAAATGAGGCTGAAATTGAGCAAAAATGTTTTTCATGAATATTCATAAAAATTTTAATTTTTTAGGAAAACTATTGGTAGATTCGTGTTCAGAGGGAAAAAATACATCGATATCGCGTTCGAAATTTTTTTTTTTTTAATTTTGTTGTTTTAACATTTTGGCAAAAATAGAGTATGTTTACTAAAGTAACTGTAATTTTTTTTCTAGATTAGATTTCGACTTCAACTTGTGCTCATTCTTTTTGTGATCGTTGAAGCTTCGAAATGCCGCTTGGTTCATCCAAATATAATCATTATTCGATTTTTGGCAGATTTTTTAAGTTCGACCATCGATTTCTGAAAATTTTTTAAGGTGAGGGCCTTTCGACGATTTTTGGACGATTTTCAAACTGCTCTCATTTCTACAAAAACTAAGTTATCGGAATGAACCAGAGGGCATTATCTAAGTTCACTCACAACCTACAAGTACGAAAAAGAAATTTGAAAATTGGTCAAACTGAAGTAAAGTTATGAGCACTTGAAATTTCGCTGTTTTGAGGTTTTTGGAAATGGGGCCAGAATTAAATAAAAATGTTTTTCATGAATATTCAAAAGAAAAATGATTTTCTGGGAAAACCATTGGCAGATTCGTATTCAGCGGGAAAAAATGCATCTATCTAGAGTTTTAAAAAAAAATTGAAAATACTTTTTTTCACATTTTGGCAAAAGTTGAGTATATTTACAAAAATTACTGTAGTTTTTTTCTAGATAAGATTTCGACTTCAAATTGGGTTAAACCAAACGCCATTCTCTAAGTTCATTCGCAACGTTTGCGTGAGAGAAAGAGATTCCAGAATCGGCCAAACCGAAATAAAGTAATGAGCCTTTGAAAATGTGCTATTCTGACAATGCTAGAAACGCAGCTAAAATAGTACCAAAAACAAATATTTTTTTTTTCAATCGTTCAAAACCATATTTCGATGGGAAATTTTCCGCTGATTTCGAATCACACAGAATTTCGGTCGAAAAAAAATTATTTTGGACGGAAATTGAAAAAATTTCAAGAATTTCAATCGCTATAAAATAAAATGATTCATACATTTTCTAAAACAAGATTTTTACTGTTGACTCCTCAAAATTCATCGATAAATGAGCCAAAAGAATACTTCAAAAACAGGAAAGCGTCGTTTACTCGAGGGTACTTTTCGTACCTTTAAGGGTGGCATAAAACACTAACGCCAAGTTAGAAAGCTGAATATAGCAAAAGTAAGGGCTGAGCTTTCATCGAGACGCCATTGCTCCCTCATAACGGATAACGGAATTTCCGGGCACTTTCGTCACGAGGAAAGATGGCGAGATAGGCGATTCGTCGGGGTCTTTCTCATGCGGGAATCGCGGTGGAGAAAAGAAGAGAGTGACGGAAGGGATGAAGAGGAAGGGAGAGCTAAAACGGATGGGGTGAAAGTGGAGCGTAGAAGCTCGATGTCTAATATAACGAGAGAGGGAGAGAGGCCTCGTAGATGATGAGGAGACTTTGCCCCGCCTCGGTTCAGTTCAGCTCAGGTATTAGATTATGAATATTCATGACGACGGTGTCTGCGCGCGGTGCTTCATTACAATCCACCCTCTTTCCACCCCCGGACGGTTTCACGATGGCGAAGTGAGCCTGGAAGAGGGTTTTGCGCGATTCCAGAATATCCTACCTCTTCCTCCATCTACACACACGTACAATTATATATGGGGCATTCCATCCCAAATCGGACAGTTTGAAAAACTTTTTTTTTTATTTCCTCAATTTTTTTATATTTTCGAGTACTCTTCAAAAGACCCTGTTCGATTTTGAGATTTTTTCGATCACCCGTTCCAAAGATATTAAATTAACAAAAAAACCGCTCTTTTTTTGGTTTTTTGGTCATAACTTCTTTAATAATGGTCCGAATTGAAAGTTTTTTTTTTCAAAATTTTTGTTTTTTTATGGCCTTTTCAGAAAAAAATACAACAAAAATATTCGACGGGTTTTTGAATGAGTTTTTTGAGTTTTAAACTTTAAATCGCGTTTTTGAAAGTGATGGTCATTTTTGATTTTTTTTTAAATTTTTTGTTTCAAATATCTATCTATTCAACAATTTTTGAGACTATTTCGATTATGGGATCTCGATAACTACATTTTTTTTCGATTTTTGAAAATTAAATTTTTTTTTTTTATTAATTATTTTCAATACCAATTTTTGTTACTGTATAGTATTTTTTAAATCATTTTGAATTAATTTTGACACTTTTTCATTGTTAACAGATTTTTAAAATTAATAATTAAAAAAATTAAAAAATTAAAAATAAAAAAAATGACACTCACTTTTAAAAACGCAATTTAAGGTTTAAAACTTGAAAAAATCATTCAAAAACACGTCAAATATTTTTGTTGTTATTATTAATGAAGTTATGACCAAAATACCAAAAAAAGAGCGGTTTTTTTGTTAATTTAATATCTTTGGAACGGGTAATCATAAAAATCTCAAAATTTAACAGGAAGGGTCTTTTAATGGATACTCAAAAATATAAAAAAATTGAGGAAAAAAAAAAAAAGTTTTTCAAACTGTCCGATTTGGGATGGAATTCCCCATACATATGTATATATTTGACATGTATGGATAGAAGAAGGGTATGAGAGGATCGCACCCTTATTCGCCGAGCGGCATCTCCGCGTTTGCACCCCTGGCTCCTCCTCATCGACGAGAGGGTGGCATTCACGACATGAGCCTCGGGATCGCGAGATGGAGACAGAATTAGAGAGAGAGAAGAGAGAGGATAGAGGGAGAGAATGGGCTTCGTCAATCAATATGCAACACCACACCGAGCTTTGCTTATCTTCGTGAGCTTCTCCGGTTCGTCGCTATTTTCCCTCCTAAAATAAAGAAGAACCCTTTCTCGGTAACACTTATTTTATAGCACAAAAATCAAAATTTATAAAATTCCCAAAAATCGCGAAGGAAAATGGTTCATAAAAACTAAGCCGGCCCCTTAAGGAGATATTTTGGTCTAGAATTTTGGAAAAATGAATTTTTTCGCATTTTCTCAAAGTTGGATCGTTAAGAATATATTGTTGAAAGAAAAAAATTTTAATTTCAATAATTTACAGAGTTGTAGCTATTTTAGTGAGGCAGCAACAACACCTGTCACGTCAGAGCGTAACTTTGAGGGGGCATTTTGGTCTAGAATTTTGGAAAAATGATTTTTTTTTTATTTTCTAAAAGTTTAGATCTTTAAGAATATATTGTTGAAAGAAATTTTTTTAATTTCAATAATTTACAGAGTTATAGCTATTTTAGTGATGCAGCAACGACGTCTGTCACGTCAGAGCGTAACTCCGGCCTAAAATTTTGAAAAAAAAATTTTTTTCCCATTTTCTTAAAGTTTAGACCTTTAAGAATATTTCCTCGAAAGAAAATTTTTGAATTCCAATAATTCACGAAGTTATAGCTATTTTAGTGACGCAGTAGAACGCCCATCACGTCGGAACAAATCGGACAACCTAACTTTTCCAGTTTATAACTTATTTAATTTTCGTTTTTTTTCTCCAACACTTTTTTTTGTTTTTGTCCAAATATCAATAATTATATTATAAAAAAACGAATGGTAAAAATATTTTATGTTTTTTTTTATCGAGCTCGACAAAACGCTCAAAATGTATGTCCCTAGACCGGAATACCGCCTTAAGGGTTGAACGAAGGATTTAAAAAAAAATTGAAATATGAATTTTTCAACAGTTTAAACAATTCGTTGAAAAAATTCATCTGGATATAAAAAATAAACAAATTACTTAAATTAATTATTTATAATAATTATTAGTTTGTTATTAGTTTTTAATATTAATTTTCACACTCATTATTTAATGATAATTGATAATAATATTTATTAGTGATGAACTGAACAATTAAAATCACTCATTGACAGCGCTGTCAAGAAAAGAATTTGCAAAGCGCCTGATGGACCTCTTTTTTTAATACACCACTGCGTCCTCGTGAAAATAAAAATCACCTCACAGATGCAAATCGTTCAAGTTCTCTCAACCGATTTACTCCAAATTTTTTACCAACCCTCAATGTAACTCTCTATCGCCCTTACGAATTTTGTATAAAAATAATTTTTTTTACTATTGTAAAAAAAATAAAAACTGAAAAAAAAAGAGTCCAAAAACGCCCATTTTTGTTCAGACAGCCGCCATTTTGCAAAATTTTTTTTTTTCGCTGAGGTAGGGACTGCAACAATATTCCTACTAATTAAGAATCTTTATTTAAATTTTCTATCGAATGACTAGAAACTAGATGCAACCCCTTTTTTACCCCCAACTCTACCAGCTTCTAACTTATTAAATTTTCATTTATTTTCGAATTTTTTTATTTTCAAAATATAATTAAGGGATGAAGAAAAAGGTTGAAGGAAAAACCACAAAAAATGCGGTCTAACGATTTTTTTTTTGCGAAAATATAATTAAGGGATGAAAAAAGGGGTTGAAGGAAAAACCACAAGGAAAATACGTCTGACGATTTCTTCGGGAGTTGAGGATGAAATTGCTCTGGATCTTATCCTTCCCAGAAGGTCTTTTTCCGCTATTTTGCAAAGGAACATATTTTCACCGTGAAAAAAGGGGTGAAATGTCGACAAACATGGCAATGATATGATTGATCATTGTGAATGATTTCGACGGGCCGATGGTGTGAGTATACTCATCCATCCCGTTGCTCATTCGATTAGTCACGTGAATGATGATGGGCGAGATTTCGGTGTCGCCCGGAATAGCATCCCCCGTTATGATAAAGTGCGCAGGGTGCCTCGAGGGTGACACCCCCGACCCTAATAAGGACGATGGAATTAATAAAGCGCACGGGAAACCAATCTGCTGGTATACAATGACCGGTTGGTGTCGCGAGTGGGATACAAAGTGCATCAGTAAAACGTAGGACAAATGGTGATGCGGGGGGTGGTTTGAAGGTTATAAACCAAGGGCGAGTGGGGGAGGAGGAGAGAATCGTTTCTCGTGTGTAAGGAACACCCGCGGTGCTCGGTGAGTCCTGCATGATTTGATTAGCCTCAGATTGACCCCATACGCACATGCAGAGTCTGATCACTCACGCGGCTTCCTCTGTTTTTTTTTAATGCCATCCCAGGGGTTGATACACCATCACGATTCACCCTAAATCAGCTCAACGTCATATCCGCACTTCGTTTTTTTTTTTGCTGATTTTTGTTACGAAAATAAGCCGTTTCCACTTGGGCTGATCTTTGACCTTGGCTGAAGGTCAAATTTTTTTTTGTCGTAGAGAGGTTCAAAACCAGTGTTTGGAATCGGAAATTTCCCGGGCAACACGAATATGCTGTTTGCGATGAAAAATTTCCCACGGATCATGCTTAAAAGTGTAAAAAACCTTTTTGGGAGACTTGCAAATTTGAAAAATCGATTCAAACAAAAAAATCCCGTTCTTTTCGTTCCGAACATAATTCAGCATCCATCTTGACAATATATTGAAGACAATGCTGTTTTATTTCGCGCTCTTGCACTTCTCATTTTCTTAGCCTGAACCTCCAAATGCATAAAAACAGTGTTTTCGCCTATTTCTCTAAAGATTTTCTTTTTTGATTATGTATATTCGTGATCAGCGGTCGATTTCCCATCGATATAGCCCCTGAGATGTGAATAAACAAGTATAGGTACCACACCCCCGCGTTTCGTATCACCCCCCCCCCCCCACTTTCGCACCCTTGAGATTTTCATACTTTTCCGAGCTCGATAAAGGCAACGGACCATCGTACCATTAGTCTACCCGGCAGACACTTTATGTTCGGGATATTTGCAATCTTTCCATTTAATAAATTGACGCTGCCATGCTGAGAGCCGAACAGGAGGGAAAAGCACGCGGTGGGGGGGGGGGGTGGTATAACATTTGAATACATTATCCACCTTGAGCTTCTGGATAAGAAACTCTCTATATCTTCCTGAGCTCTCTTGTATATATATATTTATATGTGTATAGGGTCAGGGGCGGGGGCGGGGGGGGGGCAAAATGGACACTATAAGAATATAACGCAGCTAGGGCGCTACTCACAGAATAAATTTGTTGCTGTTCATCTAAAAATACCGTTTCTATCGATTAGATTGTGCGTTGACAAAAAAAAAATCTGGAGGGCAAAATGGACGCCACCTAAAAAATCTACATAGGAAATTGTCGTGAAAATGTCAAAATCCAGATCTGATTTTGCGTTGGTGAATCAATTTAGATATATTAATGCAAATTATAACGATAATTCCCTCATTTTCTAATCTTAAAAATTTTGAAGTTTTTAAAAAAAATTTTGGAGGTCTCCATTTTGCCCCCCCCCCCCTTTTCTTATATATATGGGGCATTCCATACCAATTCGACCTGGGTCTATCATAACTCTCCTATCATTACTCTCACTCTATCAAGCAATTACAATTTTTTTCAGATTTTTCAAAATAAATTTGAGCGCGTCAGGAATTTTTGAATTTTTTTTTTTGAAAACCTCGATCGCCCCAATCAAAAAATCTGAAAAAATTCCCAAAAATACAGTGTCGGATACAAAAAATGTTGTTATAAAATTCATAATGTCTGTGCTTTTGCTTCAACCCGTTCTTTAGCTTTTTGAGCAAAAAAAAATGAAAAAAATAAGAAGCAGAGGTCAATTTACTGTAGACTGTTGCTCGAAATTTTGTATGCATAATACGTAATACATAATACATAATACAAACATTTCGAACAACAGTCTACAGTAAATTAACTTCTGCTTCATATTTTTTCATTTTTTTTTTTGCTCAAAAACCTAAAAAACGGGTTGAAGCAAAAGCCCAGACAATATGAATTTTACACCAACATTTTTTATAACCGACACTGTATTTTTGGAAATTTTTTCAGATTTTTCGATTACGGCCATCGAGGTGTTCAAAAAAAAATTCAAAAATTCATGACGCGCTCAAATTTATTTTGAAAAATCTGAAAAAAATTGTAATTACTTGACAGAGTGAGAGTAATGATAGAAAAAATTGGGAACCAGATTTGAGGGGTCGAGGGTCAGACCCAGGTCGAATTGGTATGGAATGCCCCATGTGTACTTTGGTATATTCCTTCACCTATCCTATAACGTGATATCATATGGCTTCTGCCTCGATCTCACCCTCTCGAAATCCTCAAACTCGACGACTCAACCCTCCGAGCTCGTGCTCGTTCGTTTGTGAAATGACTTTGCGAAATTTCGCGAATCCAATATTATGCTACGTCAATAATGCGAGTGACGCGCGTTCATCAATCTCACTTGAAATAAAAAATTAATATTTTTTGTTTTTTTTTATCGTTGTTACAAAAATTGATGCATTGATTTCTGAGAATCTTCCGGAGATAAAAAAAAAATGTTGGTTTCAATTAATTTTGAAAAATAATTGTTTTTGGAAGACTCAAAGCTTTTTCGAGATTCTATTTTCCAGGAAAATAAAAATTTCAAAACAGGAGACGCAAAATGACGTGAATTAATCAAAGTCCAAATGTCCAGAAATGAAATCCGAGAAACTTTTGGAATAAAAAAAAAATTTCAATTTAATTTCGAAAAATGCCTCCTCCTTAATGATCAAAGCACTTTCGAGATTCTCTATTCCACAAAAAAAACCAACATAAGAGACGTGGAATAACGTGAGTTAATCAAAGTCCGTTCAAATTTTGAAAAATTTTGGAATAAAAAAAAAATTTCCATTAATTTTTGAAAATGCCTTTTTTTATCGATCTAAACACTTTCAAGATTCTGTTCACCACAAATTTCAAATCAAATCGTCCAACTGATGCTCCGAGAAACTTTTAGAATTGAAAAAAAAAAAAATTCAAAATTAATTTTGGAAAATGTTTTTTTTAATTATTAAAAGAAAATTCAAAAAATTCAAAATTATTTTTTTTTATTTAAAAATAGTACATTACATCACGAGTGATGTACGATATTTTATATCACGAGGTGCAATATGGACGTTTTCACGTCCGCTTGCGGACGTAAAAGCGTCCATTATTGTACTGAGTGATATAAAATGTTTTTTTTTTTAATTATGAAAGAACTTTCAAGATTTTATTTTCCAGAAAAATAAAAATCACAAAATAGGAGACGTTAAATAACGTATATTAATCAAAGTCAAAAGATCTGGACGATGAATTTTGGTCGTGATTTACGGTAAGTGTAATGTGTGTTTGGTGCATAGTCAAGACACTCAGAGTATCAAAAGCCATGCAGTAATACAATGGCGTTCCGGTATTATAATGGTAATATCCGTGCAGTTCATATTATTGCCAAGGGGTGCGGTGGAGGATGGCGCGTTAAAGAGGGGTGGCGATGGGGTGACACGGGGACAGATGAATGGCCGAGAGTCACGGGGTTAATTTGAGACAACGCGAATAAATGTAGTTAATATTGGATATGTGCGAGGGGGGTTGCGGGAGGAAGGGAGGAGAAGAGATTTTATTGGGGAGGGAGGTTAGCCCCGAGTCTTAGCATCCTTATAAAGTATGGAGAATGTTTGGATGCCCATTTGTATACATATATATGGGTCATTCCATGTAAAATCGACCAATAGTTGGAATCGCCCCCTTTCAATTTCGATGAAATTTGGTCCGAATTTTACTTTCATCATGAAACAAAGTTCTACCGAAGGAAAAAAATTAAAATTTTTTTTTTCCGAAAGTTATGCAAAATTTCACCATTTTTTCAATTTTTAAAGTTTATTTTTTAAATATCTCGAAAAATATTATAGTTACGATAAAATCGTTCTCGAATCGTTTTAGAGAGTATACTTGAGGCTACGAAAAAAAAATATTCCGAATTTTTTTTTTTTTAAAGAATGATGAATTTGGAGAATTTTGAATTTTTAAAAATCGTGAAAATCTACGATCAATATTTAATTTTTGGTTCCATTTTTTTAATACAATACCTTGTACTCATCTTGAGAGATCCTGATATTTTCAGAAAGGTGTTTTTCTTTTTTTCCAAAATATCAATTTTTTAATTTCGGTACAATAACAATTTTTTTTTACCTCCAAGTTAAGTAAAGTTGAGCAATCATGTAATTTTTACTGCTTAAACTTACAAAATTACATGATAAACTTTACTTACCTTAGAGGTAAGCAAAATTTTTTTTTACCTCAATTCAAAAATTCATATTTAAAAAAAAAAACAAAAGCAATTATGAAAATTTGCAATTTTGAAACAAAATCGTTTTTGGTTCATCCTAAAGGGTACTTGGGGCTCCAAAAAAAATATTCCGAATTTTTTTTTGAAAAATGATGAATTTGGAGAATTTTTAATTTTTAAAAATCGCCAAAATCCACGATCAAAATTAAGTTTGTGGTTCAATTTTTTAAATATAATACCTTGCTGATCTTAAAAGATCCTGAAATTTTCAGAAAGGTTTTTTTTTCAAAAATATGAATTTTTTAATTTTGGTAAGAAATTTTTTTGGTTTTTTCACCTTCAAGTCAAGTAAAATATACTGCTCAAAATTACAACATTACATGATTGTTCTACTTTACTGAACTTAGAGGTAAGAAAAAAAATTTATAAGTTCAGTAAAGTAGAGCAATGTTTTTTACCAAAATTGAAAAATTCATATTTTGAAAAAAAAAACGCAACTCTAAAAATTCCAGGATCTTTTAAGATCAAGGTATTATATTCAAAAAGTTGAACCAAAAATTTAATGTTGATCGTAGATTTTCACGATTTTAAAAAATTCAAAATTCTTAAAATTCATCATTTTTCGAATTTTTTATTATTTATTTTTGATTTCATATCCCCAAGTATGCTTTTCAAGACGAACCTAGAACGACTTTTTCGTAACTATAACAGTTTTCGAGATATTTAAAAAACAAATATAATTTTTAATTTTGCATAACTTTCGAAAAAAAAATTAATCTTTTTCTTCGGTAGAACTTCGTTTTATTATGAAAGAAAACTTCTGACCAAAATTCATCGAAATTGAAAGAGGTCGATTCCAACTATTGGTCGATTTGACATGGAATGACCCATACATAATAAACAACCCCTGCGAATACGACCCATATATGACTGCGCCATCGACTTGTACCAAAATCGAAAGACTCATTGCCGGGTGTATTTCACATCTGTCTCTACCAGCCCTTATTAACAAACTAACCCTGCATGTCACTAACCAATGTCTCTGCTCCAGTGGCCATTCATCCCCTTTCGAAAATTCGATTGCTCGTCTCAATGAATCCCCGCGAAATTTCAAACAAATGTTCGAGACCCTCGGGGCAGGATTAAGAATTTGTTTACCCAAATGATGAAAAAAGATAGCGACAACATCCGTCCACTTTATTATTATTATAATTAGAGGTTGAGGGTTGAAACTCCTGAAAAAATTAAATTTTAATTAGGGTTGGTTCAACCCCTAAAAAAATCCCACAAACTTTCTCATCCTGGGAAGAAACCATGAAAATCGTCCTGCGGCAACTTAAAAAAAAAAATTTAATTAAAAAAGTTGAAAAGAGGGTGATCTTTTTTACCGACACGGTTATTTTACGCGCAACCGGTAGTTACGATTTCTTTACGAAGGCGAACCAATCCCGAGATTGGGTTTGGGGGGGGGGGGGGAGGGGGTGATCGAAGAACGTGTGGCTGGTACGTATAATTCGATTAGACGTTAGTCCTGTCTTGTGAAGAAAAAAGGAGCGTTGTAACGCCACTTGATAGCTGTATAACTATCTCTCGTGGGTCAGGAATGAGAGCGAAAATCCCGGGAGGAAGAAAACTTGCCATGAACCTTCATTATGTTACCTCGGCAACTTCTTTGTCGAAAACTGAGCCAACGCTCAAATTTGCTCAAATTAAGGCGGTATTCTGGTCTCGAGGCCTACTTTTTGAGTGTGTCGTCAAGCTGGATTTAAAAAAAATATATGTTTACCATTATTTTTTTACAACATATTTATTAATATTTTGACAGACAAAAAAATTTTTGAAAATAAAAAATTAAAATTAAATAAGTTATAAACTGGTAAAGTTGGGGGTAAAGAAAGGAGTGTGCTGGTTGACACGATTGTAAGCTTTCTAGTCGTCCGATATAAAATTTGAAAAAAGATTCTTAATTAGTGAAAAATGTACCTCAGAGAAAACAGGGAAAAAAAATTTGTAAAATGCCGGCTGCCTGAACAAAAAAGGCATTTTTGGACTTTTTTCAGTTTTTGATTTTTTTACAATAGTAAAAAAGATAATTTTCATACAAAAGTGTTAGGAGCGATAGAGAGTTATGTATTGAAGATTGGTGAAAAATTTCAAGTAAATCGGTTGAGTAGAACTTGAGATATCGTGTCGACCGTGTTGAGAAAAGTATCTTTGAGAAAAAAGTCTACAGACCGATTTGCTCCGACGTGATGCGACGCTGCGTCACTAAAATAGCTCCGTAAATTATTGGAATTAAAAAAATTCCGTTCGAGGATATATTCTTAAAGGTCTAAACTTTAAGAATATGTAAAAGAAAATTGATTTTTTTTTAATTTTAGACCAGAATACCCCCTTAAAGTTAGGCTTCGACATGACGCTTAGTTGCTGCGTCACTAAAATAGCTATAACTCCGTAAATCATTGGAATTAAAAAATTTCCTTTCGAGGATATATTCTTAAAGGTCTAAACTTTGAGAACATATAACAAAAATTGATGTTTTCAAAATTCTATACCAGAATACTCCCTTAAAGTTACTCTCTGACGTGACGCTTAGTGCCTGCGTCACTAAAATAGCTATAACTCCATAATTCATTAGAATTAAAAAATTTCCTTCCGAAGATATATTCTTAAAGGTCTAAACTTTGAGAACATATAACAAAAATTGATGTTTTCAAAATTGTATACCAGAATACCCCCTTAAAGTTAGGCTTTGACGTGACGCTTAGTTGCTGCGTCACCAAAGTAGCTATAACTCCGTAAATCATTGAAATTTAAAAATTTCCTTTCGAAGATATATTCTTAAGGGTCTAAACTTTGAGAATATACAACAAAAATTAATTTTTTCAAAATTCTATACCAGAATACCCCCTTAAAGTTACGCTCTGACGTGACGGGCATAGTTGCTGCGTCACTAAAGTAGCTATAACTCCGTGAATCATTGGAATTAAAAAATTTCCTTCCGAAGATATATTCTTAAAGGTCTAAACTTTGAGAATATACAACAAAAATTGATTTTTTCAAAATTCTATACCAGAATACCCCCTAAAAGTTAGGCTTTGACGTGACGCTTAGTTGTTGCGTTAATAAAATAGCTATAACTCCGTAAATTATTAGAATTAAAAAATTTCCTTTCGAGGATATATTCTTAAAGATCTAGACTTTAAGAATACGCAAAAAAAAATGATTTTTCTCAATTATGACTCCCTTAAGGGGGTCAAATGGACGTAGGATAACCGAAGAGGGTTGCAGAGCCTCGAAAATGGTTTATTCTTGCTATGTTTCAAATTTTCCACCATTGTACCTCAGATTTTGAATTTTGGAAGGATATTCCAGGACGATTACTGGAGGATGCACGCAGGGGCCGGTTTTGTGGGAGAAAGACAACGCGGATGAGAAACGCATTTACCCGAATGAACATTGAGCACAGAGGCAATTACGGTGTATCGGCTTAATTGCCACCCTCTCTTCGTGAATCCCGGTCCACCCTCGAGCTGGCATCCACCCGGCTTTATATACAATACATAGATATGAGGCATTCTCCGTCAATTCCGCCACTTTTTTTTCGACCCTCTCAGATCCGTCCCAAAACTTGTCACAGTCAAGTCCCACTTGAAAGTAGTCTCAGCGATTTTTCTCAGATTTTTAAGCGGCGAATTAAGGAGTTGCATATATTTTTTCGAATCCAAATAGCTCAAAACGGAGAAGATGTACAAAAAAAATATTCCTACAAAAAAATTATATTTTTCCATCAACTATTGAATGCAATATGCGTTATATTTTTATTCGTGTTGCAAAGGCTATTTTCTGCAAAAAAAAAATGAAAATTAATTTTTTTCCCACGGTCCGACACCTTCAATTCTACTGTCGATTTTATACAATCTGCAATAGTATTAGTGGAACGTACAAAAAAATCGACAATACGGCAACTGATTTTTTTCGGGGTTAAAAAAATGTTATTCACATAACTTTATGCAATTTTTTTGTGAATTACATTTATTTAATAGCAAAAAATAATCAGTAGCCGTATTGTGGTTTTTGTACGTTCCACTAATACTATTAGAGATTGTATAAAATTGACAGCAGAATTGAAGGTGTCGGACCGTGCGAAAAAAATTAATTTTCATTTTTTGTTGTTGCAGAAAATAGTCTTTGCAACACGAATAGAGATATAACATATATTGCATTCAATAATTGATGGAAAAACATAATTTTTTTGTAGGGATATTTTTTTTGTGACTCCTCTCCGTAGCTATATGGATTCGGAAAAATATATGCAACTCCTTAATTCACAGCTAAAAAAATCTGAAAAAATCGCAGAGACTACTTTCAAGTGGGACTAGACCGTGACAAATTATGGGACGGATCTGAGGGTCGAAAAAAAAGTGGCGGAATTGACGGAGAATGCCTCATATATATCGCCACATATTCGTATAATTTTATGTACATTTATATATAGGAAATAGAGCTAGTATATATGGGGCATTCCACCCCAAATCGGACAGTTTGAAAAACTTTTTTTTTATTTCATCAATTTTTTTATATTTTTTAGTACCCATCAAAAGACCCTTCCTGTTAAATTTTGAGATTTTTTTGATTACCCGGTCAAAAGATATTGAATTAACAAAAAAACCGCTCTTTTTTTGGTATTTTGGTCCAAGTAAAAAGTTTTTTTTCAAAATTTTTGTTTTTTATGGCCTTTTCAGAAAAAAATACAACAAAAATATTCGACTTGTTTTTGAATGAGTTTTTTGAGTTTTAAACGTTAAATCGCGTTTTTAAAAGTGAATGTCATTTTTTATTTTTTTTCAAATTTGTTGTTTCAAACATCTATCTATTCAACAATTTTTAAGACTAGTCCGATCGTGGGATCTCAATAACTACTATTTTTTCGATTTTTGAAAATAATTTTTTTTTTTTTTTAATAAATTATTATGAACAACAGATTTTTAAAATTAATAATTAATCGATGAGCAAATAACAACAGTTCAAGAATTGTACGAGTGGGCATTAAATCTAAATAGTCTACCGAATATTGCTGTCAAATAGATTTATCGATTAATTATTAATTTTAAGAACCTCTTAACAATAAAAAAGTGTCAAAAGAAATTCTAAATATTGAAAAAAATACTATACAGTAACAAAAATTGGGTCAAAATAAATTCTAAATATTGAAAAAATACTATACCGTAACAAAAATTGGTATTCATAATAATTTATTTAAAAAAAAATAATAATAATTTTCAAAAATCGAAAAAAAATAGTAGTTATTGCGATCCCACGATCGGACTAGTCTTAAAAATTGTTGAATAGATAGATTTTTGAGACAAAAAAAAAAATCAAAAATGGCATTCACTTTTAAAAACGCGATTTACCGTTCAAAACTCAAAAAACTCATTCAAAAACAAGTCGAATATTTTTGTTGTATTTTTTTCTGAAAAGGTCATAGAAAAACAAAAATTTTGAAAAAAAAAACTTTCAATTTGGACCATTATTAAAGAAGTTATGACCAAAATACCAAAAAAGAGCGGTTTTTTTTGTTAATTTAATATCTTTTTAACGGGTAATTAAAAAAACCTCAAAATTTAACAGGAAGGGTTTCTTGATGGGTACTCAAAAATATAAAAAAATTAAGAAAATTAAAAAAAAAGTGTTTCAAACTGTCCGATTTGGGATGGAATGCCCCATATGTACATTCCTAAGCTCGATCTCCTTCGTTTCCTCGGCGTATAATATTGTATTTCTTCTCGGAGGGAGCGTTAAATTCCGTAATAGCCGTTCGTCGACGGAGGGGTGCGTAAAACGACTGGAACATCGACCCCAAAAACGGGCGAGAAAAGTTAGAGAAGGAATGGCGAATGTTCGAGAGAACGAGCCAATTTCTTTGGAGGTTGTGATGAATTTTCCAGTTTCCCTTTTTCCAAAAATTCCGGAATTGGGTTCTGAATTGACTCCTGAGTCTTGTTTCAATTCCTGGAGAGGAATTGAATTGATAATCAGGAAAAATGATCTATTTTATCGAATAATTCTATTTTGGAAGCTGGGACTTGAATTGGCGAAAACAGCTTACTTAGATGAGAGAGTTAAGCAGCATTCGGAGAAAAAGAGGAGTCATTGTGAGGAAGAAAAGATGGCGGAGGAAAAGAGGAAAATTGTGCGAGAGACGCGTCAGCAAACCGAACGGATCATCCATTCCGAATGCGCAAGATGGCGGAAAACGGTGACGCCGCCACGCCGAAAGGCCGACGCCGGTCTCAAGATTTGTTGCCATAAAGAAGATTGCCTCGCTCTAATGAAGAAACATTACCGACACGATATTGCCCACGGTCGCGCCATTCTCCAGAGCACGCGGGATCCGGAGACGCCATCCATCGATCTGGAAATAGCGGTGCTCGAATCTCCGATCGTATAATTCTTCTTCAACGTTTAATAACAAACTACGGTCCTAAAACGTAGTTTCGAAAAAAATATATCATGATCAGTGCAATTTTTAGAGTTTTTGTTTCATCTCTAGTGCTGATGGGAAAACCCTGGATTGTTATACGTTTTTTTAGAATTTTTTTTAGAAATTTTGTTAGAAATTTTTTTAGAATTTTTTTTAGATTTTTATTTTTAGAAATAAATTTAGAAATTGTATGTCCATGCAGAGCATTTAATTTTAATATATTTAGAGATGGACTAATTTTTTGCAGCTCTGTGCAATATTGAGGATCAACAATTTCGAGTCTGAAATTTATTTTGGAAAATAAAAATCAGTCGTGGGAATTTATATGCCAAATTTATAAAATTATTTTCCTCCAAAAAAAATTACCCCAAATAATTCAAACTCCCGACTGTTATAAAAATCATTTTTTCTAAAATTGCATGCGCATGTCAACCCCTTAAAAATTCTAGAGCATTTAGAAGCTGATTAAACTTCTTCAACATCAAGAAACGAAGAAATTTGGAATCTAAAATCATTTTGGAAATGTAAATCACTCAATGGGGGTGGATATTCCAAATTTACAAAATTATTCTCCTCCAAAAAAATCACCCCTGATAATTAAGACTCTGGACTATTACAAATATCACTTTTTCTAAAAATTCATGCTTATGCTGACTCCTTCAAAAAATCTAACGCACTTACAGACTAAATAATTTTTGGAGCTTTGTGCAATATTGAGGATCGAGATTTTGGAGTCTAAAATTATTTTGAAAATATTAATCAGTCCATTGTGGTGGATATTCCACCTTTAAATGACTATTTTCTTGCAAAAAAAAAAATCATTCTGGACGACTAAAATACCTGGACTATTAAAAAAATCATTGTTTCTAAAATTTCATGTTTGTTTCTTATTTATTTATATTATTTAGATTATTTAGTTAGATTATTATCCTGCAAAAAAATCATCCTGGATTTAAAAAAACCCTGGACTATTCAAAAAATCATTTTTTTCTAAAATTTCATGCCCATGCCACCCTATAAAAAATTCTAACGCATTTAGAGAAGATATTTGAATCGTAGAATTATTTCTAAAATATAAATCCGTCGATGGGGGTGGATATTTCAAATTTAAAAGATTGTTATCCTGCAAAAAAATCACCCTGGACAATAAAAACCTTGGACTATTCAAAAAATCATTTTTTTCTAAAATTCCATGGGCATGGCACCCTCTAAAAAATTCCAACGCATTTAGAGAAGAACCTTGAAGTTTAGAATTATTCCTAAAATATAAATCAGTCGATGGGGGTGGATATTCCAAATTTACAGAATTATCAACCTGAAAAAAATCACCTTGGATCATTAAAAAAATCAATTTTTTTCTAAAATTCCATGACCATGCCACCCCCTAAAAAATTCTAACGCTTTTAGAGAAGAAATTTAAAGTGTAAAATTATTTCTAATATATAAATCAATCGATGGGGTGGATATTCAAAATTTACAAGATTATCATCCTGCAAAAAAATCACCCTGGACAATTAAAAAAATCCTTAAAAATCCTGTCACTTTTAGAGATGGAATTTGAAGTGTAGAATTATTTCTAAAATATAAATCAGTCGATGGGGGTAGATATTCTAAATCCACAAGATTATTTTTCTGCAAAGATTCAATTTAATCGATTGTCATGTGCTACCCAATTGTCTCTCTCTTTGGCTGGATATAGTTTGTAAGGGATGGCCAGCAACTCAGACCCCATATACGTATAATACGGAATTCGATATCTGGCACCCCCGTACAAGGAGGGTGTACGTTTCCCGGTTATAAGTGTATATATAGACCCGTGAAGGATTCCGGTTACTGCGCATGCGCAACCCCTTTTTCCACCCACCCCCGTGTATTGACGCGTTGCTGGTCACTAGCGGAATCGCTGGAACTCCGGCTCTGGCTGACCAGCAGAACCCACCACCAGGAGAAGTCCAGCGGAGCCGGCAAACCAGCCCTGGGCACTTCTGCACCATTTCGATGTTCGTCTTTCCTGTATCAAACGAGACTTCCTCATTCCCATTCTTTTCCACCCTCCGAAGCCACCCCCTCGTGGCTTTCCTCGATTCTCGGACAAACCGACCGGACAAAACTTTTAGCTGAGCCTCTTCAAGAAAGGCGTTGGGCCAGCTTGATCAGAAATTAGTGCTGAAGACGAAATTTTAAGAACTCTAAAATTGTCCAAATTTCCTGAAATTCATTGATCCTAGATTGGAGCCCTTCATTCATGATAACTCAACCAACACTTCGAGCCAATAAGCTGACCTTTAGCAGACATGTCCAGCACTAATTGTCCTTCAGCATTAAAAATCAGGATCAAGGTAATGAAAAATAAATCATCAATTCATTGATCCAAGATTGGAGCCCTTCATTCCTCAAAACTCAACGAACACTTCGAGCCAACGAGCTGACCCTGGGAAGACATGTCCAGCACTAATTGCCTTTCAGCATCAAGAATCAGCATAAAAATTATGAAAAATGAGTCATGAAACATCAATTCATTGATCCAAGATTGGAGCCATTCATTCCTCATAACTCAACCAACACTTCGAGCCATCAAACTGACCCCTGGCAGACATGTCCATCACTAATTGACCTTCAGCATTGAGAATCAGCCTCAAAATAATGAAAGACGAATCATGAGTCATCAATTCATTGATCCAAGATTAGAGCCCTTCATTCCTCATAACTCAACGAACGCTTCCAACCATCAAGCTGACCCTTGGCAGACATGTCCAGCACTAATTACCCTTCAGAATCAAGAATCAGCATCAAAATCATGAAAAATGAGTCATGAATCATCAAGTCATTGATCCAAGATTGGAGTCCTTCGTTCCTCATAACTCAACGAACACTTCAAGCCAACAAGGTGATCCTTGGCAGACATTTCCAGCACTAATTGCCTTTCAGAATCAAGAATCAGCATCAAAATCATGAAAAATAAGTCATGAGTCATCAATTCATTGATCCAAGATTGGAGCCTTTCATTCATCATAACTCAACCAACATCTTGAGCCATCAAGCTGACACTTGGCAGACATGTCCAGCACTAATTGTCCTTCAGCATCAAGAATCAGGATCAAAGTCATGAAAAATCAATCATCAATCAGGGGGTTAGTTCTACACGACACTTTTTCATTTGGAAAACTTCCGCCATTTTGTAGCATAACTTTCTGATTCAGGTCCACGATCTGTCCACATTGGTGTATCAAAGCGATCATCGAGCTTCGGGAAATCCGGACACGTATTCATTCCATTTTAGAGGAG
Source organism: Alloplasta piceator (assembly GCA_946863875.1). Lineage (NCBI taxonomy): Eukaryota > Metazoa > Arthropoda > Insecta > Hymenoptera > Ichneumonidae > Alloplasta > Alloplasta piceator. The sequence goes on along the minus strand of OX333078.1, from coordinate 37,489,186 downwards.
AAGCGGTCAGTGTCATTGTGTACGTTTGCCTCCCCTTTTCCCATACAACTGTACGATATATATTTGATAGACTCAAGGCTATAAGTGTGTGTATTCCTCTATAAACACACACGAGACTGGGCAGAAGGTTATCCAGCTGCGTTCACGGTGTATTTGCCCATCCGTGTGGACTGACGCTCGTTACAATCAGGAAGGTTAGAGAGATGAGTCGTATTTATATGGTAGGGCGCACGCACACGTATAGGGACCAGAAACAGGCTGCTGAATTCAGCGGCGGCAAGCGTCGGTTATAGCATAGGTTGGGGGTTGCGCGAACGGTGGTCGGTCCAGTGGCCGTAGCTGTGGCCAGCATTTGCGGGGGTGGCGATCCGAGTTATATATCCCCCCCCCTGGCGTTAGCCTGCCAAGCCTCTGCTGCCTCTCTGTGTCCGCTGTAGAGGGTGGCGAGGCGTTGATCAATACGCGAAGACAGAATCCGATGCTATATCAAGCCACCCCCTTTCGCATCCCCCGGCCGATACTACAACCCCGGCCTCTGGGAATCCGGCATCCTTTTGTCTCACTGTGTTCTCCTTCCCGCCATCTACGTGTCCTTTCTGGCGATTTTCGCTCACATTGTGGACACTCTTGATACATTGGGAGCAAGTATGTTTACCAGTCTGTACTCGCGGCAGAATGTATCGGATTCAGCAGAATGAAAACCTAGCTTGGTGCGGACACTGGACTTGGGGATGGACTTCGTACTACTGATTCTTTATGATTCATCTATCGCTATTTTGGTTGGGGAATGGACTCAGCAGATTGGAAACTTGCAAACTGACCTTGCAATTCGATGGACTGATTTGGCGGATCGTTTTGCCAGGGTTGGAACTCCTGATGACGTGACCACGACCTATCTTCTTCGTCCATCTTCAGTGATGAATGCGGGCTTTGATGCCATCAGGCTCTTCTCTTCGTTCATGGTCCCTCCTCTAATTTTCCCAATGGTTCCTCCAACTTTGTCACTTCCAAAATTCCAATTCCAAGACAATGCTTGCAATTCTTTTCACGAGTTGATCCAAGGTCACTCAGCAAAGCATCTTCCTTGCTCTTTAAGATCTCCAAAAGGCAGCGTAACCTCTGCTAGACTCGAGCAGAAAGAAAATACTAGTCTCATTCCCAGGGCAAAAGTGAATTGTGTATTTAAAAAAAATTACTCATCGTGATGACGTTTAGAGGACTTGGCGTGGAGTTTAGTACCGGGTCCCCCATCGTGAGTTGAAAGTTAAATATCTTTGTACACGCCTGGACTGTTGGACGAATGGACGGGAACAGACAGCGAGCTTTTAAAATCGTAAACCTCCCTTCTACCGAAGCATGCTGAGAAAAGCACATTTATAATCTAACGCGGCACCGACGGATTCCCTTGTGTTGAACGGGATTCTGTGTGCCTGTGTCGTTGAGAGCATCGTTTAGCCAAATAATTAAAAGATACAAGACTCCCTCATCGCGCAAACGCTCAGACCCTTCCCTCTTCTTCCACATACTTGAACATAAGTGGCCCACGTTTTCTACCGCCATCTGAATCCTTTCTTCCTCCTGAAAAAAAAAGTATCAGAACTGGCCTAACTAAGTCAATCACACTTACGATAAGTCCCTAAATTTTTTATTTACGTATACCATATGGTTAGTTACGCTCACTTCAGACCCCGGAGATGTCCTAACCCACCACAAATTTACGTAATTTCTTTCAAACCAAGTTTACAATTTAGTTAGTTTCCAGTTGGTTTAGGGGTGATGACCCTATACTTCCCTCTACTTTCGCATACTTGCACAAGTGCCCAACGTTTCCCCCTTTCTTCTGAATCCTTTTTACACTCTGAAAACAAGAAGAGGGTGTCAGAGCCTATCTTCACCAAGCTAATCTGGCTTAACTTACGGTAAGTTCCTAAATTTTTTATTTACGTATACCATATGGTTAGTTACGCTCACTTTAGACCCCGGAGATGTCCTAACCCACCACAAATTTACGTAATTTCTTTCAACACAGGGGTGGGGGAACCAAGTTTACAGTTTAGTTAGTTTACAGTTAGTTTAGGGGTGATGACCGTAAACCAACCCTTCCCTCTACTTTCGCATACTTGCACAAGTGGCCCACATTTCCCTCCTTTCTTCTGAATCCTTTCTTCCCTCTGAAAATAAAAAAGTGTCAGAGTCTAACTCAACCAAGCTAATCTGGCTTAACTTACGTTAAGTCCCTAAATTTTTTTATTTACGTAAACCATATGGTTAGTTACGCTCACTCTAGACCCCAGAGATGTCCTAACCCACCACGTATTTCCGTAATTTCTTTCAGCACAGGAGCAGTCAAGTTTACAGTTCAGAGGGACGAAATGGCGGAACAGAATAAGAGCGGTGGGTTTGGGGGTAGATTGGTTAGGTGTGCTTGATGGAAGGTTGGTTTAGGGTTGATGGTGTCATGCGAAAGGTGGTCGTGGAAGTGGGAGGAGGCACGGAGGGTGGGTACGTTAGCTTTATGTTAATCCCGGTCGTCGGCTCTGTGGCTGACAACGAAGCTGCCGCTGTTAATATCGCTCGGTGACGTATACAGGTAACTGGCTTCTCTATGGGTAGATCGCTCGACTGTTTCACAACGTTGGTCTATCCTCCGACTATGCTATCTAGCTTCGTTGAACACACAGAGACCCGGTATCTCTCCTATAACTACACAAATGTGATATAGGCACAGGACGGAGATAGAGAGGACAGGTATGCATGTGAGAGATGCTTACAGAGCAAGAGAGAGGAAGGGTGGTTTGTATGTGTTTATTATAGTATGTACGGATGGGGGGTACCGCATGGTATCGTACGATATGGAGTGGCTGTGCTACTGTCGGAGGGGTGGCAACAAGGGGGTGGCAATCAATATGGGCCTCAACGCAAACACGGTGCCGCTGTTGTACTAACATCAAATAGGCGGATAGCGAGAGCCGTTCGCTCACTCACAACTCCAATATATATATATAAGTAACTATATCTTCATCACGTTGTTTAGGTATATATTGTCTGGCTCACTCGCAACCCCCGGAATCTGCATACAAACCTCCATTCCACTTTCGACATTTTACCCAAAATCCGATATACATCGACGTCCGAACGAGGTCCGAGCTGTAGTATATTTGGGGATGATCGAAAACCACCGCCAAAATTCTTTTTGCCCGATTAGGCGCTTCCAGAATTTTTTCATCCCTTAAGAATTGTCTCAATTGTTCAGAACAATTTAGGGGTGGTTTTCCATAATCTCCGAGTATACACAATATTTTAGGATGATCGAAAACCACCCCCAAATTGTTCTGAACGATTGAGAAAATTTTTAAGGGATGAAAAGATTCTGGATTCTTGAAAAAATTTTCTCGTCCAATTCGGGGGTGGCTTTCAACCATCTCCGAATATTTGGTGCATTCAGAGATTATCAAAAACCACTCCAAAATTATTTTGGACAATTGAGAACATTCTTAAGGGATGAAAAAATTCTGGAAACGTCAATTTCAATTTTCTCAATTGTCGAGAACAATTTGGGATTCTGGACAATTCTGGAAAATTACGTATATTGGGAGATGATTGAAAACTACCTCCAAATGATTCTAGACAATTGAGAACATTCTTAAGGGATGAACAAATTCTGGAGACGTCAATTTTCAATTTTCCTAATTGTCTAGAACAATTTGGGATTTAGGACAATTCTGGAATATTGGATATATTGAGGGAAGATTGAAAACCACCCCTAAATCGTTCTGGACAATTGAGAACATTCTTAAGGGATGAAAAAATTCTGGAAACGTCAATTTTCAATTTTCTCAATTGTCCAAAACAATTTGCGATTCTAGACAATTCTGGAATATTGGGGGATGATTGAAAACTACTCCCAAATTGTTCTGAGCGATTGAGGAAATTTTTAACAGATGCGAAAATTCTGGATTCTGGAAAATTCTTTCTCATCCAATTTGGGGGTGGCTTTCGATCATCCCCGAATATTTGATGCATTCAGGGATGATAAAAAACCACCCCCAAATTATTCTGGACAATTGAGAACATTCTTAAGGGATGAAAAAATTCTGGAAACGTCAATTTTCAATTTTCTCAATTGTCCAGAACAATTTGGGATTCTGAACAATTCTGGAATATTGGATATATTAGGGGATGATTGAAAACTACCCCAAAATTATTCTGGACAATTGAGAACATTCTTAAAGGATGAACAAATTCTGGAAACGTCAATTTTCTCAATTGTCCAGAACAATTTGGGATTCTGGACAATTCTGGAACATTGAGTATATTTGACGATGAGCAAAAACCACCCCTAAATTGTTCTAGACAATTAAGAACATTCTTAAGGGATGAAAAAATTCTGGAAACGTCAATTTTCAATTTTTTCAATTGTCCAGAACGATTTGGGACTCTGGACAATTCTAAAATATTAGGCATATTGGGGGATGATCGGAAACCACCCCTAAATTATTCTGGACAATTGAGAAAATTCTGAAGGTATGAGAAAATTCTGGCAATGTCTAACCAGGAAAAAGGAATTGATAATGCTGAGATATAGTGTAAAGGACCCTTGGGGGAAACCACCCCTAAAAATTGAAAAAAAATTGATGCTATTCAGTGGCTCGTGTGGTATTTGAAATGGATAGCGAAAATTGGCGACCGTGAGCCGAGTATTTTCTCGGTGAACCGTTGAAAACTGAATAGAATTCTCGGTGTGTAGACTCCCGTTAACTAGCAATAGCCAATTAATTCGTCACAACGGTCAACCCTGTGGCGAATTTGCACGCCCACACGTGCACAACCGCGTGTTGATGCAACACCAACCCTGCATTGTAAATACAGCCTATTTCCACACTCTTTAATGTTAACACGAGCTCACTCCGGTGAAACTTTTCACGTGACTTTCCGTCCAAAAGGGTAGCATAGATAATGAAGAATTCTGGGGTGGAATTTTTGACAAAAGGATTCCATAAAAATTCAAAATTGCAAATTCGTGTGTTCATCCTTTTTTTTATAAATTATGACTTCCCCAAAAATACCAAATAACAAATTTCCAAATTTTTTTTGGATATTCATGAAAAAGTCCGAAATTCCATAAACTCCGATTGGACTAATTATTGATTATAATTATTAATCGATTTTTCGGTGAGTTTTGCTTGCAAATCCAATCGCCAAACACTCATTTCCAATTTTCTCGCGATTGAGCAATAAAAAAAAATCCCTCCAACGATTCATAAGAGGAATGTAAATCCGAATGGATTAAAAAAGGAAGTGCTGAGAATATAAGCTCTCGACTCTTGTCCGTTTCCTCTTGTCCTCGAAAACGAGGGATACCGATGTCCTCTCGATCGAAGGGAGGCTTGATTCTTTTTGCCCCTCGTTCGACCCCTCTTTGGCCGCGCACTCACGCGGCCGTAACGAGTTTTTCTTTGACGAATTAAGAACGGAAACTCTCGACGAGGGAGGAAGCGACAGGAGCCAGGGAGGAATTCACCGCATTCCCTCTTCGCCTTCCGGAATAATGCATAATTCGCGGAGGGTGAACAATAGCGAGAAATAAGTTATGCAAGATTACAAAGAGGTGCAGGCACCGGAGGGGGTGGTTTTATTTGGGGGTTGAGGCGAGTCAAAGGGATGAGAAGGGAAGACGCGGAATAAGACCAGGATGACAAGATCCTCCCTTGGCCTCTCGCTTGAGTAAGGAAGATGTAAGAAAAAGTGGAGGGTGGAAAAAACGACTGAGAGGGTGGCGATGAGGGACAGCGTCAACCGGTGCTATATTATCCGGGGACAGCGGTAGCATAATTACCAACCCCCTGGAATAAGACGCTGGTCCACCAATCTCTCGAGGGAAGGCAATCCCGCGTTATGAGATGCGAGTCCCGCTTGGCCAAGAAAAGATTTTCTTCTTCACCCCCATTTTCTTTTTTTCCCCCTTCTTATCATCAGACTCTCTCTTTCCCTTTTGTCTCTCATACTCTGCTCCGCCTTGTCCGTTCAGTTCCATTCTTCGGTAAGATTTGCCCAACGTAAACATGCACTGAGAGAAAAAATTACTAGAACCAGTGAAATGAAGTTTTGAAGGCAAAATATAATTTTTTTCATTATTTGCCAAAACATATTAGATTGGTTCCCTTATATATTTACTTGGTTCATTTTTTTCAGTCAATTCCATAAATTCCTGTTTCAATAAACGAATCTACTTGAATCTCACAATATGTTATCAATTATATGTAATATGTTGTTTGAATCAAGAACACATTTTATCATTCGAAACATGCGTGTCTTTTAATACAGGAAGCACTGAGAAAAAAAATTTGTCGAATCAACAAATTAATTAGTCCAATCAACAGGAAAAATGATCGATTCAATCAAATGCGTGTTTATCAATTGTTGCTAAACATTTTATAAAAAATATATAACCCTTGCCAAATAATTTAATATGCATAGTTTAGTGACCCCAAAAAGAGATGAATAGAAAAAAAAGACAAATCTGCGCCAATTCTCCGATCTAATTTCTCTGTCCGACCGAGATTCGAACCCTCGACCCTACCTAACCATCATACCTATCCTACCTAACTACCTAACACGCTACCTATTAAACTATCGACTACTACTATGCACTTGAAAAAAGTTAGGAGTTATGAAGATTCGAATATAAGAAAACATTTCAAAAACCAGTTTTTTAATTTTTAACAACTTATGTATACTATTAAAGTATACTATAGAAATTATAGTTCTTTGCTTGAAGGAAATAAAAATTTCATCATTTCAAACAAATATTCTATTGGAATAAAATAATGTGTTATTTATTTTACTGCAGCTTCTTTTCAAATAATCACAATCAATTTTATATCCAATAAATATTGAAAATACTACAGAAATATTTTTAGAAGTAAAATAATGATGAATTTATTGCAAAGAAATAATTTTCTTAAAAAAAAATAATTTCGTATTGAAGTCGTTTTTTAGATTCAAATAATCATCATTTTGGATTCAAATAATCTAATGATTACGATGCGATAAATGTAATTAATGTAATGAATACAAATTCAATCAAATCTATTTAAATAAAAATATTTTTTGAAGTAAAATAATAATGACTTTATTGCAAGAAAATAATTTTGTTCGAAAAAAATAATTTCGTATTGAAGTCATTTTTTAGATTCAAATAATCTCATGTTTATGATGCGATCAATGTAATTAATCCAATGAATACATATTTAATCAAATCTATCGTGCATTTAATTGTTACTATTAAATAAGTGTTCAATAAAATGGAGTAATAGATTCGTGAAAATATTTTTTTAAATGAAGAGTGATTTTCTTGGTTCAACAAATAAATAATGTCGCTGAAGCTGGCAGACGGAGCTAGCAGACGCGCGCGCCGGCTTCTGGTTGTGACTGTACTCCCAACGCAAGCCCGTGCGCTCCAAAAAGTAGTACTGCCAAACAGTATGCATGCATTGGAACTTTAATAAATTAGAAAATGAACTTGAAATTCATTTTGTATCTTGCTAAATTCACGTAAATGGTTAATCAAAGGTTAAAAACATATAAAAAAGTGATGTAATAATTAATAACGTTGACTCTTCCAATACTAACAAATTGGCGAGGATAACGAACGCACATGAACAACGATTCTCGTAAATTCACAGGAATATACCCTAACCCACAAGAAACAAAATAGGCTATGAGAAACCCCGGGGCCGAAATTGTTTATAACAAATAAAAATTCTTTTTCATCATTTCAGCACGTCTAAATTACAAAAAAAAATCCTACGGGCACACGCATGACACGAGACACTCGTAAATTTACAGAAATATACCCCGAGCTATAACAAAGAAAACAAGCTATGGAAAACCCCGGGGCCGAAATTGTTTATAACAAATAAAAATTCTTTTTCATCATTTCAGCACGTCTAAATTACAAAAAAATAATCCCACGGGCACGCGCATGACGCGAGACACTCGTAAATTTACAGAAATATACCCCTAACCATTACAAACAAAACAAGCTATGAGAAACCCCGGGGCCGAAATTGTTTATAACAAATGAAAATTCTTTTTCATCATTTCAGCACGTATAAATTACAAAAAAAAATCCTACGGGCACACGCATAACACCAGACACTCGTAAATTTACAGGAATATACCCCGAGCTGTAACAAACAAACCAAGCTATGGAAAACCTCGGGGCCGAAATTGTTAACAACAAATAAAAAAAAATTTTCATCATTTCAGCACGTATAAATTACAAAAAAAAATCCTACGGGCACACGCATGACACGAGACACTCGAAAATTTACAGGAACATACCCCGAGCTATAAAAAACAAAACGAGCTATGGAAAACCCCGGGGCCGAAATTGTTTATAACAAATAAAAATTCTTTTTCATCATTTCAGCACGTATAAATTACAAAATAAAATCCAACGGGCACACGCATGACACGAGACACTCGTAAATTTACAGGAATATACCCCGAGCCATAACAAACAAAACAAGCTATGAGAAACCCCGGGGCCGAAAATGTTTAAAACAAATAAAAAAAAATTTTCATCATTTCAGCACGTATAAATTACAAAAAAAAATCCTACGGGCACACGCATGACACGAGGCACTCGTAAATTTACAGGAATATAGCATGACCCATAAAAAACAAAACAGGCTATGAGAAACCCCGGGGCTAGAATTGTTTATAACAAATAAAAATTATCCACCACGCGTCTCACTGAAAAAAAATTCATTTGATAAAAAAGATCCAAATTATGAAAAAAAAAATTTTATTTGTTGTAAACAATTTCGGCCCCGGGGTTTTCCATAGCTTGGTTTGTTTGTTACAGCTCGGGGTATATTCCTGTAAATTTACGAGTCGTCTGGTGACATGCGTGTGCCCGTAGGATTTTTTTTGTAATTTATACGTGCTGAAATGATGAAAAAGAATGTTTATTTGTTATAAACAATTTCGACCCCGGGGTTTCTCATAGCTTGTTTTGTTTGTAATGGTTAGGGGTATATTCCTGTAAATTTACGAGTGTCTCGCGTCATGCGTGTGCCCGTAGGATTTTTTTTTGTAATTTAGACGTGCTAAAATGATGAAAAAGAATTTTTATTTGTTATAAACAATTCCGGCCCCGGGGTTTCTCATAGCTTGTTTTGTTTTTTATGGTTAGGGGTATATTCCTGTAAATTTACGAGTGTCTCGCGTCATGCGTGTGCCCGTGGGATTATTTGTTTGTAATTTATACGTGCTGAAATGATGAAAAAGAATTTTTATTTGTTATAAACAATTTCGGCCCCGGGGTTTCTCATAGCTTGTTTTGTTTCTAATGGTTGGGGGTATATTCCTGTAAATTTACGCGTGTCTCGCGTCATGCGTGTGCCCGTGGGATTATTTGTTTGTAATTTATACGTGCTGAAATGATGAAAAAGAATTTTTATTTGTTATAAACAATTTTGGCCCCGGGGTTTTCCATAGCTTGGTTTGTTTATTACAGCTATTATCGTCGGGGACTATTATCGTCGGGGACTATCATCGTCGGGAACTATTATCGTCGGGGACTATTATCGTCGGGGACTATCTGACTATCTCTGAATTTCTCTGACTATCTCTGACTATCTCTGACTATCTCTGACTATCTCTGACTATCTCTGACTATCTCTGACTATCTCTGACTATCTGTAACTATCTCTGACTATCTCTGACTATCTCCGTTCATCTCTGACTACCTCTGACTACCTTTCACTATCTCTGACTATCTTTGATTATCTCCGACTATCTCCGACTATCCGTGACTATATCCGACTATCTTTGTTTATCTCTGACTATATCTCACTTTTTCTGACTATCTCTGACTATCTCCGACTATCTCTGACTATCTTTTACTATCTCTGACTATCTTTGACTATCTCCGACTATCTCCGACTATACCTCACTATTTCGACTATCTCTGACTATCTCTGACTATCTCTGACTATCTCTGACTATCTCTGACTATCTCTGACTATATCTGACTAGCTTTGACCATCTCCGACTATCTCTTGCTATCCCTGACTGTCTCTGACTATTTCTGACTATCTCTGAATATATCTGACTATATTTGACTATCCCTGACTATTTCTGACTATCTCTGACTATTTCTGACTGTCTCTGACTGTCTCTGACTATTTCTGATATAATGTAATTTTTTAACAGATGGCAACAGGTCACCGACGAGCCAACCCGATTGAGGCGGGGTTTGAAATAGCCGTGCGCGTCAAGCCACTTCGTGATAATTCTATCCCTCCTCAATGGGTTATTAGTCAAAACGCAGTCATCCCGTTGGCCGGAAAAAGTCATCGATCCAACGAGGATTATCGTTTCGGTGAGTTCTGCTTGTCAGAATAGTTCTTATATATAAGAACTATTATGTATGTAGTGCGTATATAAGCACTATTACGTATGTAGTGCGTAATAAAAAAAAATTCCATTACCCATTGCAATATAATGTGTAATGAGCATAACTTTGATTGCAATTTTTGGAATGGAAAAATGTAGATGAAAAATTTATTGCAATTTTGGATTGCATTTTATTGATTTAGGACTTATATTTTCAGGTACCTAAATTCTAAAAAGCATCTATATTATAGATGCTTTTCAGAATTTAAGGTAGCTGCCAAGGCTGATTCCAAAAAGCATCTATATTAAAATTTGAACTCCTAAGACAATAAAATGGAATGCAAAATTGCAATAATTTGTTCATCTAGATTATAATTCTAAAAATCTAAGTCCTAAGTCAATAAAATGTAATGCAAAATTGCAATAATTTATTCATCGATATTTTTCCATTCCCAAAATTGCAATCAAAATTTTGTCCATTACACATTACATTGCAATAAGAAAATAGATGCTTTTTAAAATTTAAAGATGTTGAGTCCCAAATCGCAAATGATGAGAAAATTCTGAAAATTTAGTATGTTTTTGGATGAATTATTTAAGAGGTCGTGTAAAAATTTCACGACGATTGAGAAGCTCTTTCTCGAACAAATAACATTAACAAATTGAATTAAATTAAATGTAGTCTTATGGAAACTGATATAACTTTGCGATGAGTTTTTTTTTTTGACCTCTTAATTTTTAAATATCTACACTATATTGAAAGCAACGGAAACAAAACGAAGTTTATTAATAAAAATTTTTTTTATTTGTTTGAAAAATTGTTCTTAACAAAATGTTAATATTTAAATAACGAGCGTCCTAATTGACGTGAAATTTATACACGACCTCTTGAATACTTCATACAAAAACATACCAAATTTTCAGAATTTTCTCATCATTTTTCATATAAACCCTCAAGGAGGTTGAAGTAATAATGATAGAATTCTGAAAATTTAATATGTTCTTACATGAAGTATTCAGGAGGTCGTGTAAAAATTTCACGGCGATTGAGAAGCTATTTATTGAACAATTAACATTAAAAGATTTCATAAGGACTCAACATCCTTAAGGTACCTGAAAATCTAAGTCCTAAATCAATAAAAAGTAATGCAAAATTGCAATAATTTATTCATCTATATTGTTCTATTCCCTAAATTGCAATAAAAGTTTTGTCCATTACACATTACATTGCAATGGGTAAGGGAAATTCTGTTACACACTTCATTGTGATGGGCAGGATTGCAAATAATGTATTACTTTTTTTAATGCATTTGCATTTTCATTATCTATTAACCATTAAAATTTAATGGTTAATGGTTAATGAAAAAAGATTCCATTAACCGTTAAAATTAAATGGTTAATGATTAATGAAAATTAAATGGTTTATGAAAATAATTTCCATTAACCATTATCGTCGGGGACAATTATCGTCGGGGACTATTATCGTCGGGGACTGATATCGACGGGGACTGATATCGTCGAGGACTGATATCGTAGGGGACTGATATTGTCGGGGACTGATATCGTCGGGGACTATTATCGTCGGGGACTATTATCGTCTAGGACTATTATCGTCTAGGACTATTATCGTCTAGGACTATTATCGTCTAGGACTATTATCGTATCGGACTATTATCGTCGGGGACTATTATCGTCGGGTACTATCATCGTCGGGGACTATTATCGTCGGGGACAGTTATCGTCGGGGACAATTATCGTCAAGGACAATTATCGTCAAGGACAATTATCGTCGGGGACTATTATCGTCGGAGACTATTATCGTCGGTGACTATTATCGTCGGGGACTATTATCGTTTAGGAATATTATCGTCTAGGAGTATTATCGTCTAGGAGTATTATCGTCGGGGACTATCGTCGTCGGGGACTATTATCGTCGGGGACTGATATCGTCAGAGACTGTATCGTCGGGGACTGATATCGTCGGGGACTGATATCGCCGGGGACGGATATCGTCGGGGACTATTATGGTCAGGGACTATTATCGTCAGGGACGATTATCGTCGAAAACTATTATCGTCGGTGATTATTATCGTCGAGGACTATTATCGCCGAGGACTATTATCGTCGAGGACTATTATCGCCGGGACTATTTTTGTTGGGGACTATTATCGTTGGGCACTATTCTCGTCGGGACTATTATCGTCAAGGACTATTATCGTCGGGGACTATTATCGTCGGGGAGTATGATTGTCGAGGACATGCGTGTGCCCGTAGGATTTTTTTTTGTAATTTATACGTGCTGAAATGATGAAAAAAAAATTTTATTCGTTGTAAACAGTTTCGGCCCCGGAGTTTTCCATAGCTTGGTTTGTTTGTTACAGCTCGGGGTATATTCCTGTAAATTTACGAGTGTCTGGTGTCATGCGTGTGTTCGTAGGATTTTTTTTTGTAATTTATACGTGCTGAAATGATGAAAAAGAATTTTTATTTGTTATAAACAATTTCGGCCCCGGGGTTTCTCATAGCTTGTTTTGTTTGTTATGGTTAGGGGTATATTCCTGTAAATTTACGAGTGTCTCGCGTCATGCGTGTGCCCGTAGGATTTTTTTTTTGTAATTTAGACGTGCTGAAATGATGAAAAAGAATTTTTATTTGTTATAAACAATCCCGGCCCCGGGGTTTCTCATAGCTTGTTTTGTTTTTTATGGTTAGGGGTATATTCCTGCAAATTTACGAGTGTCTCGCGTCATGCGTGTGCCCGTGGGATTATTTGTTTGTAATTTATACGTGCTGAAATGATGAAAAAGAATTTTTATTTGTTATAAACAATTTTGGCCCCGGGGTTTTCCATAGCTTGTTTTGTTTGTTATAGCTCGGGGTATATTCCTGTAAATTTACGCGTGTCTCGTGTCATGCGTGTGCCCGTGGGATTTTTTTTTGTAATTTAGACGTGCTGAAATGATGAAAAAGAATTTTTATTTGTTATAAACAATTTCGGCCCCGGGGTTTCTCATAGCTTGTTTTGTTTGTTATGGTTAGGGGTATATTCCTGTAAATTTACGAGTGTCTCGCGTCATGCGTGTGCCCGTAGGATTTTTTTTTTTGTAATTTAGACGTGCTGAAATGATGAGAAAGAATTTTTATTTGTTATAAACAATTTCGGCCCCGGGGTTTCTCATAGCTTGTTTTGTTTGTTATGGTTAGGGGTATATTCCTGTAAATTTACGAGTGTCTCGCGTCATGCGTGTGCCCGTGGGATTATTTTTTTGTAATTTAGACGTGCTGAAATGATGAAGAAGAATTTTTATTTGTTATAAACAATTTCGGCCCCGGGATTTTCCATAGCTTGTTTTGTTTGTTACAGCTCGGGGTATATTCCTGTAAATTTACGAGTGTCTCGTGTCATGCGTGTGCCCGTAGGATTTTTTTTTTTGTAATTTATACGTGCTGAAATGATGAAAAAAAATTTTTATTCGTTGTAAACAGTTTCGGCCCCGGAGTTTTCCATAGCTTGGTTTGTTTGTTACAGCTCGGGGTATATTCCTGTAAATTTACGAGTGTCTGGTGTCATGCGTGTGTTCGTAGGATTTTTTTTTTGTAATTTATACGTGCTGAAATGATGAAAAAGAATTTTTATTTGTTATAAACAATCCCGGCCCCGGGGTTTCTCATAGCTTGTTTTGTTTTTTATGGTTAGGGGTATATTCCTGTAAATTTACGAGTGTCTCGCGTCATGCGTGTGCCCGTGGGATTATTTGTTTGTAATTTAGACGTGCTGAAATGATGAAAAAGAATTTTTATTTGTTATAAACAATTTCGGCCCCGGGGTTTCTCATAGCCCATTTTGTTTCTTGTGGGTTAGGGAATATTCCTGTGAATTTACGAGAACTGTTGTTCATGTGCGTTCGTTATCCTCGTCAATTTGTTAGTATTGGAAGAGTCAACGTTATTAATTATTACATCACTTGTTTATATATTTTCAACCTTTGATTAACCATTTACGTGAATTTAGCAAGATACAAAATGAATTTCAAGTTCATTTTTTAATTTATTAAAGTTCCAATGCATGCATACCGTTTGGCAGTACTACTTTTTGGAGCGCACGGGCTTGCGTTGGGAGTACAGTCACAACCACAAGCCGGCGCGCGCGTCTGCTAGCTCCGTCTGCCAGCTTCAGCGACATAATAAATAATCGAATTAATACTTTCATTTAATAAATAAATTCATGTTCTCAAATTCAGTAATTTTTTCTCTCAGTGTGGGATGTCTTTTTGGGGGTTGAACTGCTGAATCTCAACATCCCTCCGTTGAACCCTCCTGGCTCAAGGGTCAATGATTTTCTCAACGATCAATCGATTTTTAGCAGGTCATCGAACACTCGAATCTCTTCCATTCGCTTGTCATTGAGATCGGAACGTCCTAAGGGTTGTAAAAATAAGGGATGAAGATAAGGGCTGATGGAGAAGCCTAGATTCTGGACTGATTTAAATTGGTTCTAAAATCTGGGCACATAATATTTTCACTAAAAAATTTCGTCCAAACCGAATAACCGATTGTGAAGAACCAACCCCGAGCCTTTCCACCCTTATTACCCAAGAGAAAAAAGAAAAGTCGAGCATCCCTTCTGTCTTGATCGACCGGGAGAAAGAACAGCGTCCTCCTTCCAGCATCACCGCATAATAAGCTATTCAATCCGAACGGGATTCATCCCCTTCGTGTTTTATTCTTTTGCTCCCCGAACTACCCTTGTTTCTTCGACAACCCCTGCAGCTTACCACTGGTTCGGGCTAATCCTTTGCGTTTAAAAGAGGAAAAAGAACGGAAAAAGTAATGAGATCAGCTACTCATCGATTCCGGCACTTGCTCGACGATCGTCTTTTCAACCCCCGCCTTATTGAGTCCATGAGGGGGTTGTTTTCCACCCCTCTTTGTTTCAAAAATAAATCTTCCCGTATAACTTTTGGTGAAAGGCAGCTAGGAAATTAAACGTTAGAAGTAGTCGAAGCTTTTGTCTAGTCGCTCTGGTAATCTTGAAACCGCGAAAGTTAAGGGGGTAGTCTTCGGTATCGTTTTCCTCGGTGGAAATGCGTAAGATGTTAATGAGACCGGAGGCTTGGAATTCTTGGCGGTGGCTTCCTGAAGATTCCTCCTTGAATGACGTTCTGTAGCTTAATACCACCCTTAACAGTGTTTTCCTCCCTCCCTCTTCAACCCTCCCATCGCTGCTGTACAATCACGACGTCCGCATGTGTCCTCTCGCCGTATTAAAACTACCCTCTTTGCATCCCTCCCGCAGGGATTTACAATTCGTAAAATCCTTAATTCAGCAGCCCCAAGATGCATTGTCCTAAAATGCAAAGCATTCTGCAATATTCCATAGGGATGAAAAATTTTACGCGATCCGATGACTTTTCATCCCCTATTTTCGAAGATCACGAAAGGGGGATGAAAAAAATTATGTTGGTTATTCTTGCTTTTTTTATTTACCCGTCTTTCAGAAAGAATGGCGTCCGCTGGAGGGGTTGGAGGATTTCGGCGAAACTACCCCTTGCTGGTACCAGGGTTGAATTATTATTGTCCGGGGTGGAGCGAGGGTTGCGCCACAGGGCGTATCATCGGAGGAAGATATGATAACGAAAAAGCGACGAGGGAAAATTCGGTATAACGACGGACTCGGGAAGGGTGGTTTGGTCCAATGGACCCGGGCTATATCGGACCAGTGCGTCGTTTTAACCAATGGGGTGCTCTTTTTTCCCCACGTCGTGGATCATAACGCGAGACATGATAATCGCGCGTTTTTGCGGTTTCTCGTCGCCCCACAACGAACAAACTCGGACGAGAAAATCGATACGTTTCCGGTCGTTTAAGGCTGCAGCGTGGCGCCTTCCACCTTCGACAAAACTACCCCTATAACGCTGCAGATATTGCGCGACATTATGGCTTTCGAATAAATTCGTTCGTCCATCTTATTCTCCAGTTTATTCCTCATTTCTCTCCGTTCTCTTTTCCACCCCCAATTGGACAAATATCATTTTATTCAAGTTCAGAAAAACAACCCTTAACTACCCCAAACTTCATAGAAAGTTCTCGCCATTCGTTCACAGCAGTGATCGGCAAAAAAAATCTATTTATTTTTATTATCCAATTTTTTCGAAAAATTAATAATTAGCATAAACATATTATTATTTTTTTTTAAATTAATAATTAGCTGGAACATGTTAGTAATTTTTCCAAATATTAGTAATTAGTGACAAATATTTCCAATTTTTATTAAAAAATTAGTAATTTGCAGTTGGACCAATTGGACAAAGATCATTTAATTCAAGTTCAGAACAACAACCCTTAACGACGAACTACCCCCAATTTCATAGAAAGCTCTCGCCATTCATTCACAGCTGTGATCGGCAACAAAAAATCTATCTATTTTTATTATCCAATTTTTTCGAAAAATTAATAATTAGCATAAAAATATTACTAATTTTTTTTTTAAATTAGTAATTAGCACGATCATATTACTAATTTTTCTAAAAATTAGTAATTAGTGAAAAATATTTCTAATTTTTATTTAAAACATTAGCAATTAGCAATTGAACCAATTGGACAAAGATTATTTAATTCAAGTTCAGAAAAACGACCCTTAACGACGAACTACCCCCTATTTCATAGAAAGCTCTCGCCATTCGTTCACAACCGTGGTCGGCAAAAAAATCTATCTATTTTTATTATCCAATGTTTTCGAAAAATTAATACTTAGCATGGAAATATTACTAATTTTTTTAAATTGGTAATTAGCAGCAACATATTACGAATTTTTATAAAAATAAGTAATTAGTTACAAATATTTCGAATTTTTATTAAAAAATTAGTAATTAGCAAACAAATATTACTAGTTTTTATAAAAAATTAGTAATTAGTGACAAAATATTACTAATTGTTCTAATAAATAAGTAATTAGTGACAATTTTTTTTAATTTTTCCAAAAAATGAGTAATTCGCGATAAAATATTACTAATTTTTTCCAAGAATTAGTAATTAGCGAGAAAGATATTGCTAAATAATTTAAAAAATCAATATTTTGTGGAGAAATGTTGTATTAATTTTGGAAAAAGTAATAAATAAATAAATAAATAATTACTAATGCATTTTTTAATGGGTACAGATTAAATATTCGTATTAATAATAACTTATCGTATGAGATTCGATATATCGTATGACATTCGGTACAAAAAATACTAATGTGTGGAATATTTAAAAGATCTAGTTATTATAAAAAATAAAACAACTTTTTTTATAGATTTGTTTGAGCTACAAGTACGTAAATATACACAATACATTTCTACAAATGACGGTTTTTTTTTAAATTTAATCAGTAATATCTTCCTTACAAATTACTATATTTAGAAAAAAAATTGGTAATATTTTATCGCTAATTACTAATTTTATTGGAAAAATTAGAAATAGTTTGTCGCTAAATACTAATTTAAAAAAAAAAATTAGAAATATTTTGTCACTAATTACTAATTTTATTGGAAAAATTAGTAATATTTTTTGACTAATTATTAATTTTTCGAAAAAATGATCAATATATAATCAATATCGTTGACGAAAAAATCGATACTGCCGATCACTGGTTCACAGACGAGATTAAACGAATCCCTGAGATTTCTCGAATCATGACAAGACCAGATGAAACGCCGACAATTTGTCGAACGTGATTATAATTTTCCGCAAAGACAGACGTAAAATTGATAATGTCAGATGCAACCCTCGTCGATCAAGAGAATCGAGCTATCGGCGGAAAGTTGAAGTAAGAAAAAAAAAGGAGAGAAAAAAAGAAAGGAACGAGAGAGGCAGATCGGAGGAGTCTGAGATCAAGAAGAAGGGGTGGTTTTCTGGGGGGTGGAAAAAGTAATGGAGGATCGTGGATGAGGCGGTGAATCTCTGTGTGAAGGAATCGGGAAAAGACGAGACGCAGAGAGCCAACAAGAACGAAAAATAAGGGATGGAGAACACACGAGGAAGGTGAAATAGGGGATGGCTGTCACAACCACGCGGTGCTCGTTACTTCCGCTCCGGTAAATTCTGTACTCACCGGAATGAGAACTCACATTTATCGTTGATGTTGGCCAGAATTCGAGATTTTTTTGAAAATAAGAGCGTTTGAAACGATTTTCGATGCGTTGAATTTTTGGGATTTTTTTTTCCACCCCTTAACGAAAAACAACCCCCTCACAAACTTCTTCTTGGCAATTTTTTCTCTTTGCCTTTGGAAAATTGGATTTAAATCCTAATCGACATAAAAGACGTTGTGACCATTTTTTTATTCGCACGCGATAGATTTCAAAGCATGTCAATTTATAGCGCACCCCCTGTGAAGGGGTGAAGAGGCCCGGGCCATGAAAATCAAATAACAGTTTCGATTTGGGACGTAGAGAAGTCGGCAAGAGGCAAACGTTCTGAGGGTGAAAAAAAAAACACTCACGAAGACCCTTTTTTTCTTTTCAACCCCCTCTTTTTTAACCTCTCTCTTTTTTCTCGCAACCCCCGTCGTCTGTTTGCACGGTGGGCTTTTGTTTTATATTTATATTTTTTCGATGAAAATCTCCATGATGTATTCAACCGACGAGGTAAAAACGACTGCCGATGGGAAATAAAGGGAAACCCCCAGATATGGAGCAAAGGGGGATGAAAGGAAGGATGAGAAAAGGGTGGCTCTCGCTAAAGTGTGCGAGGGGAGTTTGGGACAAATTGGGACACTCCGAGGAAACAATGAATAGGTTCGAAAAAATCGTGCCAATTGAAATTTTTTGAACCATTTTTTTACCATTGACAAACCTTCATTACCAAAGGGGTAGTTTTCTTAATTCTGGCTTTTATGAAATTTGGCCGAGTTTTTAATTTTTATTGCGATTAGGGTCAATAAATATCATCAGATTTATATCGATATCTGATTGATAATTAGTTTTAATTATTAATAATTATCAATATTAATAATGATATTGATAAATTATTAATAATTCATTTTTTAAATGATATAATAAGGTACGAGGGCTTCATAAATTTTTTCTAATTTTTTTGCACCCCAATTTACCTCTGTCACCCCTATTCAAATAGATATATGTGCATAAACACGACGTGAAAGAGGGTGGAAAAGGGCGAGAACGATGGAAAAGCGCGGACCTTTCCCTCTGAGCTTTTCCCGAGATCGTGGAAAAGCGAAGGGCCACATACACGCGTCGCGCACGAATGAAACTGCAATTGCCATTTTTATCTCCCTTCCGCGGGTGCTTTCGCGGTTACTTTTAGTTTTTTTTTTTTTTTTTTTTTTTTTTTTTTTTTTTTTTTTTTTTCAAACGACCGGTGAGCGCACCACTCGTCGATTTTAATCCATATAGAGTAGCGGAGAGTCGGGCGCAACCCCCTTTGTAAGGGCGCTCTATTCGCGCTCTTCGAAAGGGGGGATGAATAAAAATAAAAAAAAATAAAACGATACGAAGAACACGTGAAAAAAGGCGTGTAAATGCCGGTACGCCATCTGTGAGATTTTTTTCATTACCAACGCTATTGCGAATTTATT
Organism: Alloplasta piceator; assembly: GCA_946863875.1. Classification (NCBI taxonomy): domain Eukaryota; kingdom Metazoa; phylum Arthropoda; class Insecta; order Hymenoptera; family Ichneumonidae; genus Alloplasta; species Alloplasta piceator. Next base: position 37,469,202 of record OX333078.1, on the reverse strand, counting down.
TCGCGAGATTAACGCCACTTGAGGACTTTTTTCGACAATAAAAAAAAAAAAAAAAAAATCTTTTTTGTTTCCGATCGGATTTAGAAAGCTGCTTGTATCGAGATTGCATAATATTTTAGGCATGGATTTTTTTTATTATTTTATTAAAGAGAAAGAAAAGTCACTGTAAAAATTAATTTTTTTTGGGAATTTCTTTAAAATATATTTTTTTGTCCAAAAGTTTGGAAACACTCGATTCCGTGCTGCACTAAAAGTTTCACTGCTCTTTTAAAAATAAAAATATTTCAGTTCAACTAGCGGCGTTTCAAAGGGGACATATTCAGCTTCATTTCGCGTTTTCCAGAAAATTTTTTCGATTTTTTTTAAAATCGGTACGTCTACTAAAACGCGGTCGTTTTTTGTTTTTTTTTTGGCGTTGAAATTTTGACGCACGACCCATTAAATTTTGTTTTACCGTTTTTCACATGGAAAATTTGTGGAGGGGAGTATGAGCTTTAATTTCCTTTTTTAAAAAGTTACGTACGATTTTTTTTCGCAAAAATATTCAATTTTTAGCAAAAAGCGACCATATTTATAAAACGTAACGTAACTCTAAAACTACTGGGTTGTTGTGAAATAACTAAGAGGGTAAAAAGTTGCATATAATCATTCTGGATTCAATTAAATTTTTGCAGAATTTTTTTTCAAAATTTTTTTTTCGCGAGTTTTTGGAAAAAAATTTAAAAAATTTTTGAAAAAAAATTCTGAAAAAATTCCATTGAATCCAGTATAATTGTATGCAACTTTTTACTTTCTTAGTGATTTCACGAAAACCCAGTAGTTTTAGAGTTACCTCACATTTTCTAAATATGGTCGTTTTTTTGCAAAAAATTAAATATTTTTGCGAAAAAAAATCGTACGAAACTTTGGAAAAGCGAAATTAAAGCTAATACTTCCCCCCATAAGTTTTTCATGCGAAAAACCGTTTTAAAAAAATGTTATGGGTCGTGCGCCAAAATTTCAACGCAAAAAAAAAGTCGAAAAACGACCACGTTTCAAAGAACGTACGGGATTCAAAAAAGATCAAAAATTTTTTTTGGAAAAAGCGTAATAAAGCTGAATACGTCCCTTTTGAAACGCTGCTTGTTGAATTGAAATATCTTTATTTCTAAAAGAGCAGTGACACTTTTTGTACGTAGCGCAATCCTTAACGAAAAAAAAATGTTCAGCGATTTTCTCAAATTGACTTTTTTCGACTTTGTCCCAGCGAATATTAAAAAATGTTAGCTGATTTTCAATTTCAGTATTTTTAAATATTTGCAATTTCACTGTCTAAGTCTACGGAGTCGTTTAATTTTTTTTTTTTAATTATCATTTTTTTAAAGCTTGAATAAAAAAAGGCTTAAAAAATAACAAAAATTTCAAGTCTGCACCATTTTGTAAATTCATTAAATTTTGCAAACACTTTGTAAACCATAAAATAACTGAATTTGTAAATATATAGATATTTTTTTAATTATTATTTCAAACGACCCCTAAAATATTGACGAGACAATGAATTAATTAATAATAATTAATTATGTCTGAATAAAAAATTCTCAAAAATTGACAACTTTTTCATCCCTTAAAATTTTTGTGAATTTAAATTTGTGTAATAAATCAAAAACGCCAAAATTCGAAAAAAAATATCCACAACCACGTCATGAATGTATCGTGCAAAAACTTTGATTCTCTTTCGCAGCTTCACGAGTGTTCAGTTTTGGAGTTCAAGTTCAAGGAAAAAGGGAAGCTTGCCAAGGCGGTGATGACGCGAGTGCGATTCCCCTTCGGGCTGTATATACAGAATCTGCCCTACCCCAAAGCTCCAACCCTTGTGGGTGAACTTTTTTTTTTGTCTATTTGCCCCCATAGATAAAAGCTCAGGATCCAGAGTCATCCCCTTATCATCCCCTATCAATAATCATCCCCTTATCAACACAAAAAAATTCCAACATGACAGAAAAAGTATATGAAAAATGATTTTTTAATTTAACAACAAAAAATAAATTTGCATTTATCAAAAATGAATTTTTTTCCAAAATAAAAATCATGAATTTACATCATGAGCAATAAAATGATTGAAAATGCTCTCAACGACTTTTAATTAATTAATAAACAATAAATAAACAAAAGTAATTGACAAAATTAGTAAATTAATTTTAAAAAATCATGATAAATTGTGATGTAATAATTAATGAAACGTTGACGGCGGAAAAGCGATAAAGGAGGGAGAAACGGGGGTTGAAAAGGAGTGGATGAGGAGGAGATCTGAGAAAGGAAGAGGGTGCGGGAGGGGGTTGAATGGTGCAGGGAGTGCAAAACCTTAAGAAGAAGAGAGGGAGAACAGAGGGAGTGAAGAAAAGACAGAGAGAGAGAGGGAGGGGGTGAGAAAAGGAGAGAAAAAGCACCCCTCCACCCTCCTTGAACCCTCTATGGGTCCATGCACCCTTCCCCAGTGCTTTGGTACATCCGCCACCCCTTCTGCAACGAAGCTTCGCGGTATTCGAATCCACACTCCCTCCTCCTCCTCCTCCCCGCCTCCCTTATTTCCACACACCCCTCCAGTATCAACGCCGCTTCCACGGCAAAATGTAGGTATGAAACGCGATTTCAAGAGGAAGGGAGACCGCATATACACACACAGACACAAACGCATCTATAATATAGTATGTATGACCCAAGAAACGTCGGAAAGGAGGTGGAGCAGTGGAAAACGCAGCAAGCAACAGCGAAGCCACCCCCGGCTTTCCCCACTTCAGAAGAAAAGCACTTTCATAAATCTGCCAGCAGATATATGTGCGCACAATTTCCGAGATCCGGCCATTAAAGAGCCGCCACCGTCGTTCTCCTCCTCCTCCTTCTCCTCCATCATGTATACAGGATGTTGAGTAATTAGATAACCTAACTAGGTTCACCGTGTAGAGCGCATCAAGACAAAAAATTTGCTTTTTTTTTAAATTTTGTACGATAAAAATTGGCTGAGTTATCAATGTTTTTAAAGTTGACCAATGACGGCTTGAATCTAGGAGAAATGCCGCTGGTGGGGGTTTTTACGCCACGCCCACCGTTGCCCCCACCACGCGGCTCACCAGTAGCATTGCTCCTAGATTCTAGGCGTCATTGGTCAGCTTAAAACATTAATAACTAAGCCAATTTTTGTCGTATAACAATTTTAAAACAAGCTAATTTTTCGTCTCGGCGCGCTCTACACGTTGAATCTAATCAGGTTATCTAGTTACTTGACACCCTAAATAGATATATGTATGTCTAACAAAAACCTCTTCCTCCGCCCGCGCTTTTCCACCCTCCCATATATTCCGCGTCTTCTCTCTCTCTCTCTTTCTGGCCGTATCTCCACTCTGCAAACGCCCAGCAACCATATTCTGCACCCTGAAGAAACCACCCCCCGCCATCTTTGCCTCCCTTCGACATACGCAACCCCCTCCCTCCTCCCGAGTCCTTTTGGACTCTGCTCCTTTTTTTTTATGCAACCACCCTCTTCACATCTCCAGTGACGATGATGACTGCGAAACAATAGATACTGCGAAGATCAAATCAACCCCTTGCTACCCCCTCTAACCCCTTAAACAGTGAAAAAAGGAGATTCCTCGAAATTTTAAACACAAAGCTTGCGATGATATCAGGAAATTGATAAGAATATCATCCCTCTCGTAATAAGATCCGTGCGATCGAAACTATCCCTCTATTTTCACCCCCTCCGCTACGATGACCCTCCCTCGTTACTCCCTCGTTTTCCAGCACTATTTTTCATCTCCGCTCGTCTCAATGTCGTCTAACCGCGTCAAACACGTGGAAAAAGCACCCCGAACGCGGTTAAACTGAAACCTCAATTTAACCCTCGTTCAACTCCCACCCCCTCCTTTTACCCTTCATCCCCCGTGGCAGGGGTATCAAGTTCTCCGCGCGAGGAAACAGAGGGCGCGTTATCTAAACGCCTCTTGCACCCTCTCGACGAAAAAGCCAAGCCAGTCAACCACCCCCCCCCCCCCTTCAACCCCCAACTCCCTTGCATTTCGACCTTTCCTTTCTCTCGTTTCGCGCGGAAACGAAGAGACGCGCGCCCGAGAGCCCTCACAAGAGCAAATTCACCCTTTTGGCGCAGGCCGATAAGTGCGCAACTCGGTTTAGACGATTCTACGAATATCCGTTTTTTAGGGGTGAGAGTGGGCCAGGGGGAGGGGAGTCGAAGGTGCGAGACCAAAACTACCCCTCCTTTGCCTTCTTCTCCAGCGCGGGATAACGCCACTGTAAACACTATACTTTTAAAACGGCCGGGGAAAGTTACGTTTGTATTTTCAGATAGGGCCTGAATTATGGCCCTTTTCAACCCAAACCATATATATATATACGTATGAAAAGATAATACCGCATGTATTCGGATTATACATGTATATACATGTATATGTGTAACAGGAAGTTTTAGGGGGTGAATGCTCGAGACGACCGTTTTTGAAGATTTATCCGCAGCGTAAAACTACCCCTATTCGCCCTATACGAGAAAGAGGGAGATGGCACTCCCGAATTCGCCACGTAAAAGCTCCTTTCCAGAGAGCAATTTTGGTCCTCTCTCTCTTTCTCCCGAGATCCGTTACTTACAGACGGAAGTACATGCCACTGAGTTTGAAATAGAAATAAAATAGATATATACAAACGGAATATACAAGGCGCGAATACATAGAACGAGGATCTGGAGAAAGGAGCTGAAGTTCTGTATTAGCGGATGCTCTACAATTTTTTTAGTCTCTGCAATTTGAGCACCAATTTTTTTCCTCTTTTCCCTAATTTCGTGACTTTTTGTTTTTAATTTTTTCAGATTTTTCGCATAAACATTTATCATATTAGAATTTTTTTAATTTTGTAAAATTAAATTTAATTTTTTAATTTTTTGATTTTGTAAGAATATTTTTATATCAAAATTTAGAATCCTCAAAATTTGTTCAATAAAATTGATATCAAGAATAAAAATTACTTCCAACAATACCAAAAGCCACGAAATAAAACGGATTAATAATCGATTAATAAATAATAAAATTAATAAATGGTTGATGAATAATTTATTAAAGGGGAACGCCACTGTGACGAGTCAAAAAAATCGATTCTTTTTCATTTTCTTAAAGTTTATGTATTCAAAAATATGTAAACAAAATTTCAAGTTAAAATCTTGAAAATTGACTGAAATATACTCAAAGGCAGGAAGTCTTTTGGGACTTTTTATTTATGTATTCATTTTTTAATTAATTTTTTTTTCTGTATTGGCTAAGGTTGTGCATAGCCGATTTTCAAAATTTTGAAAATTACTACTTTTTGAGACCTTTTAAAAATAAAAAAAAGTGTTCAAAAAAAGAAAAAAAATTAAATCAGCACCATTTCGTGAAAAAAAATTATTTTAAAAAAATGGCCACACTTAACGATAGCCACTGTTGTGTAAATTTAAAAAAAAATATGTTTTTGATTTTATATGTTTTTTCATTGCTGTATCTCTGCCACTAGGAGGAGCGATTTTGGTAATGGTAATAACTTTGTCAATTTTTAATATTTTTCAATAAAAATTTGTAAGAATATAGTTGAATATATACTTGATAAATAGCTTTTCGTCTGATTCTCAAATAATCATCCCTACTTACAAAAAAAAATCCCAAAAAACGGCTATTTTCACCCCCATCACAGTGACGTTCCCCCTTAATGATGAACTATCGTTGTTCAAATTTCCGCAATCTCGATTTTTTCCACCCTCAATGACATTTCTTCCCTTATTTCGTATCTCGCTCCTGCGGCATTTATTTTTTTAAGAACGGGGTGCAGAAGCCTTTTTTAACCACCCCTATCCATAAATATATAGAGGGCGAAATGAAAATACAAGGTAATGGCGTTTTTACCTGTGCGTGGGGGTGCGACGTTGGTAGCACGTGTATTTACGTTCGCGATCGTAAATTAAATAGCACGAAGAGAAGGGGATGAGATAGAGGGAGGAGAGGGTTGCTTCACAATTTCGATATAGCCTCCACATACGGAACGATTCAACCCCCTCCAACAACTCCCAAAGCTTCTCTCCCGCAGAATAATTCCCTCTCGCTCATTCCCGTTTGGAAATTCTCCGCCGAGAGTTTCTCTTCTCTCTCTTCAACCCTCTCAATGCCACCCCCTTCCGCTCTCTTGCACCCTCTCCCATGAATCCTGGAGTTTCGAAATTACTTCGGTACTTAATACCGATAATATAGGGTTCCCGGTGTTGTATCGCTCGCTATTTCCTCCCCATTCTCATTTTCCACCCCCTCCGCTAACCCCCTCCCCCAGTGCCTCATTCCCGATTCGCGTCTCACTACTTCAACCCTGGGACTCGGTGAAGGGGGTTGAGATGTGCGAAGCGCTGCTACCAAACTAGAAAAGGAGGAGGAGGAGGGGGAGGAGGAGGAGGAGGAGGAGAAGGAGGAGGAGGAGGAGGAGGCGGAGGAGGAGGAGGAGGAGGAGGAGGAGGAGGAGGAGGAGGAGGAGGAGGAGGAGGAGGAGGAGGAGGAGGACGAGAAGAAGGAGGAGGAGGAGGAAGAGGAGGAGGAGGAGGAGGAGGAGGAGGGGGAGGAGAAGGAAGAGGAGGAGGAGGCAGGGGGAGGGGAGGGGAGAAGTGGAGCGTTGTGTATATCCGTGCCTTTGCACGAGAGGGTTGGAGGTTACAGATGGCCGGCTTAACTCCGGCATATTATGCGAATTAATTACCCAACCCGATGGCTGAGACGGACATATTATTTATCTGCGCCAGCGAAAAGCACCGGAGATCCCGCCATTGTAACAGCCCCGTCATTATCTATAGCTATGTAAAATGGCAACGCTGTATATACATTGCTTAACCTCCCTTGCCGGAAACGTCGGGAAGCAGGCTTCTCATTTTTTTGAGATCTTCTTCCAGCTTGAATACAGAAATACACTTCTGGACAAAATTTTGGAAACGCCCCGCGTGTTTAACGCCCTTCCCTTCAGTGTTTAATTATGGTTAAGGAGGCAACCTATAAACCCCCTCGTGGTTAAGCTTCGACTTATTTTGCAAAACAATGTTTTTTCCGAGTCACTTTCACAAAACAAAAGTCAAGAGAGCGAGAAACTTCATAATCTTGAATTCGTAAAAGGGCATCACAGATTTAAGGGTGGCTTTTGAGAATGGCGGAATGAAGTTTCAACAACGAGGAACCTAAAATGTTAAAAAAGAATCGACGAAAAATAAAGTTTAAGACTGTTTTCAACGACCCCATCGCCCCGAGGAAGGTCGAGCTTTTTCCACCCCTTGGCACGGCCCCTGCAAGGACACTCCGAATGCCCACAGGGATGACGAGGAGAAAAGTGCAAAAGTACAACAAAAAAAAAACGAGGAAGCCAAAGGGAAGGTCCACGCAACGAAACTATCCGCAAAAGAGTCTTCAACAGAATTTCTTGTGTCTCAGGATCTTGCGAGGATTTCATCCCTCGAACGAATACCAACGTTTCCTTATCAATGTCTGTACATCCCTCATGCAACGTATCGGGGTTGGTGTCTCGACCAGCAAACATCAACCCCTAGAAAAAAAAGGAAAGAGAGGCGTGTGTGCAAGTATTTATCCGAGTGGATGTCTCAACGACGAAAGGCAAGAAATAGGGAGAAAGGGAAAAACATTGGTCATAGGAGATGCGGGTGGATAATTCGCCGGTTGGAGGACAACTTCCACCCTTCGTGGAATCAGCGGACTCGTCTCAGTCAACCCTCTGTGATTCCGCCATATGGATTCGACCACGAGGAACAAAGAGTTGGGTTCTCTAGCAAATATCGATCAGTCGTTTCCGTCCAAACTTTCAACCCCATTGACCAGTTCCAGCTTGTAGCTATAAATTATTAAAAACCAGCCCAGGGTGCTTTCAACCCTAGCCCACAAGACCTACCATCATTAGTAGGAAGCGAAATAAAATCATGCCCTTTGACATCAATGACAGCAGGACCTTCCTTCAACTCCGCTGTATTGATGCATCCCCTAAATCTGAGAAGACTTCCAGTGGACAATCAGAATGAGGGTTGAGGTGGCCTCAAGAAGAAGACGCCACATATTACTCAGTGGACAAAGTCGTTGAGGCTGAACGAAACCTCATGACCAGTCCCAGCTTGTACTTGTAAATTATTAAAAACCAGCCAACGCTGCTTCCAACCCTAGCCCACAAGACCTCACCATCATTGGTAGGAAGCGAAATAAAGTCATGCCCTTTCACATCAATGACAGCAGGACCTTGCTTCAACCCCGTTGTATTGATGCATCCCCTAGATCTGGAAAACCTTTCCTGGGGACAATCAGAATGAGGGTTGAGGTGTCCTCAAGAAAAAGAAGAAGCCAGATATTACTCAGTGGACAAAGTCGTTGGGGCTGCGCGACGAAGGAAGGTGATTCCGGTACAAGGGGCCTTTGACATCCAGAATAAAGCCGAAGAAAGAAGGAAGGGATGGAAAGAGCTGGAAGAGCTGAAAGAGGGAGATGAAAAGTGAGGTGAGACGAGAGAAGGAATGACGAGAGGAAACGCGACTCCCGCTGAAGACGGTGAAATACACCGGGATTTCATCCCCACCCTGCAACCCCTCTTATTCTCTGGCGTTTTCCTTCATCCCTGCTGTAGAGGGTGCTTTACCCCTACAACGACGACAACGATGACGACGACGCGAAGGACCAAACGTTGGGAGGGTTGAAGGGAGGGGGATGGCACGCTGTTGTAGCCGCGAGAGCAGAACGGGGTAGTCGACGACCGTCACTTCCACCCCCGTGCATCCCCGTGCACGTGTGTTTGTGTTGGCCTAGCACGAAAGACAGAGGGAGAGAAAACGCGTCCCTGTGTGAAGAAGAAACTAACACCGCGAAATTTCGCGATGGCCCCGCCCGTCATATTCCACGAGGACCAATCCAACGCGGCCTCTTTATTAGATCCATAAATCCATCATATCCATCTCTCGCGAAGAGGAACCCAGCATTCGTTCTGCTCCCACCCTTCGACCATTCCTCGTTCATTGGCCAACGTTCAACCCTCTTTTGAGGGTAACGCACGGGCTTCATTCATCGCTTCTTATCTTTTCCTGCAACGATCATTCGGATGATTCCTCCTGGTGAGGCCAAAAAGGCTCCTGAAGATTGGGGATGAGGGATGAGGCTGCGCCATATTGGTTCCTCAATATTTGACAATGAGAGTAACGTTGCTCTTGACCATTAAAGTTTTAGCGGTACTAAAAAAGAGCGAAGTTTGGAGAAACGACTGAGAAGTCATACATCTTCATCCAAGTGATCAGGCACAAACGCAGCCCAACCAAAAGCTCCCTCCATCGGGAAGCTATGATTTTGTAATCCGCTGGCGCATTGCGGACTCCCTCTCCTAGACCATATCCAGCTGGATATTAATAATGAATTTTCATGGTCTGGTCGAGGATGTACCGTTAAACCTGGACCCAACCAAGGCGAGGGGAGTGTGGCAGAGGGGTGGTTTTGAACAGTGTGGCTGTGGCTTGTACAGTCTGGCGTTGAACGAGACACTGTGCTGCTTACAGCGAAGATTCGCACACAGAATACCTTCTGTGTGAGAGTGGTGAGACCGAAGCTGTGTGTAACCCAATCGCCCCTCCCGTGAGAGCAGCATCGCGACTACGCTGGTTTTCGCAACCCTCCCCCAGAACGAGGGAGGCTGAAGGCACCCCTACCACATCATCCCTACGGCGCTTCGACGCACCCTTTTGCCCTGTTCGCGGAAAAGGTGGGAGATTCGCGAGTCTGAGTGAGAGACACAGAGAAAGCCACGAGAATTGGGGATGATGCGCGCGCACTTCCAACATCCCTTCTGGAATCATGTGCGTGTTGTATCCTGTCCTTTCCTACATAGATATGAGTACCGTTGATAGAGGGATCCTCGGAGGGCGCAGGCCAGACCACTGTCCGCTCGTTTACCACTCTCCACCAATACAAACGAGCGGAGGGGTTGTACATTGCTTATTGAACAGAGAGGCACCCCTTCGCACCCCCTCGGTACTCCAGTATGTGTGTCTGTGTCTAAAAGTGTGTGGCACTCACCGAATCTTTCGATTCACTCATTCCATTTTTCTCCATTGTCCTTTCATCCCTTATGGCCTTCCTCTTCATCCCTTATGGCCTTCCTCTTCATCCCTTATGGCCTTCCTCTTCATCCCTTATTCCTCTCCTCCCAAAATTCGCCAATTTGAGAAATCCTATCTTCGCCTCCACCAAGCTCATTTCCCAATGTTTCAAAAAATATCCGATAACTCATCCCCCAGCCCGACCACCCCTTCTCCACGTGTGACACGAGGGGGTGGAAGTCTATGGGCAGATTGAAAATGGACAAGAATACCGATCAGGATGAGCGCGCACGATGTCGAAGATCGTGGACTCTCCCCTTCGTCGGTGGGCGGAAGAATGGTCATCGCCGCGGGAGATGGATGGACCTCGTGCAAAGGGGGATGATTCCCGCTATTCCGTGAGTCATCCCCCATACCGAACTGTCCGAACTTCAACTTGCGTCGCAAAAAACACCACAATATTTTTGAGTCTTCAACTCACCAACAAATAAATTGCCACCCCTGAACCAAAACCCACCCCTAACTGATGGATCCTCCTTCGGCGGGCCAAATTCGACCCAGGCTCATCGCGAATCGAACTGGAATTGATCTCGCAGGGAAATATAGTTGGACGGATAAATGTCAAGGCATGAGTATCGGCATGTCGCACATTGTAGAGTTGAACAGAACAGTTTGGGAATTCACAGCGGAACACTCCTCCCAAAGGGTGGATTGGAGATGTGGCCGTGGACCAAAAGGAAGTATAGACATGTAAACTCGGCGTATAGCTGGAGAATTAAGGGGGTGAGTGTCCAAGAAATATGTATATATATACCCCAATATATATATATATATATAAATATATAGCTGAAGAGGGAGGCTAGAAGAGAGAGAGAGAGAGAGAGGATGGCAAAAGAGGGATGAGAGAAGGAAGGGACGAGGAAAACCGGCGAAGACCATCGGGTCCTTGACGGACGCGAGGATCAATATCCTCCAATACCATACTCCGTATAAGGCATATATATATAGTACCCATATATATATATATTTATATATATGTATACACAAGTCGACTACCCCATTCCCATCGCCAATAAAACGCCATACCTATGTGTATTGTACGAGCTGCAGCAAACCCATCCTCCTTCCATCCAACACCGACGTACCATCCCTTATAATACATCCATATATATCTATGTACAGCTCTATATATATATGTATATGGGGCGATTCTTTTCTACGGCTTCCTATTGGCCGTAAAACACTGGCCGGCTGAAAGGTTGAATTTTATCGCGAGAAGAGAAATATCGATGTTGAACGGGGGAGGGAATCTGCGGGGTTGGTAAAAGGGAGGCCAGGAGGAAGAGGGGGGGGGGGGGGGTGGCGTCGCCGTTTGGTATATAACGACGCCGGCAGCAGAACTTGGGCTTGCGAGAAAGGAGATAGCCGAGGAGAACTGCTAGTTTCATACATGGGAGATGGCGAGAGAAAGCTCCTATATATATACACAAATATATATATATGGGGCATTCCACGTCAAATCACGCGGTCATCGGCCTGACCCCCTCGGATTTTGATGTCCAATGAATCGTGGCTTTCGTTTGGCTCAAAATATGACGTGGAATTTTTGGAAATTTTTATTTCATTTTTTAAGGGTCGCCCGAGCCAAAAAATCATTAAATTGAGGGAAAACATAAAGAGGGGCCATATTGATGAAATATTTTTAACAGAAACTAGGTCCCAAAACGGGTATTTTTGTCATAGTTCGATAATGGGCCAAAAATAATTACTATTTTTTTTTAATAACTTTTTTATTGTGTTTGTATAGTAATTATTTTTGGCCCATTATCGAACTATGACGAAAATATCTGTTTCAGACCCCAGTTTCTGTGAAAAAAATTTCATCAATTTCAAAAAGCCCCCTTTATGTTTTCCCTCAATTTAATGATTTTTTAGCTCGGGCAACCCCTTAAAAATTAAATAAAAATTTCTAAAAAATTGAGGTCATATTTTGGGCCAAACGAAACCCACAATTCATTGAACATCAAAATCCAAGGGGGTCAAGCCGATGACCGCGTGATTTGACGTGGAGTGCCCCATATATATATGGAGAGAGAGGAACGCACACATATATATTATTATATAGGGGGTGCGTATATCGTCGAACCCCCGGCGCTTTTCGTTGAACGTGCACGATACAATCCGATGCGCCGTATAAAAGGGGTGTCCGGGGCAAAATGGACCACCCAAGAACAATTAAGGATTATCGATTTGGAAACTGAGAATTTTTCGAATTCTCGATGATTTTACGAGGCAGTGAAATAAAATAGGGCAGAAGAGAAGTATTCTGGCTGGGACGAAGAAAAAATCTTGCAGTTGTTTTTAGCAGAAGAATTGAGGAGGCAAAATCCAAAGTGATGATTTTATTAAGGCGGTATTCTGCTCTGGAATTTTGAAAAAATTAAAATATGCATTTTTCAACATTTTAAACAATTCGTTAAAAAAATTCATCTGGATATAAAAAATTAATTAATTAATTATTAATAATTATTATAATTATTTATAATTATTATTACTTTGTTACTAGTTTTTAATATTAATTTTCACACTCATTATTTAATGATAATTGATAATAATATTTATTAGTGATGAATTGAACAATCAAAATCATTCATAGATACCGCTGTCGAGAAAAGAATTTGCAAAACGCCTGATGGACCTCTTTTTTTAATACACCTCTGCATCCTTTTGAACATAAAAATCACCCCAACAAATGCAGATCGTAATCTCAAATTCTACTCAACCGATTTACTTCAAATTTTTTTCTAATCGTCAATGTATAACTCTCTGTCGACCCTACCACTTTTGTGGCAAAATTATTTTTTTTGCTAATGTAAAAAAATTAAAAACCTTGAAAAAAAAGAGTCGAAAAATTCATATTTTTGTTCAGACAGCCGCCATTTTGCGAAATTCTTTTTATTCCGTTTTCTCTGAGGTAGGGGCTGTAACGATATTCTTACTAATGAAGAATCTTTTTTTAAATTTTGTATTATTAATTTCTTATTATTTAATTTTCATTTAATTTTCATGTTTTTTTTAAATTTGTTTATTGTCAAAATATTTATAAATATGTTGTAAAAAAAGAATAGTAAAAATGTTTTTAATCATTTAATGGTAAAAATATTTTTAAATAATGAAAAATATTTAAGAATGGTAAAAATATTTTCAAATCTCTAAAAAATATTTTTAAATATTTTCAAATAAAAAAATCGTTATCAATTGGGAATGCAATATTCGGACACAGCAAACATTGATTATTTAGTTGAAGGTTTTTTGGGATTTCCAATGTTTCAATGTCCACGAGTGTCCCATTTTGCCCCGCAAATATCGCAGAGCTACGCGAGACTCGCTCTCGCAAGAGTATTTCTCTTCACGCGAGCGACTACCTCTCACCCCCCCCCCCCCCCGCCCCTCTCCCCCTCCCCTCTGCGATATACCACCACCTTCTCGCGGATCTATGCGCACCCCTTTATGCCATTTGTTGTACAGTTCGCCGGGGCGAGAGACGGCGATGGGAAGATGAGAATGAGATCGGAAAAAAGTAATTCTGGCGAAGAATCTTTCTTATTCTACGTTCCTCGCACTATGTTCCTTTTTTTCGTCGATAGATAAATAACGCGAACGCTCGCCCTTGAATCGCCGGTTGAAGTTTAATAATTGAGCAGATTTATCGGTTTTTTTTCTCAACTTTCTGAACACCTTTCTGAAAATTTCAGGATCTTCTAAGATCAGTAAGATATTATATTAAAAAAATGGAACAAAAAATTAATGTTAATCGTGGATTTTCACGATTTTAAAAAATTCAAAATTCTCCAATTTCGTCAGTTTTCAAAATTTTTTTTCGGAATATTTTTTTTTCGTAGCCCTGAGTATACTCTCCAAGACGAACTCAGAACGATTTTTTCGTAACTACAAAAGTTTTCGCGATATTTCAATAATAAACTTGAAAAATTGACAAAATGGTGGAATTTTGAAAAAATTTCAAAAAAAAATTTTGTTAATTTTTTTCCTTTGTTAGAACTTCGTTTTATAATGAAATAGAACTTCTGACCAAATTTCATCGGAATTGAAAGGGGTCGAGTCCAACTATTGGTCGATTTGACATGGAATGACCCATATATATGAAGGCCTAAATATTACTTATATGGTCAAACGAGAAAGCTCACAGAAGCGACAATGGACCTTCGACTTTCTCTTACCGTTGCAAGCGGGTTCTTCAAACTTTGTTCCCTTTGCTCTTGAGCAAAGCCCACAGGAACGACTATGGTAAAACGATATATATATATATATATATATAAACAGAGCGCCACTTTGTCGAAACCTCGATGACCTACTTTCCATCCGCAGAAGCCACATCACACGCTATACATACATACGCAGACAACTTCCCGTGTAGCCCTCATCTCCTTCCTACCCTTAGTTTCCACCGTCACGAGGTCCCTCCACCGGTTGCACCTTTGCCAAGTCAAAAGGTTGACTAATGCCTGGAAACTTTGGTAGTGATTTTCACAACTCGTACAGCGTCAACACAGTTCGTCCGTGAAATTTCTCCGCGAAAATGACAAAAATTCCGAATACCGCAATTGATAAAAGAAGATCGATTAATACGCGATTAGGGGTAGTTTTCTTCAAAGGGGTAGTTTTCTTCGAAGGGGTAGTTTTCTTCAAAGAGGTAGTTATCTTCAAAGGGGTAGTTATCTTCAAAGGGGTAGTTAGCTTCAAAGGGGTAGTTATCTTTAAAGGGATAGTTTTCTTCAAAGGGGTAGTTTTCTTCAAAGGGGCAGTTTTCTTTAAAAGGGTAGTTTTCTTCAAAGGGTTAGTTTTCTTCAAAGGGGTAGTTTTCTTCAAAGGGGTAGTTTTCTTTAAAAGGGTAGTTTTCTTCAAAGGGGTAGTTATCTTCAAAAGGGTAGTTCCCTTCAAAGAGCTGGTTTCCTTTAAAGGGGTAGTTTTCTTCGAAGAGGTAGTTTTCTTCGAAGGGGTAGTTTCCTTCAAGGGGGTAGTTTTGAGTCATTTCAAGTGATTAAAGGATTGCGAATGAAATTTTCGCTCTGATATGATGACGACATTAAAAAGCATATTAAAACTACCCTTGTAAAATATTACTTACAAAAGAATACAGAGTTTACTTACAATTTCGTTCGTGAACATAGTTAAGGGGTAGTTTGCCTCAGAGAGTCAGAGGGGTAGTTTCCAGCCATCTTAAAAGAGCAAAGGGTTGACGAGTTAAATTCTGGCTTCAACATGATAACGACATTCAATCAGGGGTAATATAAAGTTTGCTTCGAAGGGGTAGTTTCTACCCATTTAGTTGACGAATGAAATTTTAGCCCCAATATGTGCATCACAGCCCCCCCCCTACAATGAGATACAGAGTTTACTCATAATCTTGTTCATGAATATGGTTAAGGGGCAGTTTCTTTCAAAGGGGTAGTTTCCTTCGAAGGGGTAGTTTTCTTCAAAGGGGTTTTGTCATTTTAAGTGAGAAAAGGGTTGTAAATGAAATTTCGCTCTAATATGACGACAGTTAAACGCATATTAAAACTACCCTTGTAAAATATTCCTTACAAAAGAATACAGAGTTTACTTACAATTTCGTTCGCGAACATAGTTAAGGGGTAGTTCGCCTCAGAGGGGTAGTTTCCAGCCATCTTAAAAGACGAATGACAAATTAACGAAGACGAATGAACTTATGACTCCAATATGATAACGACATCCAAACGTGGGTAGTATAAAGGGTAGTTGCTTCGAAGGGGTAGTTTCCATCCATTTAGTTGACGAATGAAGTTTTGGCCCCAGTAAGATTACGACATTTAAATGTGCATTACTGCCACCCCTAATCAACATCTCCTATAATGAGATACAGGGTTTACCCATAATCTTGTTCAAAAATATGGTTAAGGGGTAGTTTTCTTTAAAGGGGTAGTTTCCTTTGAAGGGGTAGTTTTCTTCAGAGAGTTAGTTTTTACTTTTTAGTCATTTTAAGTGAGGAAAGGGTTGCGAATGAAATTTTTGCTCTAATATGACAACATTTGAACGCATATTAAAACTACCCTTGTACAATATTCCTTATAAAAGAATACGGAGTTTACTTACATATACGTTCATGAACATAGTTAAGGGGTAGTTTCCAGCCATATTAAGAGAGCAAAGGGTTGACGAATGAAATGTTGGCCCCAACTGGATAACGACATTTAAACGTGGGCAGTATAAAGGGTAGTTTGCTTCGAAGGGGTAGTTTCCAGCCATTTAGTTGACGAATGATGTTTTGGCCCCGACATGATTACGGCATTTAAATGTATATCACAGCCACCCCTATAAAACATCTCCGACAATGAGATACAGAGTTTCCTCATAATCTTGTTCATGAATATGGTTAAGGGTAGTTTTGAGTCATTTTAAGTGAGCAAAGGGTTAAGGAACGAAATTTTGGCTCCAATATGACGACATTCAAATGTGTATCACAGCCGCCCCTATAGAACATCCCCTACAATGATATACAAAGTTACCTCATAATCTTGTTGATAAACATAGTTAAGGGGTAGTTTGCCTCGAAGGGGTAGTTATGATGATGACATTTAAAGTCATATCAAAACCACCCTTATAAAATATTCTTTACAACGGGATACAGAGTTTCCTCACATCATTGGTAAACATAGATACAAGGGGTGGTTTAACTGAAAGGGGTTATTTCCAGCCATTTTCAGTGAGCCAATTTCCGCCTCGATATGATCACGAGATCATAACGCATATTATAGCAACTCCCACTAAACATCCCCTGTAACGGGATACAGAATTCCCTCACAGAGTATCACTGGTGAACATTTAGGTAAACTACCCCTTACAAGGGGTAGTTTACCCCTTGTAAGGGGTAGTTTACCTCAAGAGTGGTAGTTTCCAGCCATTTTCAGTGAGCGGAGAGTCGACGAATGAAATTTCTGCCGCGATATGATCACGACATCATAACGCATATTACAACCCCTATAAAACATCCCTTATAACGGGGCGTGCCTGGATGTAAGAGAAAACACGCAGATGCGGTAGCATTAAGAGGGTCGGTACCATATGAATATGGTATATAGTACGAAGGCACATTGAGGCAACGCGGATTGGATGTTTTAACCCTCCAATCGTAATGCACCCCTATTTATAACCGCCTTCCTCTATGATATGATATTATCATAACTGCGCGCGCGGATTATTATTGGTCGACATATATTTCGTACCCTCGATCCCCTCTTCATCCTTCTCTCTCTCTCTCGCCTTTTTCTTTCGTCCAACATCGTCGAACCACCCCCTAAAGCTCCGTTATCGCGAGCTATCCCTCTTGTTCCCGTTTTCTCTCCCTCTTTCTCACCCCTTAACGTTTTCCTGTATCTCGACGAGAACCATATACGCTCTGTTCCACCAACTCGAGGTGGGGCTCTTTCTCTCTGGGTGCTTCGCTCCGGAGCTCTTTCCCTCTGGGTCTTCAACCCCCTTTTCCAACCCCCCCTCTCGCTCCCCCCCGAATTATGAGGATCAATACGCGGAGGAAGCTTTTGCGAAAGACCAGCGCCGAATAGCTACTCCCTCGTCGTTCTTCTTCGGCCACGGACTTTGTGTTCCACCATTGTAAAAAAAAAAAAAAAAAAAAAAAAAAACGAAACGCTTCATCCCTTATGTGAGACATAAAAATTGATGGGAATTTTATGCGAAAAAAAAAATTGACGCGAAGGTTTTTTCTTCTTTGACGCAATCTTTGATACCAGAATTTTGAGTATCCAAAGATAATGGTAATAATAATTGAGTTGGTAAATTGATAGGCAATTTTTTCAATTTTAATTAAGGTAGAACACACCCCCTCCAGAATGATTAAAATTAAATTTAAAAAAACCAATGAAAATATCAAGACATTTTAGGTGTAATAATTTTTTTATGTGAATTTATGTAGTTGGATATTAAACCAAAATAGTAGCCATGAATTTTGACATTATGTTTTTGTATTTATCAAAAACATTTTTCTTGTTTTTTTTTCGCGTTACGTAGCGAATAAATTTTTTTTTGACAAAAACTCTCCATGATTTGAAATCAGCAGTAAATTTCCCATCCAAGTGTGTTTTCGGAATGATGAAAAAAAAATTTTTTTTTTTTGTCCATTTTTGACTGGATTTTTAGAAACCTCAAAATAGCGAAATTTAAAAGACTCATAACTTTACTTCGGTTTATCCGATTGCAAAATTTCTTTTTCGCACTTAAAGGTTGTGAGTGAACTTAGAGAATGCCGTTTGGTTCATTCCGATAACTTGATTTTTGTAGAAATGGGAGCAGTTTGAAAATCGCTGAAAAAAATGGAAAGGGGTATGTATGCAAAAATTTGCAGAAATCGATGGTCAAACTTTAAAAATCTGCAAAAAATTGAAAAATGATCGGATTCAGATGAACCAAGCGAGGTTTCAAAGCTTGATCGATTACGAAGAGAATGAGCTCATGTTCAAGCCTCAATTCTATCTAGAAAATAAATTGCAGCCGTTTTAGTGAACCGATTGAATTTTGACCCAAATGCAAAAAAAAAAAAAAAAAATTTCAACCCTTAAATCGATGTATTTTGTCCCCCGAAACATGAATCCACCAATAGTTTTCCCAAAAAATAAAAATTTTCATGAATTTTCATCAAAAACATTTTTTCTCAATTTTGGCCTTATTTTAAAAAAACTTGGTCGAACTTAAAAAATCTGTCAAAAATTGAAAAATGATCAGAATGTAATTAACCAAGCGGCATTCTAAAACTTCAACGATTACAAAGAGACTGAGCTCATGCTAAAGTCGATATCTTATTTAGAAAAAAAATTACAGTTATTTTAGTAAACAGATTCAATTTTGGCCAAAATGCGAATTTTTTATATTTTTTTATCTCCTCTTTTAAGACTCTAAATCGAAGTATTTTTTCCCGCTGAATCCAAATCTACCACCATTTTTTCTAAAAATTAAAAATATCTCTGAATTTTCATTAAAAATCATGTTTAACATTACATCCACCGCCATTTTCATCACAAGGACGAAACATTATTTTTTTTCCCAACTATAACAAAATTGAAAATGACACTCAGACCATTTTTTTGATGTCCAAAACAGATATTTAAAAAAAAGAAAAGAATGACTGCACAATATAGCAGACCTACTCAATTTAAGTTTTATTTTATAATTCCCAGCTGATTGCAGTCACCTTCAACCTAACTTGAAGTTTCGTATCTCATCCGTCCTTTTGTTTATCAGCAGTCGATATTAGCATCTATATTCCTACAAATATATACATATATTTATATTTGATGGCTTCCAGGACTATTTACAATATAAATTGGCAGTTTCCAGGACTTTTGTTGGTTTCCAGGAAAGTCCTGGAAGTGTCTTAAAAGAATTCCTGTACTTTCCTTAAGAACATTTTCATAGTCCTGGAAACTGTCATTTAATATAGTTATATAAATATATATACATACATTTAGTTACACGAAGGAGAGTTTTCCCGAGAGAAAGAGTGTCGGCGAGTGGATAAGGACGAAGCAGGAGACGCGAGACCCGAGGCGAGTGAAAAAACAGGACGAGAAAAAAGCACCCTCTCCGTCCGAGAAAAAGGACCGAAGGGAGTGAATTTTTTATCGGTAAAAACTCCATTAGAGAGAAGCGTCGGTGTTTGTTATTGGTCATCCTCGAAGGACGAAGAGAGAGAATTGGGATTGTGCGGCGTCGAGGTACCCATTGATCCGAAGGATATAGTAGATCCTTCCATCGTCCACCTCGAACCACTTCAACCCTCTTCTTCCTCTTTCACTTTTTCCACCCCCTTTTTCATCCCTCCTTTGGTCCTCCCCCCCTCCCTCCCTCTCTCTCTCTCTCTCTCTCTCTCTCTCTCTCCCCCCCCTCTCTCTCTTTCTGAAACTCCATGCAGGATATATTCCTTCTCATCGACGCCCTCATTCATCCTTCCGCCACTTCTTTGCCTTCCATCACCTTTAAGCCACCCCCGAGCGTCCCTCTTCGAAGCACCCTGGACCTTTACTTCCATCGGCTCGTGTCTATACATCAACAACACTTGAGGCATCGACAAAATGTTTCTCACAAATGTGCGTGTTTGTTTGGGCGAGTGCGTGTGTGTATCGAAGAAATCAATTATACGTGGACAACGCAGACTCGTGTCCTCGCAAGATTTTTCATCCCCTATGTCCGAAATATCGCTGGTCATCCCTCAGCGGCAAACAGACATTCAGTTCTCCAAAAGCGACGAGCCTTCTCCCAAACCCCTCGAATTTTATTTTATTTTATTTTATTTCATCCCTTGTGTCAATTTAATAAATTGAGAATTGAAGAATCATCCCTTCATGCGAAATTATTCCAAGAGTGGATTTTTTAATTTTCTTTGTTTAATGCACAATAACTTTTTCCTAAACCCTTAGAATTTATTTTATTTCATCCCTGCAATAATAAACGACTTGTCAATCTATTAAATTAAAAATAATAAAAATCACCCCTCCATGCGAAATTATGCCAAGAGTCGATTTTTAAATTTTCATTGTTCAATCCACAATAATTTTTTCCTAAACCCTTAGAATTTATTTTCTTTACTTTATTTCATCCCTGCTATAATAAACGACTTGTCAATCTATTAAATTAAAAATTAAAAAATCATCCCTTCATGCAAAATTATGCCAAGAGATGATTTTTTAGTTTTCTTTGTTTAATAAACAATTACTTTTTTCGAAACCCTTAGAATTTATTTTATTTATTTCACCCTTGCAATAATAAACGACTCGTAATGTTAATTTAATAAATTAATAATTAAGAAATCATCCTTTTGTGCGAAATTATACCAAGAGTCAATTTAAAAAAAAAAATTTCTTCAATAAAGAATAACTTATACCAATCCCTCGGAATTTATTTTATTTTATTTTATGTATTTCACCCTTGTAATAACAAACGACCTGATATGTCGATTTAAAAATTAAAAATAAAAAAATAATCCTTTCGTGGGAAATTATACCAAGAGTCAATTTTCTTTAATTTCCTTTCTTTAATAAACAATGATTTTTTTCAAACCCTTGGAATTTATTTCATTTTATATAGTTTATTTAATTTATCCGTGTAACAATAAACACCTTGTTATGTCAACCTAATAAATTATAAACAAATTAGTAAATTCGTAATTTTCGAAATTTCAAAAAATCATCCCTTCACAGAAATTTATACCGTCAATTTTTTCCAATTTGCTTTGTTCAATAAACAATAACTTTTTCCAATCCCTCGAAATTTATTTTATTTATTTTATCTCTTTAACAATAAGCAACTTGTCATGTCAATCTAATAAATTAATTACCAAATCTGTTATTTTCGAAATTTCAAAAAATCATCCCCCAAACGAAATCATACAAAACATCAATTTTTTTCGATTTTCTTCGTTTAATAAACAATACCTTTATTAATTATCAATATTGTTCAATAAAAAATCTTAAATTCCACAAAACCACCCCCAAATCTTGTTTAAAATCCCGATTACCTCGTCCAAATACTCTATCAGAAAAAAATATTTAAAAAACTCTTTGCATCGATAAATTCGACGCTGTCATTCCTAAAAGCGTCTAAAATCGACAACAAACGTCAGTGACTCTTCCCAATCGACTGAATAAATTTAACCCTCCCCATTTCTGCATCCCCCAAAAATAATAATAATAACAACAATAATCAACAATAACACGTTAAATCAGCGAAATAATTCAATCCCCAATTAATCGATGACCTTTTTTATGTGAAACTGATATTTTAAGAATCAGGTATTGAACTATTGAAATAGCATTGCTGGGAAATCGAGAGAGAAGGGGAAGGAAAAGACTAAAAGCGAGAGGGGTAGTTTTTGTTTTGGCGGATCTATACTTATCCCATCGAACCTGTATGTCCTCCTTCGTCAAGTGTCCCATCCTGGGACACTGTTTTTGTATCAACGGGCTCACGAAAATAAATAGGGAAGCATCGGAGTCGCCTTCGGGGGTTGATGGGAAAGGGTGGAGGTTCCTCGATTGAGTGAAGCGTTTCGTGCATCCCCCGACATATAAAACATTATTGAGCTACAATAAAAACGATTCTGGCGGCAAAATCGTTCCCATAAAAATCAGTATTGACCGAGGTTTTTCCAAAGATCGAGAGAGATCCAGAGAAAGATCGACAGAGATGAAAACTGGACCTAAAACGAGGGGGAGGGGGTTGGAGGGGTCGTTGGATGGGGTACAAAAAAATAAAATAAAAAACGAGACAATGAAACGGAGACGCAGAAGAGAATGGACCAGAGAATATATATTCCGTTGCGAGCAAAATCGACGGAATGCTATATATGGGGCGTTCCATCCCAAATCGGACAGTTTGAAAAAATGTTTTTTTTTTATTTCCTCAATTTTTTTATATCTTTTAGTACCCGTCGAAAGACACTTCCTGTTAAATTTTGAGATTTTTTCGATTACCCGTTCGCAAGATATTACATTTTTTTTGAAAACCGCTCTTTTTCCGGTCTTTTGGTCATAACTTCTTTAACAATGGTCCAAATTGAGTGTTTTTTTTTCAAAATTCTTGTTTTTTTATGGCCTTTTCATAAAAAATATACAAAAAAAATATTCGACGTGTTTTTGAATAAGTTTTTTGAGCTTTAAACTTTGAATCGTGTTTTCAAAAGTGACAGCATATTTTTATTTAAAATTTTTGTTTAACTTCTATTTATTCAAAAACTTTTAAGACCGGTCCGTTCGTGGGTCTTCCATAATTGCTTTTTTTTCGATTTTTGAAAAAAAAAATTCTGTAAATTATTATGAATATTATTATTTTGTTACTGTATAGTATTTTTTAAATAATTTATATAATATAATAATCATATATGAAAGATTTTCAAAAGAATAAGTGAATAAATAAAAAATGTTGTTACTATTATTCATAAACAGACTTAACGATTAATTATTAATTTAAAAAACTTGTTAACAATAAAAAAGTGTCAAAATAAGTTCTAAATAATGAACAAAAAGACCATACACGGTATACAGTAACAAAAAATGATATTCATAATAATTTGCAGAATTTTTTTTTTTCGAACATCGAAAAAAAATAGTAATTATGTTAATAGTAATAATTAAAAGTTATTGAATAAATAGAAGTTAAAAAAAAAAAAATTTTCAAGTCAAATCATGCACTGACTTTTGAAAACACGATTCAAAGTTTAAAACTCAAAAAACTTACTCGAAAACACATCGAATATCATTGTTGTATTTTTTCTTTAGAAAAGGCATAAAAAAACACAAATTTTGAAAAAAAAGGTACTCAATTTGGACGATTGTTAAAGAAGTTATGACCAAAAAACCGAAAAAGAGCGTTGTTTTTTTAAATTTAATATCTTGTGAACGGGTAATCGAAAAAATCTCAAAATTTAACAGGAAGGGTCTTTTGATGGGTAATAAAAAATATTAAAATATTGAGGAAATTGAAAAAAAAAGTTTTCCAAACTGTCCGATTTGGGATGGAAGGCCCCATATGCAAGAGAAGGACGTGAAAGACGAGGAGAAAAATGGGATGAGTCGCGGGCGAAAAGGGGATGGATGAAAAAAGAGGATAGAGAGAAAGAGAGAGGGAGAGAGAATTGAGGGAATAAGAAGGCGAAAGAGGGAAGAAGAGAAAATGACCGGGAAGGGCGTTGGAATAGCATCGACTGGACAGGACGAGGACGACTGCTCCTCCGCGCGCTGGGCTCTACCTACTTTTATATCGCTCTGGGAAATAATGGGATTCCCATCATGAAGTGGATTTCCCCTGGGAGCGGTGGACATCGATGCACGCGTCAAGAGATCCCGCGCATTCGTATGTCCATTCGCTCTTCTCCATCTATTTTATACATTGCGATATACACTCATCTATATATATATATATCTATAGATAGTTACTCTCTGACGAGGATATACACGAGAAAAACTCATACCTTATAATGCCCCGAGTTTGGTGGAGGAATGGGAACTAAGGATCAGCGTGATGGATCTGAAAATGAGAGATTGGTAATTGTGGAAAAATGGGGAAATCTGATTTTTCTTAGAGGAAGTGAAAATGCCACTAAATGGTAAGTAGTTTGGTAATTGTTAAATTTTTACGTTGGTAACTCTGCAATTGACAAAATGTTAGTTTTTACTTTTATAATTGTAAGTAAATTGAGAAATCTACTTGTTTTTAGAGGAAGATATGGAAATGGCACAAAATGGTAAGTAGTTTGGTAATTGTTAAGTTTTTACGTTGGTAACTCTGCAATTGGCGATCTTAATTTATTACCAGCATGAGTTAAATCATGAAAATAATTAATATTGAATTTTTGAACTTTTATAAAAATAAGGAAATGGCCAAAAATGGTAATCAATTTTGCAAATATTTTTTTTAAAGTTTTTAATTTCCTAACTTTGCAATTGTCAATGTTCATTTCTTGTCCAAATGAGTTAAAATATGGGGATAACTGATATTGAAATTTTGAAAAATTGATAAGGGTTTAAGTTTCAAAAAAAATTCTAAAAAGAGAGAAAATTTCTCTTGAAATTTTTCAAGTATCTAATCCGGAAGTCCGAGGGTTGTTGAATTGTTAAATTTTGTTAAGAATTTAATTAAATTGTGTTATAAAGTTTTTTTTTAAGTGCTTTGACCCTCGAAATTTTGCAAGTATCTAATGCGGAATTCCGAGGGTTGTTAATTTGTTAAATTTTGTTAATAATATAATTTAATTTTGTTATACAATTTTTTAAAAAGAGCCTTGAATCTCAAAATTTTGCAAGTATCTAATCTGGAATTCCGGCGGTTGTTAAGTTGTTAAATATTGTTAAGAATATAATTTAATTTTGTTATAATAATTTTTAAAAAGAGCTTTTACCCTCGAAATTTTGCAAGTATCTAGTCTGGAATTCCGAGGGTTGTTAAATTGTTAAATATTGTTAAGAACTTAATTTAATTTTGTTATAAAAATTTGTAAAAAGACCTTTTACCATCAAAATTTTGCAAATATCTTATCTGGAGTTCCGACGGTTGATAAATTGTTAAATTTTGTTAAGAATTTAATTTCATTTTGTTATAAAAATTTGTAAGAAGAGCTTTGACCCTCGAAATTTTGCAAGTATCTAATCTAGGATTCTGGGGGTGTTTAATTATTCACAAAATTTAACAATTTAACAAAATTGTTTATTTTTATTAACAATTCGACAAAATTGTTAATTTTTGTTAACAATTTAACAAAATTGTTAGGTTTTGTTAACAATTTAACAAAACTGTTAATTTTTGTTAACAATTTAACAAAATTGTTAAATTTTGTTAACAATTTTGTGATTTTTGGTAAAAAAATTAGAAATTTCAGCGGCAATTGATTCGCTGGGATCATTTTTCCCAACTCTCTCCCATATTTGCATTAAAGACTCACGTCTCGAAGTCTCAGGGAACCAAACCGCGCCACCCCCGCGATTCGCGTATGCCAACAGCCCTCTTGTTCACCTGTCCAACCGTCTGAGTCGTTCCTCCACCTTTAACAACCTCCGATTATCGCTTACCAGCTGTCCGAGTTAATTATGCGCCACATCTCGAAGGCGCATTCGACGTGATTGATAATTATCCTTCTTCTCTCTGTGCCCTCTCGATCGAGACCTTTTTCTCTCCCTCCACTAACTCCTGTACTCCTTATTTCTTTCTTTATATTCTCCTCTTGAAAAAATAAAAAAAAATGTAATGAAAAAAAAAATATAATATAAATTTAAAAAAAAAATGACCTTGAAATGATCTTAAAGGTCATCGTCAAGGTCACTACTAAAAGCGCCTTATTGAAATTAATAACTTTGGTCCTTATAAAAGAATGTGAAAAGCTTCAATTTCCAGAGGTATCCACACCTTGTTTAAGTTTCATTGACTTGGGAGGACCTTCAAGGTCAAAATGTATGACCTAAGTACATATTTGAACGTGAAATTTGCCGCTCTTTCGATTGCCGGTGGCAAAAAAGGGGGTTTGCATTTGAAAAAAAAGTTCACCTTGAAATAACCTTGAAGGTGATCGACAAGGTGAAAGTTAAGGTCAAGGTGAATTCCTCGTCAAAATGTACCACAAGAACGATCTTGACCTTTTGGAAAAATGATTGACCTTGACCTTTTGGAAAAATAATTGACCTTGACCCTGTATAAAAAATATAATGTAAAATATAAAATTAGTATTCGCCAGATGCAGTAAATTTTCGACAACTTGAAAATAAAAATTTTGAAAATCTTGGAAATTTGCTAAACCCAATTTTTTTTTGTTATTAAACCGTCAGAGTGTATTTTTTTAAGAGGGTTGAAATTTGACTTCTTAAGGAATTTTTTCAAAACTGATAATTTATTCGAAAATTCACAGTTCAAATTTTGAATTTGCAAAGAAGAGTCCAAAGAACTTGGTTGAATTAATTCACAAGTTTAATTAAATTTGAGCAATTAATTTTATTCTTCAAATATTCGCACAATTTTGGTACAAGTGGCGAGCTCCAAACGTTGAGCCTCCAACCCAGAAATTACTAAATCGTCGGTAACTTATCTACAGTCGATAGAGTAGATATCATTGAAATACGAGTAGTTTCCTTTTTTATCGACAACAAAATATTTTTTCGTGGAACTTTCTCGTTAAACTTCTAATCAATATGAAAAAATTGAACCGCGAAAAATAAAAATTTGAGAATCTATTTGGAAGATCAAAAACTATGAGACGCCAATTTTTTCGAACATCCGGTTTCTTTTATTTTTTTTTTAATTAAAAAAAACTTCCAACCCCCTTAATTTGTGATTTTAACATCGGTTTATATCAATACTTATTGAATTTTAATATCCATAAAATAATTATAAATGCAGGAATGATAAATATTAAAAATAATAAAACATTGTATAAATGTCAAATAAAAATAAATTTCAATAAAAATATTGAACGTTCTTGATTTTGAAGATTTATAAACAATGTTTAGACTATTTCTTCAAATCCCTTCAACTTTAAACGAGTTTACTTTTTTTCTAATGTCAATAAAAATACTATTCATAATTAAAGTCGTACTTTCTCCTAAAATGCAATATGATATATGATATATATTTGATTCAATTATTTGGGAATACAATTAGGATTTCAAATATTTGTCTTTATACTGTATATATATATATATTATGTAAAATATAGCAATAATAACACACTTTACCTTAAAGTCTCAATTAGCTCTGACGTATTCAGTGAATAGTGTTTTTTTACCACACTAAAATAGTTAATTCACGTTCAGCGCCATAATCATGATTAAACTCGATAAATTACAACACACAGAGATTGACAATAGGAATAATTTGTCGATGGACATTTTTCAACTCCCTCTAAAAAAAATTGTTCATCGTAAAATCAATAGTTTTTTCGTTCTATCGACGAAAAAATTAATATATAAAAAAATCTCTGACAAATCAATTCCCAAAGTTTGTGTTTATGAATAATATCCATAAATTATATAAAATAAACTGGTCATTGGTTCAAATTGGTGGAAAAAAAATCCTCGTTATTGGTACATTATTAAATATTCATTTTGAAAAAAAAAAATTAATAGTTTTTTCAAAAATGAGATAACCATTGAAAATATGAATTTATCAAATTTTTTTGTAAGGAAAATCTCATCTTTTTCTTCTACATCTTACGATAAATGTTTTTATTTTTTTGAATATTTTTTTGGATATTTTTTTCCACCCTAAAATGGATACAATAGAGAATCAAGATTTTGGAAGAATTAAGAGTACATCAAGGGGCAAAATTTGGCGATAAGGGTTAGAAAAAAATCACAGTTAAGATTAATCGTAATTGACATCGATTATGGAAAGAATAAAAAATGGCCAATGGAGGAAGTCAATCGAGAAATTCGAGTGATCACAAAATTTCCTGATCAAAATATTCCATGAAGATCATTTCCGGTGTTCCAGAATTACTTCCAGCGAGGTCGATGCTCGTTGTTGTGATTTTTAGGTTATGATCGAAGGAACGATAAATGTGTTAACCCTTCGGTTGTATTGACGAAATAGTGCGGAAATTCTTCTCCAAATTGAAATTCCAGCCGTATTCGGGACTTTTTTGACTCGCTGAATAAGAAATGACAGTTAGAGTTACGAAATTCAACGTGGTTTGGGCAAAATGGTGGACTAAAAATTCGAATCGGTGGATTCAAGATGGCGGATCGAGAATTCAAGTATCTGATCCAAAATGGCGGATCAAGAATGCAAAAAATATCCAACTCTATGAAAATAATGATTGAGTGATAAACAAATGAGCTTGTGAGACTAAAATTTGAGTAAAAGATTGGAAATATTCAAAATGGCTGAAGAAAATATTCATAATAATTTTGACAAGCTTGGGGGTGAGTTTGAATAATTTACCATTTTCTCTGAGTTCGATTCGAAACGGTGCTGAATGATAAAGAGGCCAATTGGCCAAATTCTAAGCCACCTGCTCGTACTTGGCCCTATTGATGTTACTTGCCAAGCAACAAGCTAAAAGTACACCGACCAGGGGGAAAAATGCAACCCCTATTGCACTTCCGGCAACCAGACCAATGTTGCTGTTGATAAAATCGATCACTCGATTGTAGCAGCCCTGAAAAAATAATTAAACCTTTATTCAAAGACTATCAATTGTATTAAAATAAATTTTCAACCCTTAAAGAAATATTAAAAATTGAAAAAAAAAAATTAGGGGAGGAATTAAAATCACTATGAAATTGAATAAATTTATATTAAATTAATGAATTTAAAAAAATGGTTTCCACTTCGGTTTCGAAATAAATTGAAAATTAATCCTTCAAGGGTAAATTCATCCCCTAATCGATTTGCAGTAAAATGATAATGCTTAACGAGATTATAAATATATGTTTCTTTACTTCGTCACGCAGATAATTCTTTAAGCATTTATTAAAAGACAAACAATTAATTATATTGAAATAAATTTTCAACCCTTAGAGAAGTTTTGAAAATAGAAAAAAAATTAGGGGAAGCATTAAAGGACTCACTATGAAATTGAATAAATTTACATTAAATTGATGAATTTAAAAAAATGGAATTCATTTTGGCTTCGAAATAAATTGAAAATTAATTCTCCAGGGGTAAATTCATCCCCTAATCGATTTGCAGTAAAATGATAATGCTTAACAAGACTATAAATATATGTTTTTTTACTTCGTCACACAGGTAATTAATTAAGCATTTATTAAAAGACAAACAATTAATTATATTAAAATAAATTTTCAACCCTTAGAGAAGTTTTAAAAATTGAAAAAATAAATTAGGGGAGGAATTAAACGACTCACTATGAAATTTACTAAATTTATGTGAAATTAATGAATTTTAAAAAATTGAATCCATTCTGCTTTCGAAATAAATTAAAAATTAATCCTCCAGGGGTAAATTCATCCCCTAATTGATTTGAGGCAAAATGATAATGCTTAACGAGACTATAAACATATGTTTCTTTACCTCATCCTACAGATAATTAATTAAGCATTTATTAAAAGGCAAACAATTATATTAAAATAAATTTTCAACCCTTAGCAAAATTCCGAAAATCGAAAAAAATAAATTGGGGGAGCAATTTTAAACGACTCACTATGAAATTGAATAAATTTATGATAAATTAATCAATTCAAAAAAATGGAATCCATTCTGGCTTCGAAATAAATTTAAAATTAATCCTACAGGGGTAAATTCATCCCCTAATTGATTTGAGATAAAATGCTAATGCTTAACGAGACTATAAATATATTTTTCTTTACTTCGTCATAAAGATCAGCAGAATTCTTGACGTCGCATTCAGGAACGATGCAGCAGGAAGCTGGAACATCTTTCGGAGGTTTCATGTCACCCCAATCGGTGTAACCTCGATTACCACAGCAATGGAGCTGCAATTACGAATCGTTTGATTATTTCAAGGGGTAGTTTTTTATCTAGCTTTTTTGATAAAAATAAAAAAAATTTATAAAAGACACTTACGGCGGATTGCATCGTATCAACGTAACCAGTTTTATCAGGATCTATATTGTAAGCGGTCAGACTCTCATTTAGACTCTGATCGAATCCTTCGTTCAGAGCATTTCGATATGCATAGACAGAGGCTCCTGCACCGAGCTCGAGAAGTACCACGACAGCCAAAAAAGCTCCGTACTGAAAAAAATAAATTTGTTGAAAAATGCTCTGACGAGAAAGAAATAATAATGAATCAAAATAAAATAGACCAAATAAATCAAAATAAAATAGAGAGCCATCAAAGAATTGAAAAAATGTTTTTTTTTTTTTATATTTCTTTATAGTATGAATTTTACAAAATATGGAGGTAGAATTTTGAGTTGAAATTCTGAAAATTGACCGAGAACATTTCTCAAAATTATTTTTTTCAACCCTGTCCCAACGAATAATAGAAAATTCATAAAGCAATTTCCAATTAAAAAAAAAAAAATATTCATAGTCGCCATATGGGTGTCTGCATGTAGCTGATTTCAAAAATGTTGATAATTATTATTTTTGAAACCCGCTTGAATAAAAGAAGAGTCTTGAAAAGGAGAAAAAATAATTTAAATTAAATAAAAACCTATAAATTATAACGATTGATAATTTTGTTTGTTACGATAATATTTCTTAACCCTCCGTCTATACACTGGGTCTTTTAAGGCACAAGCCAAATTTTCAAATCAAATATCTCTGGAATTAGAAAAATTGTAAAAAAAATTTGTTTACTATAAATAGTTAAATAAATGATTAGATAATCGAAAAAAATATTATAAAAGTAATTCAGAATTTTTTCAAATTTTTTTGACTATTTTTCTTAGAAAAAACATTAGCACTTTACATTAGGACTTTAACGACCCAGAGTACAGACGGAGGGTTAATATTATAATATAAAATATATTTTATTATATTTTTTATTATTATATACGAATTATTGTTAATATAATAATAATAATATAAAATATATACTAGATAAAATAACAAAACCCAATCCTCTAATAATTAGTTATGCATGAAAAAAGAAATTCTCAAATATTGACAATTTTTTCACGCCTCCAAAAGGTGATCAAAGATTTTTATTGCCCCTCGAGGGAGAAATTGACTTTTCTCCTAGTTTACGAGGCAAATTTTTTTTGGAAAAAACCAGTTAAGGGGTAAAGGTCAAGACCATTGATTTGGCGTACTAAAAAAATCCGACGTCATGATACTCACGAGATAAAGTAATGCCGGATGACCTCGGGCTGTGCAGCAACAGGCAAGAGTTGCGGCAACCGCGACAAGTGCACCGAGACAGGCCAAAGCTAACAATGCACCTCCACTGCCCTCGACGCTCATGTCAACGTAATCTCGCAATTGTATGCGCGTCCAAATTCCAATGCACAGCATCAGAACTCCGGAGAACTTGACGTACAAAGCAGAAAGAAAAAAAACGTTATTTTTTTTCCTAGCGAGAAGTGAAATAAGAGGTTTTTTTATCCCTTAAATTCGTATTTTTTTAGATGATGAATTTAATTACATTAATTTAAAATTTATTTAAACACTGGAAATGTCCAACAAACAGAGAAAAATTCGCAGCGTCAAAAATGATCCCTTTGCTGGTCTTGACGATCCTCTCCTTCGAAGGACGTCGAAGGGGAGATTTTGGCAAGTCTCGGCAAGTGTAAATCGGTAAAAGTTGTTGAAATTATTCCTTTGGCGTTGACACGCGGAAATTTCGAGCCAATAAACGGTAAATCAAAAATCGAGCGATTACGATGGAAAAATTGGTATTCCACCACTTTTTGAGGTTATGTTTTTTCTCAACATCGCTTAGAAAAATACTGACTGCTTTTACTTTTATTCTTACCTTTTTCCATATTCACGGGATCAATTGCGTATCTGGATAAACGCTGAAGCTGCATTTTGTTGATTGTTAGAGTATTTTATTCGCGAGAAATGAAAATTCACGATGAAAAGGCGCGAGAAGCGTCACTCTATTGTCACGACTTTGTAGGCAAAATTTTGGGAGAGATGCGGTTCTTATTGTCGCGATATTCGCTAACTGGTTTGTTCAACGTCACATAGTTAATTAGAGCACTGAAAAACGGGTAATATTGGAAAACAATGCGTCGCAAATTTGTCGAAAGTCGAACATGGGCCCGTGAACTGCAGCTGACGCAAGAGCAGGACGCTACGAGTCTACGACGCGCCCGGCCGCCGGCGTCGCTGTTCAGTGAGAGCAGCGCGCCTGCGCGCACGCGCACGATCGAGTCGATGGCCGGATCGAAAACTGCAACGAGCGCGCTCTGTCGGACTGAGACCTAACTTTGATATATAGGTCAGTGGAGTGGGTCAACAGCTGACCAGCTGTTATCGATCGCACGAGACAGACCGTGCTCCGACGTGGTGACGATTATTCTCGGAAAAAATTCCTCCGTATACACCACCATGCTTCCAAGAAATTCTATACACTGGCTACGTCACGGAATTCCCTCAAAGGGCTGCGACAATTGCGGAAAGAACTAATGAGATAATAAATAGCCATAACTCCCGTGTTTTTGATCGTACAAACTTTTTTCAGGTGTCATTTTCTTCGTTTTCAAATTTGCTGTGTTTTTTTTCTTAGTTTTATTATTTTCAAAAACCTTAAGGGGGTACGCGGAGAATAAATTTTTGAACAGCCATAACTTCCGTGTTTTTGATCGTACAGACCTCCTTCAGGCGTCGTTTTCTTTGTTTTCAAATTCTCCAAGTGTTTTTTCATAGTTTTATTTTTTTCAAAATTCTTAAGGGGGTACGCGGAGAATACATTTTTGAACAGCCATAACTCCCGTGTTTTTGATCGTACAGACTTCTTTCAGGCGTCGTTTTCTTTGTTTTCAAATTCTCTAAGAGTTTTTTCTTACTTTTATTATTTTCAAAAACCTTAAGGGGGTATGCAGAGAATAAATTTTGAAACAGGCATAACTCTCGTGTTTTTGATCATACAGACTTCTTTCAGGCGTCATTTTCTTTGTTTTTAAATTCTCAAGTTACTTTTTTGTAGTATTATTTTTTTTCAAAATTGGTAAGGGGCTATGCAGAGAATAAATTTTGGAACAGCCATAACTCCCGTGTTTTTGATCATACAGACTTCTTTGAGGCGTCATTTTCTTTGTTTTCAAATTCTCAAGTTATTTTTTTGTAGTTTTATTTTTTTCAAAATTCTTAAGGGGGCACGCAGAGAATAAATTTTGGAACAGTCATAACTCCCGTGTTTTTGATCATACAGATTTCTTTCAGGCGTCATTTTCTTTGTTTTCAAATTCTCAAGTTACTTTTTTGTAGTTTTATTTTTTTCAAAATTCTTAAGGGGCTACGCAGAGAATAAATTTTGGAACAGTCATAACTCCCGTGTTTTTGATCATACAGATTTCTTTCAGGCGTCATTTTCTTTGTTTTCAAATTCTCAAGTTACTTTTTTGTAGTTTTATTTTTTTCAAAATTCTTAAGGGGCTACACAGAGAATAAATTTTGGAACAGCCATAACTCCCGTGTTTTTGATCATACAGACTTCTTTCAGGCGTTATTTTCTTTGTTTTCAAATTCTCAAGTTGCTTTTTATAGTTTCCTTTTTTTTTTTGAAATTCTTAAGGGGTACGCAGAAAATAAATTTTTGGACAATTTTGAATATTTTTCACTGTTTTTCAGTAAAATAAAACCTCTATGAAGGTTAATATTTTTTTCAGTCTTCAAAAATCAAACAATTGTAGGAATAAATAATTTAATGCCAGCTAAATGAGGTGCCGATATAAAATAATTAAGTTTTTATGTAGCATTACAAAGGAAGCTCGTGAAAAATTTAACCTGAAAATGAATAATGAAATTATCGAGGCTTCGAGAAAAAAAAACACTTCAAATAATTCGACATGATTCGAATACCTCGAGTAATTCGAATAATTCGAGTAATTCGAATAATTCGAGTAATTCGGATAATTCGAGTGATTCGAAAAATTCAAATAATTCAAATAATTCGAAATAATTCGCGTCTCAATGTTGCGCAACAGTTGGAAACGAAATTCCGGATACGTCACGAGGAAGAATTTTTATCGTTATCATTATTATTGTTATTATTATAAGGTCAGATGTGTGAATCCGTAAAAATTCGACTCACCCAAAAAGCAAAATTGAAGAGCATCAAAAGCGTCGTCATACAAGCCATGGCGGCTATGGTCTCGAGACGTTTTCCCATTTTTTTATTTTTTCTGATAACCAGATTTTCGAGAACCTCGATTCACCTTAATTTTTTGCCTTAATTTTCACATACGCTGCAACGAGAAAATCAGCACTGACAAACACGTCGGAGGAACGATCGATTTGCACCCCTTCTGCTCGACGTAACTGCGTACGTCGTTCGAGGGGAAAGTTTTGCGCATGCGTTTGGTCCGCAAAATTTTTTTTTTTATTTTTCCTCAAATCCTGCAATTTAAATTATGAAATTTTTTTTAATCAAGCGAAAGAATATATTATATGTAAAGGATTAAAAACGAGGAGCCAAATATTCGAGTTACATTGACAAAATTTAGTTTTTTTTTATTTGTTGTTAAATTTTTATAAACAATGTATTCGTCGATTAACAGTTTACGATAATTATTATTAATATTAATATAATATCAACAATACTGACAATGGATTTTTTAAATACATTCTACGTTTGTTTAATATTGCAAAACCGTTTTTATCGCATTACGATAACATTCGTGCCCTCGGACCTGTTTTTTTTTTTTTTAATAATTGAGAAATGGAAAATAAACATCAAATAATTCCGTCGACGAAT
Source organism: Alloplasta piceator (assembly GCA_946863875.1). Taxonomy (NCBI): domain Eukaryota; kingdom Metazoa; phylum Arthropoda; class Insecta; order Hymenoptera; family Ichneumonidae; genus Alloplasta; species Alloplasta piceator. The sequence goes on along the minus strand of OX333078.1, from coordinate 37,434,205 downwards.
TCCTCGTTTAAGTCTCGCGAAAAAAATTTGAAAAATTTATACATTCACAATTAATCGTGGTGAAGATTAAGTGAAATGTAATTTATTTTTTTTTCCCACGATCCAACCCTTAAAATATTCATCCCTTAAAATCGATACTGATGAAAAATCAAATTCGACGAACGACAAATATTTTCGGAGTACAATTTCCCGCCACAATTTTCCTGCTGTTATTAAAAAATGAAAGGCACCATTTTTGCCCGAAATTTTTTTTTTTTCAATTTCCATCACAATTAAAATGCAAGGGTTAATTTTAACATTATTGAAACCACCCTAATTTGAACAACAAAAAATTTATCAATGCCAAAAACAAAGATAATTCTTCGCCACAAAAAAAAACAAGTTTATTTAGCTATAAGGAACACCGATTTTTTTATTGTCTGAAATTATCAATCAACGAAAAATAACAATTGTTGTTTTTCAAATAAAAAAATTTTTTTGGTCCCAAAAAAATAATTACACACTTTCCGTGTCTCACGAGTAAGAAACCGTTTTTCAAAATCGCATCACCGATTTCAGGTTTGGAAAAAAAAATTATTTAACTTCAACATGTCGATAATGATGAGGCGAGAGAGTTACATTATCGACGCCAGTCAATTCATTCGTATAATTCAGTAAAACATCGGGCCACAAAGCGTCATTATCATCGGTAACGACAGATTTTCCCGTTGTCTCCTTATTTTTCTGCCGGTTCGTTGAAATTGCGGTCGACGATTCGATCGTCGAATCGAGCTTCGTCGATAATTCAGCGATCTGCAATTTTATCATTTTCTCGGTCGAGTCGGTATCATCGTCGTTGTTATTACCATCGTTGTTGTTATTATTGTTATTATTGTTGATAATATCGTCACTGTGGATCTCAAAATGATCGACCGGCGATCGACGATCGTCAATATCGATTTTCCGCTCGCAGATCGATCGATCATCGTGATCGGTATCGAGATGGAGCTTTTTGAGATCGACGATTGGCAAAACGTTTCTCGCAGCTCGTTCATTTTCGATTACCGATTTTGTTACCGATTTTCTCGAAGAAAAATCGGTAATTCCATCCGATTTTTCCGAATTTTCCTCGGCAAAAGGATCGCTGTGATTTTTCACTTCCAGAACGATCGAATCGTCCTCGTAGAAAGAATCCTCGACGTCATCTTCATCGTCGATCGCCGATTCTTCTCTCTTGCTGCTTTTTATGTCGCCGATCGTTTTGAAATAAATACTGTGATCGTACCGATAATTTTCCAAGCACTGACTGTCAACTTTACCGGCCGATTGATAATCGAAAGTGCCGCAACAATTGATGCGGCAACTTTCGTCGTACCGATTTTTGCGCCGATGCGATCGACGAAGATTGTGAAAACGCGGACACCAATTTGGATCCTCGATAACGATCTTGTTCGACGTTATGCTCCAGCGCGTCTCTTGTTCCTCGTGCATCGTCAAACGTCCACGTGACAATCGCTGCGAACGCAACCGATTGTAACCACGAGCGATCGCCGCCCATCTCTCGATCCTTTGGAAAATATAATCGGTTTCCTCGTTCCACCATTCTGACAATCCACGCTGCAACGACGAGCTCACTTCCTCCGTCAGTGCACTTGCCATAATGATTTTTTTAATTTTTTTAAATACCGATTTTCAATGTTTCAATGCCGATTTTTCCAAACGATTTTCAATGTCGATTTTTTAAATCAATTTTTAATACCAATTATTTGAGTCGATTGTTGATACCGATTTTTTAATCCATTTATCGATACCGAATCGACTTTTGATGCCGATTTTAAATCGATTTTTGATACCGATTTTATTTATCGACTTTATCGACGATGATTTTTTATGCCGAATTATTTATCAGCTTTATCGTTTTCGATTTTTGATGCCGATTTTATTTATCGACTTTATCGTTATCGATTTTTGATACCGATTTTATTTATCCACTTTATCGTTATCGATTTTTGATACCGATTTTATTGATCAACTCTATCGATGTCGATTTTAGATACCAATTTTATTTATCGACTTTATCGATATCGATTTATGACACCGATTTTATTTATCGACTTTATCGATATCGATTTTTGATGCCGATTTTATTTATCCACTTGATCGTTATCGGTTTTTGATACCGAGTTTATTTATCGATTTTTGATAGCGATTTTATTTATCCACTTTATCGTTATCTATTTTTGATACCGATTTTATTTATCGACTTTATCGATATCGATTTATGACACCGATTTTATTTATCGACTTTATCGGTATCGATTTTTGATGCCGATTTTATTTATCGACTTTATCGATATCAATTTTTGATGCCGATTTTATTTATCGACTTTATCAGTATCGATTTTTGATACCGATTTTGTTTATCAACTTTATCGGTATCGATTCTTGATGCCGATTTTATTTATCGACTCTATCGATATCGATTTTTTTTTCTATTGCTGATTCTTCTATTTGCTTTTACAGGCAAAAATTATTATTTTTAAATATCGTAGGGGATGAATACATTTTTTTTTGCGCGTTAAAAGGAAGTGGACTATTTCTACGACTTGCAACTGCGAAATGCAATCGCGGCGCAGGCCTCGCCGAGATTTATAGAGGGGATTTGGCGGGGAAGCACCACAGAAAGACAAAAGCCGATTACCGATCTTTACCGATTATGCAAAAACGGCGTTTGCACGGCCATGACATCTCTCCGAAACCCGGACATTGCGTGGAGCGATTTTTTTTTGCAATTCGTGCATTACGAAACGACTGTCAAGGTCACGTTGAAGCATCGATTCGATAATTCCTCGTTATGTGTTTGCAATTTTGGGGAGACCGGGGCAAAATGGCACAGCCGTAAAAACGATTGAAAAAAATTTGCGAATTCGAAATTTATCGGTTCAGCAGTATTTTTTCGTATTTACGAATCCTTATATAGAAGCTTTTATAGATACGACTTCCGGGTGGAGAAAAATATCAAAATATTTAAAAAAAATGGTCAATAAAAGAACTATAAAAATTTGCCAAAAATTGAAAAATGATCGAATTTGAATTAACCAAATGGGATTTTGAAGCTTCAACGATCAGAGAAGAGAATGAGCTTAAGTTGAAGTCGATATCTTGTCTAGAAAAAAAATTACTATTATTTTAGTGGACAGATTTAATTTTTGCCAAAATGAGAAAAATTTTTTTTATTTTATTTTCTTAGACGGGTATATCGATGTATTTTCTTCCACTGAACACGAATCTGCCAATAGTTTTCCCGAAAAATCGAAATTTTCATCGATTTTCATGAAAAACGTTTTTACTCAATTTTAGCAAAAATTTCGAAAACCTCGAAATAGGGAAATTTCAAGTGCTCATAACTTTATTTTGGTTTGACCGATTCCAAAATTTCTTTTTCGTACTTGAAGGGTGAGACTGAACTTAGAATATGGCGTTTGGTTCATCCCGATAACTCAATTTTCGTAGAAATGAGAGCAGTTTGAATATGACCGAAAAAAAATGAAAAGGGCTGTGCCTTAAAAAATTTGCAGAAAACGATGGTCCAACTTTAAAAATCTGCCAAAAATTGAAAAATAATCATATTTAAATGAACCAAGCGAGGTTTTGAAGCTTCAACGATTAGAAAGGAAATAAGCTCAAGTTCGAGTCAAAAGCTCTTCTAGAAAAAAAGTTATCGCTATTTTAATGAACAAATTCAATTTTGACCAAAATGGGAGAAATTTTTTTTTTTTTTTTATTTTTTTCAAACCTTAGATCGATGTATTTTCTCCCCCTGAACACGAATCTGCCAATAGTTTTCCCGAAAAATCGAAATTTTCGTCGATTTTCATGAAAAACATTTTTACTCAATTTTAGCAAAAATTTCGAAAACCTCGAAATAGGAAAATTTCAAGTGCTCATAACTTTATTTTGGTTTGACCGATTCCAAAATTTCTTTTTCGTACTTGAAGGGTGAGACTGAACTTAGAATATGGCGTTTGGTTCATCCCGATAACTCAATTTTTGTAGAAATGAGAGCAGTTTGAATATGACCGAAAAAAAATGAAAAGGGGTGTGCCTTAAAAAATTTGCAGAAAACGATGGTCCAACTTTAAAAATCTGCCAAAAATTGAAAAATAATCATATTTAAATGAACCAAGCGAGGTTTTGAAGCTTCAACGATTAGAAAGAAAATAAGCTCAAGTTCGAGTCAAAAGCTCTTCTAGAAAAAAAGTTATCGCTATTTTAATGAACGAATTCAATTTTGACCAAAATGCGAGAAATTTTTTTTTTTTTATTATTTTTTTCAAACCTTAGATCGATGTATTTTCTCCCCCTGAACACGAATCTGCCAATAGTTTTCCCGAAAAATCGAAATTTTCATCGATTTTCATGAAAAACATTTTTACTCAATTTTAGCAAAAATTTCGAAAACCTCGAAATAGGGAAATTTCAAGTGCTCATAACTTTATTTTGGTTTGACCGATTCCAAAATTTCTTTTTCGTACTTGAAGGGTGAGACTGAACTTAGAATATGGCGTTTGGTTCATCCCGATAACTCAATTTTCGTAGAAATGAGAGCAGTTTGAATATGACCGAAAAAAAATGAAAAGGGCTGTGCCTTAAAAAATTTGCAGAAAACGATGGTCCAACTTTAAAAATCTGCCAAAAATTGAAAAATAATCATATTTAAATGAACCAAGCGAGGTTTTGAAGCTTCAACGATTAGAAAGGAAATAAGCTCAAGTTCGAGTCAAAAGCTCTTCTAGAAAAAAAGTTATCGCTATTTTAATGAACAAATTCAATTTTGACCAAAATGGGAGAAATTTTTTTTTTTTTTTTATTTTTTTCAAACCTTAGATCGATGTATTTTCTCCCCCTGAACACGAATCTGCCAATAGTTTTCCCGAAAAATCGAAATTTTCGTCGATTTTCATGAAAAACATTTTTACTCAATTTTAGCAAAAATTTCGAAAACCTCGAAATAGGAAAATTTCAAGTGCTCATAACTTTATTTTGGTTTGACCGATTCCAAAATTTCTTTTTCGTACTTGAAGGGTGAGACTGAACTTAGAATATGGCGTTTGGTTCATCCCGATAACTCAATTTTTGTAGAAATGAGAGCAGTTTGAATATGACCGAAAAAAAATGAAAAGGGGTGTGCCTTAAAAAATTTGCAGAAAACGATGGTCCAACTTTAAAAATCTGCCAAAAATTGAAAAATAATCATATTTAAATGAACCAAGCGAGGTTTTGAAGCTTCAACGATTAGAAAGAAAATAAGCTCAAGTTCGAGTCAAAAGCTCTTCTAGAAAAAAAGTTATCGCTATTTTAATGAACGAATTCAATTTTGACCAAAATGCGAGAAATTTTTTTTTTTTTATTATTTTTTTCAAACCTTAGATCGATGTATTTTCTCCCCCTGAACACGAATCTGCCAATAGTTTTCCCGAAAAATCGAAATTTTCATCGATTTTCATGAAAAACATTTTTACTCAATTTTAGCAAAAATTTCGAAAACCTCGAAATAGGGAAATTTCAAGTGCTCATAACTTTATTTTGGTTTGACCGATTCCAAAATTTCTTTTTCGTACTTGAAGGGTGAGACTGAACTTAGAATATGGCGTTTGGTTCATCCCGATAACTCAATTTTTGTAGAAATGAGAGCAGTTTGAATATGACCGAAAAAAAATGAAAAGGGGTGTGCCTTAAAAAATTTGCACAAAACGATGGTCCAACTTTAAAAATCTGCCAAAAATTGAAAAATAATCATATTTAAATGAACCAAGCGAGGTCTTAAAGCTTCAATGATTACAAAGAAAATAAGCTCAAGTTCGAGTCAAAAGCTCTTCTAGAAAAAAAGTTACCGCTATTTTAATGAATGAATCCGATTTTGGCCAAAATGCGAGAAAATTTTTTTTTTTAATTATTTTTTTCAAACCTTAGATCGATATATTTCCCCCCCCTGAACACGAATCTACCAATAGTTTTTCCAAAAAATCAAAATTTCTAAAAAATTTTATCAAAAACGTTCATCAAAAGGATTCAAAAATTCGCAAAAATCGATGGTCGAAGTTTAAAAATCTGCCAAAAATCGAAAAATGATCAGATTTGGATGAACCAAACGGGATTTTGAAGCTTTAACGATCACGAAGAGAATGAGTCCAAGTTAATGTTGATATCTTTTTTAGAAAAAAAATTACAACGATTTTAGTGAAGGGAATAAATCCTGACCAGAAGACAAAAATTTTTTTTTTCTAATTCAACTATTAAAAAACGTTAGATTGATTTTTTTTTCATAGCTGAACACGAATCTACAAAAAATTGTCCCAAAAACTCAAAGAGTTCATAAATTTTAATGAAAAACATTTCTTTTTGTATTTTTTAGATTTTTTTGCATTTCCACGCTTCAAATATGAATTTCCCTGAAAATTCACGAAGCAATTTTTCCAACACCGCAAAAAGAAACTTATCTCTTGAAAAATAAACCCATTTTCATAGATTAAAAAAAATCGCTGTTTACAAAAAGCCTCTGGGATGGCTGAAATCATTTTTTAACCCTCCTTGGTCAAACTTATCTGGATCGATTTGACCTTGATTTGACCTTCCATATTTAAACAAGTATTGTGACCAAACTATCGGTCGGAAAAATCTGAAAAAATTACAGAACATCCTTCAAACATTCTAGTTGGTGTATCAAAAATTAGTTTATAAAAAATCGAATGACTATATATTTAAAAAAATTCACAATGAAGAAAAACAAAAGTAGCGGGGTCGTTTTGACCCAGTGTGACCTCTGAAGGTTAAAATCGAACTTTCGCGAATGATTGCACCTGAAGAAAAAATAGGAAAAACAAATTACTCATCTTGCATGGTAAATCCTCTTCCCACACGTAATTTCAAAGGGATTCATCGTGAATCGCAAAAGGCCTCAAGGGATGGGATCCGGCGATTGGCTTTCGCTTATAGAGCGATAGAACAGAAGAGGCAAAATAATAAAAATTTCTCTTTTACGAGGCTAACGCGTTTACGTTAGCTGCCAATCATAAGAAAATGCGGCGATGAATATTGAGCGGGTTGGTTTTCTTTTTTTTTTTTTCCAAGACAGGACATCTTAAAGGACGAGAAAATTGTTTATCAGAGGCACTGACAACGTGAATTAAAATTCACGATGGGAAAAAGCTCCGGGGAAAAATTTTCGACGGAAGGAGCGCCTATAAAAGAAGATGGTGAGAAGGACGATCATCGCACTTGTCCGACGTCCATCGTTCGTGAAACATCGTAGGTGAGACGAAAATTCAAAATTTTCAAAAATGAAAAAACAGAAAAAAAAGGAAGTAATTTCTTGAATTTAAAAAATAATTTTTTTTTCCAGCTGAGCTTGCGAACCTGAGCTTTTCATAAAGGATACGAGAATGAAGGCTTCCTCGATTATTTTCGTCTGGCTGATGGCTGTCATTGGTTTGCTTCGAGGATTCTGTGACGCCACTTCCGAAATTGCCCCGAACGTTCATCGAAGATTTCGAAATCGTTTGGAATCTCGAGGGTACATTTTTTTCTCAATCAATTTAGAGCCAAATTCAAGAGAGCTTTAATGACAAATCTGAAAAGAAAAAACAATATTTCATCGATTTAAATTTGCCGAAAACAATTGCAATACTCGCTGAGAATAATTTTTTCAATTTTTGAAATTGATTAATTTTTTTCCAGAGCTTTTGCAGAAGCTAAAAGCTCTGGTCTAAATTGAGGCAGCTTTTTCTACAAAATTGTGAAGAAAAAACATTATTTCATTCCTTCAAATTTGCCAAAAATAATTGCAATACTCGTTGAGAATAATTTTTTCAATTTTTGAAATTGATCAATTTTTTCCAGAGCTTTTGCAGAAGCTAAAACCTCTGGTCTAAATTGAGGCAGCTTTTTCTACAAAATTGTAAAGAAAAAACATTACTTCATTCCTTCACATTTGCCAAAAATAATTGCAATACGCGCTGCGAAGAATTTTTTCAATTTTTGGAACTGATCAATTTTTTTTGCAGAGCTTTTGCAGAAGCTAAAAGCTCTGGTCTAAATTGAGGCAGCTTTTTCTACAAAATTGTAAAGAAAAAACATTATTTTATTCCTTCAAATTTGCCAAAAATAATTGCAATACTTGCTGAGAATAATTTTTTCAATTTTTAGAACTGACCAATTTTTTCCAGAGTTTTCGCAGAAGCTAAAAGCTCTGGTCTTAATTGAGGCAGCTATTTCTACAAAATTGTAAAGAAAAAACATTATTCCGTTCCTTCAAATTTGCCGAAAATAATTGCGATACTCGCTGAGAATAATTTTTTCAATTTTTGAAATTGATCTATTTTTTTCCAGAGCTCTTGCAGAACCTAAAAGCTCTGGTCTAAATTGAGACAGCTTTTTCTACAAAATTGTGAAGAAAAAACATTATTTCATTCCTTCAAATTTGCCAAAAATAATTGCAATACTCGCTGAGAATTTTTTTTTCAATTTTTCAAATTGATCAATTTTTTCCAGAGCTTCTGCAGAAGCTAAAAGCTCTGGTCTAAATTGAGGCAGCTTTTTCTAGAAAATTGTAAAGAAAAAACATTACTTCATTCCTTCACATTTGCCAAAAATAATTGCAATACGCGCTGCGAAGAATTTTTTCAATTTTTGGAACGGATCAATTTTTTTCCAGAGCTTTTGCAGAAGCTAAAAGCTCTGGTCTAAATTGAGGCAGCTTTTTCTACAAAATTGTAAAGAAAAAACATTATTTCATTCCTTCAAATTTGCCAAAAATAATTGCAATACTCGCTGAGAATAATTTTTTTAATTTTTAGAACTGACCAATTTTTTTCCAGAGCTGTCGCAGAAGCTAAAAGCTCTGGTCTAAATTGAGGCAGCTATTTCTACAAAATTGTAAACAAAAAACATTATTTCGTTCCTTCAAATTTGCCAAAAATAATTGCAATACTCGCTGAGAATAATTTTTCAAATTGATCAATTTTTTTCCAGAGCTTTTGCAAAAGCTAAGGGCATCAATTTGTGGCCTAATTCAAGGCAACTTTTTTCTACAAAACTGTAAAGAAAAAACATTATTCAAGTCCTTCAAATTTGCCAAAAATAATTGCAATACTCGCTGAGAATAATTTTTTCAATTTTTCAAATTGATCAATTTTTTCCCAGAGCTTTTGCAGAAGCTAAGTGCATGAATTTGTGGCCTCGTTCAAGACAGCTTTTTTTCTACAAAACTGTAAAGAAAAAAATTTATTTAACTTCTTCAAATTTGCCAAAAATAATTGCAATACTCGCTGAGAATATTTTTTTCAATTTTTCAAATTGATCAATTTTTTTCCAGAGCTTTTGCAGAAGCTAAGAACATCAATTTGTGGCCTCATTCAAGACAGCTTTTTCTACAAAACTGTAAAGAAAAAACATTATTTAATTTCTTCAAATTTGCCAAAAATAATTGCAATAACCGCTGAGAAATTTTTTTTCAATTTTTCAAATTGATCAATTTTTTCCCAGAGCTTTTGCAGAAGCTAAGAGCATCAATTTGTGGCCTCATTCAAGGCAGCTTTTTCTACAAAACTGTAAAGAAAAAAAATTATTTAACTCCTTAAAATTTGCCAAAAATAATTGCAATGCCCGCTGAGAATTTTTTTTTCAATCTTTCAAATTGATCAATTTTTTCCCAGAGCTTTTGCAGAAGCTAAGTACATCAATTTATGGCCTAATTCAAGACAGCTTTTTGTACAAAACTGTAAAGAAAAAACATTATTTAATTGCTTCAAATTTGCCAAAAATAATTGCAATACTCGCTGAGAATAATTTTTTCAATTTTTCAAATGATCCTTAAATTCTTTTCCAGAGCTTTTTCAATTTTTCAGAAAACATTTTCAAAAAAGCTTTCTCATGAAGAAAGCTTGAATGTTTATTAATTTTTGTTCCATTTATTTTTGTTAAAAAAAATGTTAATAATTCATTTTCTCACAGTTATCCTGTCGAGGATTTCATCGCAGAGGATGAGGACTCGGCTGAGCTTAACAAACGTCAAATCTTCGACGACTACGGTCACATGAGGTTCGGCAAACGCGATCGTTTTGATGATTACGGTCACATGCGATTCGGACGTAATCACGAGTAGTGAGAAGACAATTTTTTTCCTCATCGAACAATCACCCTCGGATTTCTCCAATTGTCGTAATTACAACAACAACAACGAACAAAAAAAACCTCCCTAAAATAAGTGCACATCTTCGCCCTGAACTCACGAAACGTAATAAACTTATTTTACAATACGAACAATTAAAATAATCGTTTAAATTTTTTTTTCATTATTATTCTCCATCCTGATTATAAATAATTTGATGAAATTTTTTATTAAATTAATATTCAGAAATTTTATTATCAAATTAATGTCAATTATCAAATATTATCAGGATTAATGAAAATTGATAGACATTTTTTTCTATTTTTCTTTGGATAGAAAATTTTAAGGGTCAATTCATCGAAAGACCGCCCTTACACTTATTTTACAATGCCAATAATTAAAGTAATCGTTTAATTTTTTTTAAAAATTATTATTCCCCATCCTGACAATAAATAAATTGATGAAAAATCTACTTGGAAATTTTTATTCGACTAATAATCACGATTATTATTATTATTATTATTACTTCAGGATTAATGATGATTTGTATAATATTTTTCTGATTTTGTTTATTAAGGATTTTTTAAGGGTGAATTCTTCGAAAAAGTGTCCTTTTACTTATTTCACAATGCAAATAATTAAAATAATCGTTTAAATTTTTTTTTAATTATTATTTCATGTCCTGATAATAAATAAATTTATGAAAATCGACTTGGAAATTTTTATTCAACTAATAATCACGAATATTATTATTATTAATTCAGGATTAATGAAAATTTGTATAATTTTTTTTCTGTTTTTGTTTATTAAGGACATTTTAAAAGTAAATTCTTCGTAAAAGTGTCCTTAGATTTATTTTACAATGCAAATAATTAAAATAATCGTTTTAATTTGTTTAAAAATTATTATTCCCCATTCTGATAATAAATTATTTATGAAAATCGACTTGGAAATTTTGATTCGACTAATAATCACAAATATTATTATTATTGCCTCGAGATTAATGAAAATTTGTATAATTTTTTTTTGTTTTCGTATATTAAGGATTTTTTAAGGGTGAATTCTTCGGAAAAGTGTCCTTGTACTTATTTCACAATGCAAATAATTAAAATAATCGTTAAAAAAAATTTTTTTAGTATTAATCCATGTCCTGATAATAAATAAGTTTATGAAAATCGACTTGGAAATTTTTATTCGACTAATAATCACGAATATTATTATTATTGCCTCAGGATTAATGAAAATTTGCATAATTTTTCTCTGTTTTTGCTTATTAAGGACATTTTAAGAGTGAATTCTTCGAAAAAGTGTCCTTATAATTATTTTATAATGTAAATAATTAAAATAATCCTTAATTTTTTTTTTTTATATTATTCCATGTCCCGATTTTTATTATTACTTCAGGATTCATAAAAATTTGTATAATTTTTTGTCTGTTTTTGTTTATTAAGGACATTTTAAAAGTAAATTCTTCGTAAAAGTATCCTTAGATTTATTTTACAACGCAAATAATTAAAATAATCGTTTTAATTTGTTTTAAAATTATTATTCCCCATTCTGATAATAAATTATGAATGAAAATCGACTTGGAAATTTTTATTCGACTGATAATCACGAATATTATTATTATTACCTCAGGATTAATTAAAATTTCTAAAAAAAATCATTCTTTAAAAATGCAATTTTGTCAGGGACATTTCAAGGGTGAATTTTTCAAAATAGTATCTCTGAATTTAATTGGATCGGTATATTTTCCAAGTGCCGGATCGTAAGACGCGAATCTTGGCATTTTCAATGCCGAAGCTTGAATCTGCATCGTCAGATCGTCGTCCAAAAATTTTCTCACCCCGGAAATTCTCTCAAGATCATGATTATCGTAGCCCAAAGTTCGTCGATACATGAGCCAGGGTGCATCCGGAAAATCTGTCTCTCTCGGAGGTTTCGACATTTCCGGAAAATGGGAAGGAAAATCGTCCCTCAGAGTCGTGCGATAATCAACCTTTTCGATCGATTTTGGAAAATCCAAATCCGGAAATTTCAAAGCATCTTTCCAATCTTCAGACCTTGAGCGAAAAGAATTGAATGTTTCAAAATTTTGCCAAATATCCAATTATTTGAAGTGAAAATGGAAATTTTCCAGTTTCAAAAATTTAATTAAACGTAAAAATAAATATTTAATGCGAAAAAAAAATTATACTCAAGACGAAGAGAAACGATATCGATTAAAGAATTAATTATCAATTGAAAAAAACTAAAAATAGAAATTAATTGAAAAAATCAATTACTGATAATCGATTATGATTATTATAAATTTATTAATTAAATAATAATAATAATAATAATAATAATAATAATAATAATAATAATAATAATAATAATAATAATAATAATAATAATAATAATAATAATAATAATAATAATAATAATAATAATAATAATAATAATAATAATAATAATAATAATAATAATAATAATAATAATTGATATTATTACATACTCTGTAAGTGGAAATGAATAAAAATTGAGCAAGCTTCGATATCGATATTCCTCGTCGTAATCCTTCTTACTGTGAATTTGTTCGGTCATTTCACGAGTCACAGAAATTCCAGTGGGCTCGTCGTCCATTCCTAGTCTTTTGTAGGTCGAATAACGAAAATTTCCGGTTTTATTGTCACGTGGCTCAATCAGGGAATGTAATTGCCTGATAATCGATGAAAATCGACAATAAATCAAATAAAATTGAATAAAATTGAATTTTGACAATATTTTTGTAAAATGATCTCATGAAAGTAAAAAGTGAAGCCTTTTGTCAATGACCTAAAAAAATAATTTAAAAAATTAAAATACAGTAAATTATATTGAGTAAATAAAATTAAATTGAGTTGAATTAAATTTTAATAATATTTTTGTAAAATGATCTCATGAAAATAAAAAATGAGGCTTTTTGTCAAGGACCTAAAAAAAAAGTTTAAAAAATTAAAATACGGTAAATTATATTGAGAAAATAAAATAAAATTGAGTTGAATTAAATTTTAATAATATTTTTGTAAAATGATTCCGTGAAAATGAAAAGTGAAGCCTTTTGTCAATGACCTAAAAAAAGAATTTAAAAAATTAAAGTACAGTAAATTATATTGAGTAAATAAAATTAAATTGAGTTGATTTAAATTTTAATAATATTTTTGTAAAATGATCTCATGAAAATAAAAAATGAGGCTTTTTGTCAATGACCTAAAAAAATAATTTAAAAATTAAAATACAGTAAATTATATTGAGAAAATAAAATTAAATTTAGTTGAATTAAATTTTAATAATATTTTTGTAAAATGATCTCATGAAAATAAAAAATGAGGCTTTTTGTCAATGACCTAAAAAAAAAATTTAAAAATTAAAATACAGTATATTATATTCAGTAAATAAAATTAATCAATTAATTTGAAAATATTAATTCACTTGAATTAAATTGATTTAAATTGAACTTTAATAATATTTTTGTAAAATAATTTCATCAAAATAAAAAATGGGCTTTCTGTGAGCAAAAAATTAAAAAAAAAAATCATTAAATTATGCTGCATATTGATGCCAAACAAACCAGTCGTGAATCATGACTTTTGGATTGTACGAAGGAGGACCGCTTGTCACAATGGGCTTAAATTTTTTCTCATCATTTTCACAAGGCAGAAAAACTGACTGAAAAAAAAATTAATTGAAAAAAAATGCTTCCTCCTAAATTAATAAAAATTATCGTTATCCTGAGAAAAAAAAACTTACATTCGTTCGAGCACAGAGAGTCATCTTCGTTGTCGAATCAAAAATCAATATCGCATTTATTTACCAAAAATTATGTCAATAAAAAAATTATTATTAATATTTGAATCAATAATGTTGTTTATCGATCATCTGGAGGTTAAAATTTTTTTTTTTGAAAAAAAATTGACAGTTGGCTGTCATGAGAGAATATTTGACAGAAGGGATCCTGTCGTTGATCGGTGAATAATAATATTTTTATTTTCGAAATGCTTCGCAAGAGACGAATAACGAGGATTGAAGAATCGAACGAGGATGAGAGATGCGAGAAGCATGAGGCTAAATTGTCAGCCAAACGTGCCGAATTTATTGAAAGAGAACAGGAAGAATCTTCTTTGCTTGAGGAGGAAGAAATTCACGTGGAAAAAGTGGAAAAAGATGAGGAAGAATTACCTTTTGAAGAAATTCTCGCCAATCAACGTCGAAGTTACAACGAGAAGGAGGAATATATTTTTCTCATTTACAACGACCTCATTGAAAATTTTGTAAAAAAGTAAGACTGTTTTGTAAGACTCTGTAACAAAAAAAAATTCTGATAAATTAAAATAAATTAAATAACTACAAACTTAATTGAATAAATAATACAAAAAATATCAATTTCAATAAATTAAAAGACATCAAGTATAGAAAATACAAAATTAATAAGAATACAAAATTTAGGAGCTTAACGAAAATTGAAATAACAAATTCACTACCTCGAAAAAAGGCCCAAAAAATTTCTTTGAACTAAATTGAAATTACTTTCCTTAGTTGTTATTTTTCTAATGAAATTAAAATTTTACATTGTTAGAAAAAAAATGTTGAAGGTAATTTTCATTTGATTGGAACAAAATTATAGTGGATAGAAATAATTCGGATAATATAATCCTATAATAATAATAATAATAATTGACATATTAAATTTTCAACTATCACATTTTAAATTCCTGTTTGATTTAAAAATTAAAAAATAATTATCACTATAATATTGATTAATTATTATCAATCAATAAATCAATTATTGATTAAATAATTATAATTGTTAATTATTAATATTTTTATTTTTCAATATACTCATTTATTTATCAATAAACAAAAAAAGCACCCCTTAAAGATGGGAAGGAGCGTATTTACGTAAAAGTGTCGCTGTAAAAAAATCCTTCGACGAATTTGAAAAACACGATGATGATGAATCTTACGAATCGATTGAGAAAAATGGCGAATTATCGATTGATCGAGAAAAATCAATAAACGAAAATTGGAAAATTCGGACACCGGACGAATATGCGAAAATTATTTTTTTAAATGGAAATTCCTACGAAGGACGTTTGAGCAGACAAAAAATGGAAGGTCACGGCCTTTATCGTTGGCGTAATGGATCCAAGTACAAGGTCAAACGAAAAAAAAAATTTAATTGAAAAAAAACTCAAAATTCAATTTTGATCATGGTTACCAAATTCCAACGAAATATTTTCCACGAGCATTAGATTGATTCAAATTTTTTTAAATAAAATCTGTATCATTGAAAAATCGAATTATTGATTTTTTTCGAATTTACATTTTGACAGGGTGAATTTGAGGACAATAAAATTCAAGGAAAAGGTTTAATGGAATGGCAGGACAGTGCTTGGTACGAAGGAGATTTTCAGGATGGTTATCGTCATGGAAAAGGCACCTTGGTGAACAAAAATTATAATCTTTTGTACATAGGTCAATGGTTTCAAGGTCACAAGCATGGAAATGGGTTGGTTTTCTAATAATTGATAATCATTTTTTTTTTAACTATAAACCACCATTTTTCAATCTAAATAAAAAAACTTCTCAATCAAAATAATGTATAGATTATTGAATAATTAATAATAATATTTTTTTTACCACCAACCACCTTTTTTCAATATAAATAAAATATTTCTGAATCAAAATATGAAACAGATTATCTAATAATTGATAATAATTTTTTTTCAACTATAAACCACCATTTTTCAATCTAAATAAAAAAAACTTTCTAATCAAAATCATGCATAGGTTATTTAATAATTAATAATAATTTTTTTTTAACCATTAACCACCTTTTTTCAATATAAATTAAAAATTTCTAAAGCAAAATATGGAACAGATTATCTTATAATTGATAATAATTTTTTTTAAACTATAAACCACCATTTTTCAATCTAAATAAAAAAAACTTCTTAATCAAAATAATGCAGATTATTTAATAATTAATAATAATATTTTGAAAACGTTAGCCACCATTTTTTAGTATAAATAAAAAACTTTTTAATCAAAATAATGCATAAATTATGTAATCATTGATAATAATATTTTTTTTTTACCATAATCCGCTATTTTTCAATATAAATAAAAACTCTTCAATCAAAATAATGTCTGAATAATTTTTTGTTTTTAATCTAAAAAATTGAAAAAAAATTGAAAATCAATTATTATGGGTCAAGTTACTGTCGCTATGAAAATGGCGATTCCTACGAGGGTGACTGGAAAATGGACAAACGAGAGGGTTTGGGAAATCGAACTTATCCGAGTGGTGCTCGTTACGTTGGTCATTGGAAAAGTGATTTTCGTCATGGATTCGGGACGATGATTTGGCCAAATGGCGACGTCTATCGTGGCGACTGGAAAAATGGAAAAATGCATGGGTATTTTCCAATGTAACATAAAAAATACCATCAAAGAAGAGAGTTGAATCACCGAGATTTCCTCAACAGGAAAAATCATGAGCAATTTGTGAGTTTCAATTTTCCGGATTTTCATAGAATTTTCCATTTTCCTCAGTTATGGCGAATATACTTGGAATGGATTTTTCAACGAGACTCTGAGCTGGCCCCATGAAATATGTTACATGGGCGATTGGCAGGAGGGATTTCGCCACGGAAAAGGTAAGGAAATTCGATTTTTCCATCAAATTGAAAAATTTTCCTTGAAAATTTTTCCAGGACAAATGACTCTCAATTCCATGGGCGGGGCAAGATATTCTGGAGAATGGAGAAAAAATAAGAAGCACGGAGCTGGAACCATAATCGGTAAAAAAAAATCGGAAAATTCACAAATTTTCTTTACTTGAGGAAAATTCACGAAAATTCCGATTGACTTCGATCAAGGAAATAATGGTGACCTGACCGAGGGAAATCCTCTGTTCGAAAATGATATTTTACTTCCGGTTGAACGGATGAAAAATAACTCGGAAAACGATGAAGAAAGAAAATTGAATGAAAATCAAAATGCCTGCAAAATTAATAAAAACAAGTAAATTAATAGGCAGTTCAGATTCATGTTGATCTATCGGATATTGAATTGTTTTTCCAACTTAGTTTTCAATTTAATAACGAAAAAATTCAAAAATTATTCAATTGAATGAAAAAATCTGAAAATTGAATTTTCCGGCAGACCAAAGGAAAAACCTCACGAGATTCAAGAGGGTAAAATAACGACGATTTTAAAACCCGAGCAATTCATATCACTTCGCAATTACGTGGATCGTTTGCGGATAACGAAAATGGGGGAAAAATCATCCTCAAAAATTTCCCTGATGTCCGGAAAATGTGGTCTGTGCGATGAAAAATCATGTCGTTGTCTTGTCCAAAATCAGAAACGATCTTTCGTCCACGAAGAAAATTCTCCATCGGGAAAATCGTCAATTGTATCTGCATCAAATATCGCCTCAACGACAATTGCGTCGAGCACATTTTCCGACAATGGAAAACCCGGATTTTCCTCGGAAAACAGAAATTTCGAAATCTCGGAAAATTCTGACATTTCCAAACTCGAGGAAAATTCAACTTGGGATTGCATAACCATGCACATGCCGCGTATACGAAATATTTATGACGTTTATGGAAAAACATTTTCCGACTCGACGCCCAAATGCGGATTATCGATGAGCAGACTCGGACTTTGGCAATTGTGGCGAGATTGCGGAATTCATGAAAAAGGCTTGAGTCTCGTGGAAATTGACAATTATCTCGGTCAGTTCATTGCAACAAATTCAGAATAAAAAATTTTCCGTTCAGAAAAAATTTTCCGACGATTTTCCAACAATTATCTCGGTCAGTTCATTAGAACAAATTCAGAATTAAAAAATTTACCTCTAATAAAGAATTTTCCGACGATTTTCCAGCAATTATCTCGGTCAGTTCATTGCAAGAAATTCAGAATCAAAAAATTTCCGTTCACAAAGAATTTTCCGAAAATTATCTCGATCAGTTCACTGCAAAAAATTCAGAATTAAAAATTTTCCGCTTAGAAAGAATTTTCCGTCGATTTTCCAACAATTATCTCGGTCAGTTCATTGCAGGAAATTCAGAATCAAAAAATTTCCGTTCACAAAGAATTTTCCGAAAATTATCTCGATCAGTTCACTGCAAAAAATTCAGAATTAAAAATTTTCCGTTTAGAAAGAATTTTCCGACGATTTTCCAACAATTATCTCGGTCAGTTCATTGCAATAAATTCAGAATAAAAAATTTTCCGTTCAGAGAAATTTTCCAACAATTATCTCCGTCAGTTCATTACAACAAATTCAGAATTAAAATTTTTCCGATCAGAAAGAATTTTCCGGCGATTTTCTAACAATTATATCGATCAGTTCATTGCAACAAATTAAGAATTAAAAAATTTCCGTTCAGAAAGAATTTTCCGACCATTTTCCAACAATTATCTCGGTTAATTCATTGTAAAAATTCAGAATTAAAAATACTCCGTTCAGAATGAATTTTTCAATGATTTTCCGACAATTATCTCGGTTAGTTCATTGTAAAAAAATTAGAATTAAAGATTTTCTGTTCGTAAAGAATTTTCCGTGAATTTTCCGACATTATCTTGGTTATTTCATTAAAACAAATTCAGAATTCAAATTTTTCCGTCCAGAAAGATATTTCCAACAATTATCTCGGTCTGTTAATTGCAATAAAATCAGAGTAAAAAATTTTCCGTTCAGAAATAATTTTCCGACCATTTTCCATTTGAAAAATTTTCACACCGACCTTAAAGTATCTTTAACTCCGCGAAATTAATCCAGAATTTCCCATTATAATGTAAAGAAAATTCACGAATCTCAGTGTAGAATTTTCTTTTCTTATCTCGACGATTTTCCAGCTGCCGATTTTTCCTAATACGGAAAACATTTTCTGCAATGAGCTCCGATCAATAAATTCTTGATCCAATTTCCCACCGATGGGTAGGAATTTTCCGAAGAATATAATGGACATTCCAAAAGAAAATTCATGATTTTTCTGCTCTCTTCCATTTTCACCTTCTGAAATTTCAATAAAATGTTCGGAAAATTCGAAAAAAAATGTTAATCACAGAAATATTATGGAATTGATTAATTTTATAATTGAAAAATAAATGGAAATTCTTTTCATCATTAGCTGCGGATGAATCAACGCTGATGGAAAAATCACCGTGTCCTTTTGGCAGAATCGAGATTTGGCAATTAATTCGCGCACTCGTTGAAGTTTCCTGGCAACTTTATACGAAAAATGGTGAAAATCATGCAGCAGGATTTTCCGGAAAACTGGCGAATGGTCTTCACAAATTTTTGGTCAACGATGTTTACCCCAATATTGGAAAATCCAGAGGTCAATAAATTTCCTCCAAATTTTCCATTAGATTTTCCATTTTCTTCATAATTTTACTTTTGCAACTCCGAACGCTGATAATTCGTCTGAAATATTAAAAATAGAATAAAAATATAAAAATAATATTTAAAAAAATTAATATTAATATTAAAGGTATATTATGCGGTCCGGAAAAGGATTTTTTGCCCTTGTATCCGGTTTATAAATTGTACGAATCCGTTGGAAATACTCATTCGGCGAGAAAATTGTTGAAAGTCATTTTCACGTCACAAGGTTTGGAAATAAAGTTTAAATTTAGTAATTTCGTTATTCATACAATGAAATTTGGAAAAATAATTGCCTGATCCTTGAACGATGCAAACGGCAACAAGAAAAAAAATTGAATAAGTTAATAAAAATTACAATTTTAATTTTCAGGATCCGGAAAATGCTCGCCAATGAAAATGGAAAAATTGAAAACCTTTGAGGAAGGTAAAAATGTCGTTACAGTCGGCGATAAGCTCAGTTATCTTGCAAATTGTAAAGAATCTCTGATAAATCAAAAAATTCCCAAGAAAAAACTGGACAATCGATCAAGTAAAGAAAAAAAAAGTATTCTGATATTTTAAAAAATAATATTTAATTAATATTAATATTTATTTAAAACGTAATATTTAATTAATATTAATATTTAATTAATATTAATATTTAATAAATATTAATATTTATTTAAAAAATTAATATTTTTTTTGCTAATCAATCTTTTCGTGAAACTTCAAATTTGTAATTTTTTTTCTCACGAATTAAATTCGTTTTAGCCAATTCGTTGTTCGTTTTTCAAGAATTGGGCATTAAAAAAATTATGGAAATTATGAGCCTTGTTTGTTCAGCAATAAAAAATACAGAAAGTGGTTTAATCGTAAATATGGATTACGAGGTAATAATTTTGCTTCCTATTAAAGTAATTTTTGTTTTTGTGAAATTTTTTTTTTCCTCGATTTTTCTGTAACTTTATCACTGTTAATAATATTGTATTAAAATTATTTCCTGCAGTTTGTCTTACTTATTTTAATTATTTGAACAAAATTGTGGATTTATTAAAAAAAAAATTATTGCAGCTGACGTTTTTGGAGTTTTTGGAAATATTCGTTGAAGCGGGAAAACAATTGACGCTAATGAGAAAAATTAAGGACGAAGCGATTGCAAAAGAGACCGAGAATGGTGAAAAAAATTCGATAGACGAGGGAAAACAATTCGTCGAGTCTCGTTTTTCAATTACGAATAAAGTTGGAAAATCGAAAAAAAAAATTTCGACGAAACGCTAAAAAGGAGAACCGTCGATTTCTCCTTTTCCCACAGTTTGCCTTTTCCTTCTAAAATTTTCCATAATTTATTCGCTATTACTGTTATTATAAATTAATTTTTTTTTTTACAAATACAATATTGTTAATCTATGGATTAAATGCTAGAATATAATGTAGATTCGTAACGTATAAATTCCATAGAATATATAGAGGCTATAAAGAATCAATCGAGATCGATTACATCTTGTTCGATTATCGATTGAATAAAAAAAGGGAAAAAAATAGTCAACGGACTAGAATAATTTTTTTTTTCAATTAAATGCGTACTCGAGAACAATAATTGATGACCAATTTGTCATTTGTACTCGCTCGGTTTGGCACACAAAAAATTTTTGTGTGCTCTCCTTCACAATTTGTTTCTTTCTTTTCACATTTATTTATTTTACCGTAATTGGGAAATTAAATAAAAATCATTGTTTTTAATTAAACTTTTATTTTTTATTTAATTAAACTTTTTTTGTTTTCTCGAATTGCCCATATATGTTTATTTTTTTTTTGTACCGAAGAAAAAAACGAATTGACTCAGGAATAATCGACCGTTTAATTACATTCAATTAATTTATTTACAATAATAATTTCAAAAAGAGGACAGAGAAGCAATTGCCATAATTAACAAACTGTTTTTTTTTTTGTACAATTTTTACAACCGGAAAGCAAATTTTTGCAAATCAACTTTCAACGTGAAAAAACAAGAATAGAGAATTTTTTAAAAATAATAAAAAAATCTTTTTCAATCTCGAGGATCAAGATTTTTCGAAGAATCTTCTCGTTCAGAACGAATAAAAAAATAAAACGACAGCGATTACTGGGAAATATTTTTCAATTTTTTTTTCCACTTTGCTCTCAGTTTTCTTAATTTTTCTTCAATTGTATCACGAAAACGACGAATTTCGTGATAATCTGCTAATTCACGAAAATTACGATCCTAAATGCAAAGATATGTGGTGAAGGCATTGCTGCATCATGCACAGCCTTAGTTTGGTTCAGCGATTTTTTTTTCTATCGTTTTGTAATTCTCAGAGGAGAAAAAAAATTGAGAAAAACAATTGAGCAATTACGAATTTACGAGGATAAAAATAATTGAGCAATAAAATGCAAAATGAAATAATGAGTGAAAAAAAGAAAATTGCGAGAAAATCCCGAAGTTTGCTTAAGTAGAAAATCGATCGATATTCTCGCTGAGAAACGTCGATTTCTAAATTTTTTTTCACTATACTTTGTGTAAAATGTTTTTTTTTTTTTCGTAATAAAAATACGTACTCGGTTATCGCTCTGTGAGAAATAAAAAAATATGAATATCGAAATAACGCTGAACCAGCGGAAATGTCATCACGAAGGATGTGAATTTTTTTTTTTGCAAATTGAGACAATTGTGGCGAGATCGGTGGATATTATTGTGATTATTTTTTTGAGGTATAATTTTTTTTCAAATTATATTATCTATTATTTTTTACATGGATAATTGAATTAACGTACGATTAATTGAATTTTTCAATTCGTTAATTCCTTTAATTATTAATCATTAAATTTTTTCCTTCCCCAATTCAATCAATAATTGACAAGAATTTTTTTTCCATTATCAAGCGCCACAACTATTTCAATGAACATTATTTTTTGGCGTTAATTGAATCTGTCGCGAGTTTCTTTCGATCCTAGTGTAAATTTTTGGGTTCAGAAGGTTTCCCCTTTTTTGTCTATACAATAACCTTAAGGGTGACGTTTTTTTTTGTGGACCATTTTTTACCTCACGTATCTTGGACATTGAATACAATTAATTTTTCTCACAATTTTCCATTTATACATTCATGATTCGCCATGTGGCGATTTTTCGTTTTTTTTTCCTTTGATTTTTCCATATCAGATACTTATCTTGTCAGAGTCTGTAATTTTTTTTCAGACTCAACTTTTCTCGAAAAAAAAACGTCAATTTGATAAAACATTTTCAAAATTCCATTGAAAATTATTACACTATCTGAAGACCCTAAATCCTTAAGGATGTTGAGTCCCTATAAAATCTTTTAATGCTAATTGTTCAATAAATAGCTTCTTAATCATCGTAAAATTTTTACACGACCTCCAGAATACTTCGTGTAAAAACATATTAAATTTTCAGAATTCTATCATCATTACTTCAACCTCCTTAAGGGTTAAAATGAAAAATGATGAGAAAATTTTGAAAATTTGGTATGTTTTTGTACGAAGTATTTAAGAAGTCGTGTAAAAATTTCACGATTAGCAAGCTCATTATTAAATTATTGACATTTTGTTAAGAACAATTTTTTAAACAAATAAAAACAATATTTATCAATAAACTTCGTTTAGTTTCCGTTGCTTTCAATATAGTGGAAATATTAAAAAATTGAGAGGTCAACAAAAAAACTTATCGCAAAGTTACATCAGTTTCCACAAGACTACATTTGATTTAATTTAATTTGTTAATGTTAATTGTTCGATAACGAGCTTCCTAATCGTCGTGAAATTTTTACACGACTTCTTAAATAATTCATCCAAAAACATACCAAATTTTGAGAATTTTCTCATCATTTTCGATTTGGGACTCAACATCCTCAAGATCCTTTGATCCTTTCGTGCGATCCATCAATTTCATCGCTTCTCTTTGCTCCTCTCTCCGTGAAATAGCAATTTCTTCTTTCCCGTTTATTCGTGGCGTTGTATTTTTTTTTTTTTTTTAGGATTTTTTGTAGTTTTTTTTCTAAGAGGAGAGCGTTCTAGTTCTGCGCGAAAGCATCGGTCTGATGGAACGTCAAGACTCGTAGATAAGACGCTGATAATGAGGAAATATCTCCCAGGTTGGCAGATGAAGTCCGAATTCCAGAGCAACGAGCACGGCAAACTCGGACGTTATGAGATCCTTGCGATTCAGACGAAAGACGCTTTCCGTTCTCTGTTATTGAACAAAAAAAAATCATAATTAATATAATAATAAAATAGTAATTAAGAAATAAAAATACACAAAGTATGAAAAAGTAGCTCTGAGTGATAATAATTTTTATCCAAATCAAAAACCGTTTGAAATAAAACAATACTCTATCTAAACAATAATAACTTCATTGTTTATAAACATTTTGTACTGAAAAAAAAATCTGAAACATTGCAAGACTGTTTATTAATTTTATGTAAATTTTCGGCCTCTTCATTAAAAAACTTTTGCCAGAAAAAAAATATTGAAAATCGACTCGGTTTTTTGGGCCTCAAGGATTTTTTTTGGGCCCTTTTGATGATGGAATTTTTTTTTCTTCGTCTTACTGATTGATGAGCTTACCTAAAATAGTAATTTAGAAATTAAAATACAAAAAGTATGAAAAAGTCGCTCTGAGTGATAATAATTTTTATCCAAATCAAAAACCGTTTGAAATAAAACAATACTCTATCTAAACAATAATAACTTCATTGTTTATAAACATTTTGTACTGAAAAAAAAATCTGAAACATTGCAAGACTGTTTATTAATTTTATGTAAATTTTCGGCCTCTTCATTAAAAAACTTTTGCCAGAAAAAAAATATTGAAAATCGACTCGGTTTTTTGGGCCTCAAGGATTTTTTTTGGGCCCTTTTGATGATGGAATTTTTTTTTCTTCGTCTTACTGATTGATGAGCTTACCTAAAATAGTAATTTAGAAATTAAAATACAAAAAGTATGAAAAAGTCGCTCTGAGTGATAATAATTTTTATCCAAATCAAAAACCGTTTGAAATAAAACAATACTCTATCTAAACAATAATAACTTCATTGTTTATAAACATTTTGTACTGAAAAAAAATCTGAAACATTGCAAGACTGTTTATTAATTTTATGTAAATTTTCGGCCTCTTCATTAAAAAACTTTTGCCAGAAAAAAAATATTGAAAATCGACTCGGTTTTTTGGGCCTCGAGACTTTTTTTGGGCCCTTTTGATGATGGAATTTTTTTTTCTTCGTCTTACTGATTGATGAGCTTACCTAAAATAGTAATTAAGAAATAAAAATACAAAAAGTATGAAAAAGTACCTCCGAGTGATAATAATTTTTATCCAAATCAAAAACCGTTTGAAATAAAACAATACTCTATCTAAACAATAATAACTCCATTGTTTATAAACATTTTGTACTGAAAAAAAATCTGAAACATTGCAAGACTGTTTATTAATTTTATGTACATTTTCGGCCTCTTCATTAAAAAACTTTTGCCAGAAAAAAATTATTAAAAATCGACTCGGTTGTTCGGGCCTCAAGACTTTTTTTGGACCCTTTTGATGATGGAATTTTTTTTTCTTCGTCTTACTGATTGATAGAGCTTACCCAAAATAATAATTTAGAAATAAAAATACAAAAAGTACGAAAAAGTAGCTCTGAGTGATCTTAATTTTTATCCAAATTCAAAACCGTTTGAGAGAAAACGGTACTTTGTCTAAACAATAATAACTTCATTGTTTATCAACATTTTTCATTGAAAAAAATCTGAAACATTGCAAGACTATTTATGAATTTTATGTAAATTTTTAATCTCATCATTCCAAAACTTTCATCAGAAAAAAAATATTGAAAATCGACTCAGTTTTTGGGCCTCAAAACTTTTTTTGGGCCTCAAGACTTTTTTTGGGCCCTTTTGATGATGGAATTTTCTTTTTTTTCTCGTCTTACTGATTGATGAGCTTACCTCAATGAGTGATTTGAGAATATCGCCCTTGACATCGTTGAGCTTAGCAGCGAGTAGCAAACAAGCACCGGCGCACAATTTTCGCGTTTGTTTCGTCACGACGTTGCGCAATATGAGCTTCTCGAAATAAACGTACGCCATTGCAACAGTCAGCAGATCAATGCCGTATTCCATTTTGGCAATTTTTCGCATTTCACGTTTCAAACTTGGCAAAAAATAAAAAAATAAATCATCAAAGATGTTATTCAAGCTTGATGCAATTATTAATTAACATTCCAGTATTCAATTTTCAATAGAACATTGATTATGGAAAACAAATGATGGATTTATTGATTGGATTTATGAATTATGGGTCTGTCATCCAAAGAAATGGATAATCGATGAAATTCAATTATCCATTGTCAAAATAATGGATAATTGACAAAATTCCATTAAGCAATGTTAAAAATAATGGGCCATGTATGAAATTTCGAAAATTCGATAATAATCGATAATCAGTTCATTTTCGAATATAATAATGCGTCAATTATTAAAAGAAATGGACAATGCATCCATTATCCAAATGAATGCATCCTATAGTCTATTATTTTGGCAATTTTTCGCATTTCACGTTTCAAACTTGGCAAAAAATACAAAAATAAATCATCAAAATTGTTATTCAAGCTTGATGCAATTATTAATTAATATTCCAATATTCAATTTTCAATTGAACATTGACTATGGAAAACAAATGATGGATTTTTCGTTTGGATTGGTGAATTATGGGTCTGTCATCCAAAGTAATGGATAATCGATGAAATTCAATTATGCATTGTCAAAATAATGGATAATTGACAAAATTTCATTAAGCAATGTTATAAATAATGGGCCATGAATGAAATTTCGAAAATTCGATAACAATCGATAATAAATTCATTCTCGAATATAATTATGGGTCAATTATTTAAAAAACTGGACAATGCATCCATTATCCATTGGCAATTCTACGCGAGACTCACCTCCGCAATTTGCTCAGTGTCAATTGTATGTGAGGAAATTTCTCCTTGAACTTGTCGTTCAATTCTTTCTTCAAGTCCGAAGGTCGAACGTAATCGATCACCGAAGCCTGGAGGAAAATGGAAAAATTCAATTAAATTCTTCGTTGGGATTAAATTGGTTTTTTTTCTTCCTCGAACAAAAAAAAATGTGTTTTTTTTTCAAATATTTACCATGTAAGACGTGAAAGTCAAAAGTGTACGATGTTTTCCAGCAATTAATTCCGGATCGTCAAGTAAATTTGGATTGTACTGCAGACACTGATCTTCCCAGTCGAAAGCTAAAACAAAAAATTGCACGAGACATTGTTATTATTTTTTTGCGTTGAAGAATATGAAATAAAGAAAAATGGTCCACTGACATTTTCCCTCGGCGACGAGTGACAACGGCGGCGATTCAGGCGCAACGTGTTGAGGTCGATGAGTTGCGGTATCATAAGACAAGCACCTGAAATTGAATTTTTTCAATTTTTCAATTTTTTCAATTTTTTCAATTTTTCAATTTTTCAATTTTTCAATTTTTCAATTTTTCAATTTTTCAATATTTTTGGATATTTTGATACCTATTTTCTTTCTCAAGTTAAATTATAAATCATTTTCAGAATAAATTCTGTTTTTTTTGCTTGAATATAGATCTAATGATTTTTTTGGAAAATTAATACAATTGTTTTCCCAAAATGTTTACACGATAGTGCAATTAAAAACGGAAATGCATAATTTACAAGCGATAGAAATATTAACCCTTCGATATTTTTTTTGCGAAAATATAGAAAGCGTGCATTTGTTATTATTTTTTTTTAAGTTTTTGATATTGGAGTAGAAGCATCGAAAATTCGTTTGAAATTTGTTAAACAATTTTTTTGAGGGTTCAAAGGGTTAATAACGTGTTTTACGATAAATTATAATGGCCTATCGATGGTCGAGGTCGAATGATAAAATGATGGCAAATGAAGAGATTTTTTTTCGTATGATAACAGCCAACTAATTTTTTCGCGTTTTTGACAAATTGCTAAATCGATTGATAAAGAAAAATCGCACGCTACAATAACTTTCGAAAAATTTACTTGAATGACAATTTTTCATCATGCATTATTAAGGGGTTGCATCCAGACAGTTTGGTTTCAAAAATATGTTTTTGGAATTTTATATTTTCGCGAATTTATAATATTTATATTGAGATAAAAAATAAATGTTATCATCGCAGTTGGAAATAAAATGACCAAAATCCCAAAATTTAAAAAACGTTGAAATGAAGTTTTCTCGGTTTTTTTTTCTTCGATTAATCAGACTTATTTTCGATTAAGCAAATTATGAAAACCTTTTAGATACATGAAAATGAAGGTTAAAAAAAAAAAAAATGAAAAAAACTTATTGTATCGTTGAAAAAAAATCCAAAAAGCATTTTTTTCACCAGCTGATTAGACAGACCTCTTAACCAACAAATATACATTTATATCACAGAGATTTGTTGGATTTTTATTTCATGATATTTTCATTCCGGAAAATTCGTAAAACCAAATTTATCAGCGGGACAATTTTTGTTTTTGAGATAATTCCAGATGGAGAATATGAAATTTCGAATTTTCGTTACAAATTGAAAAACAATTGAAGTTTTTCAAAAATCTTCAATTTTCAAAATCTTTTACAGTCTCCTAAACACCGCTGGAGATAAATATACATATATATGGGGTATTTCATGTCAAATTTACAACTTTTAAACCCGACCCCTTTCGATTTAGCTGAAATTTTGTTTTCCTTTTCTACCCAATTAAAAACATTTTTCAGGAATTTTTTTTATCCGACCCAAAAGAAAAGAAGGAAAAGGAATGCCACTCCAGGTGGCACGGCATTTTTTCTGGAATTGATCAAAGTATTTTTTGAGTGAAAAAAAAATTCAAAATGGCGAGCTTCGATAAAAAGATGATTTTTCTCGAAAAAGTACAAAAATTTCATAGATTTGAATATCTCAAAATTTTTGTTGTATTTTTTTCGGAAAGTACGTTCAAAACCGAAAATTTTCAAAAACAAAACGTCCTAATCAGTCAATTTTTGAAGAAGTTATAGTCATTTTAAAAAAAAGCTTGTTCTTTTGGATTGGATAAAAAAATGTGAAAATTTCCTAAAAAATGTTTTTAATTGGTTAGAAAAGGAAAACAAAATTTCAGCCAAATCGAAACAGGTCGGGTTTGAAAATTGTAAATTTGACATGGAATACCCCATATCTATAACAATACACGTAAAATTCTATCAAACTTTTACTACCAATTTTCGATCTGTTTGTGAATATTTTAGTGTTTTTTTGTTCGTTACCACTTAGTATGGTCCGTATTCCACGTAATTGTTTTCGTCCTGCAAAAAGACGTTTCAAAAAACTCTTGTTATACATATAAAACCAATTAAAAAAAAAAAAAAAATTACACAAATATACGATATAGATGAAAATTCGACACATTTAGCAAACTCTCGAAAGTCTCGAAGGAAAAATTGATTTTCACACGTTTGGCATTGTTGTCTGATTTCCTGACAGAAAAACGATTATGAAATGCGAAATGATCGACGTATCATTTGAATTACAAAAATGAGATTATTTTTGTGTCACGTGTTGCAATGAAAATGGTGAAAGTCAAACTTTGTTCCTGATATGCGAGAAAATGTTTATTTCTTTGTGATTCGTTAATTTTCCATATATACATATATATATATATATATATATATGGGGCATTTGGAGTTGAATCGACCATTTGAAAAATGACTCATGGATTTTTTTATGGGTAAAAAATATTGGGAAATGTAAATATAAATTACAAAAATTTGAGAACATCATTTTAGACTGGAAAAACATTTTCCAGAAAGGATTTCAATAATGAGGAAATGGAAGACTGGTCGATTTCACTTGGGATGCCCCATATATTAACGCAGATGAAAAAGGCTTTATTTTTTTCAATTTCTTCGGTCATCAACACTCGAGTAATTTTCCTCATAAAATCTCAGCTGCGATAAAAATTTTTCTTCAATCTTTGAGACGTTGAAATTTTGTTTAAAAATGAAAGATATTTTTTTTTTCAACCGGATCCTTTTTGCAAAATTCTTATTAACAACAAAATATTCGATTTCCAATGACAAAATCTAAAAATAAAACCTTTTCTTTAAGTAGGTCGAGTACATTTTATTATTTATAAAGGAAATCGGGGCAAAATTCGAGGACTTTGAAAATTGGCGAAAAAAAAAAAATTAAAAAATCTGTGAAAAATTGAAAAATCATCGGATTCGAATGAATGAAGCGGCATTTTGAAGCTTCAACGATTACAAAGTGAACAAGGGCAGAACGAAGAAAATATTTTTTGAAAAAAAAAAATGACAGCCATTTTAGTCATCTATTGGCAGCGTTTTGGCAGATCTATTTCCCGAGGTTGACCGTTTTGCCCCGGTCTTCTCTATACGCCGTCTTTTTGGTATATTTTCATCGTGAAAAAATTGTGTACACGAAAAAAAAGGTCTCAAGTTTGTACCTCGATACCACGTGATGTTTGTTTGGCGCCACGTGCATGAGTTCTATCGTCTCGCTGTCGCTTATGTGCAATTTTCGGTCTTTCTGAAATTGCCTCGATGGAACGAGCAGCTGACCGTACGAAATTTCCTGAAAATATCGGAATTTTAAGAAAAAACGAGGAAAAAAAAGATTAAAACGGTAAATGAACTCTCATTTTATTTCCATCTATTTATCAATTGGAATAAATTCAAAAAAATTCAACTAAGTTCAAATAAATTCAAATAAATTCAAGTGAATTTGAATAAATTCGAGTAAATTTAAATAAATTGGAAAGTTCTAATAAATGCAAGTAAATTCGAATAAATACAAAAAAAACAAGTAAATATGAGGCCATGTCACTTCAGCCAGTGAAAAAAAAATTCCACAAATAATTTTGAAAAATCGAGTTACTTTATTGATAAATCTTCACCGAGTGTAGAAATTTTTAATTTTTATAGCGTTCCAGAAAAAAAAATTAATTTAGATTTTATTGAGCAAGTCGAGCGTTCGTTTCAGGGCAAAATATGCAAAAATATTTTTTTCCTCAAGAAAAGACGATCGTTATTGTATTTGTTTAAATACTTTAAATTTCCCCGAATTGTGAATACTAAAAACGCACTATTGATATTTTTCATATTATGGGATTCCTAAGCACCGTGAAGTAACAGCTATTTTTTTAAAAATTAATATATTAATAATAAAAATAAAAATTGTCGAAAATTCATTTTTCGTATTCACAATTTGGGGAAATAAAAAAAAAAAATAACAAGTGTCTTTTCTTGAGGAAAAAAATATCTTTGCATATTTTGCCCTGAAACGGACGTTCGACTTGCTCAATAAAATCAAAATTAATTTTTTTCTGAAAGGTCATTAAAAGATGCATATTTTCGTTTTCTACAAATGTAAATACATCAAATACTACCAAAGATACAGCCATTTGAATTGAAAAATGTTAAAAAATGGTATGTAATCAACGAGAAAAAACGTCGGAAAAATTTTAAAAAAATTCTACACTCGGTGAATATTTTTCAATAAAGTAACTCGATTTTTCAAAATTATTTGTGGATTTTTTTTTTTTACTGGCTGAAGTGACATGGATCCGCATCACGTAAATAAATTCAAGTAAATTCGAATAAATTCAAATAAATTCAAATAAATTGAAAAATTCTAATAAATCCATGTAAATTGGAATAAATTTTTAAAAAAATCAAGTAAATTCGAATAAATTCAAGTAAATTAGAATAAATTGAAAGGTTATAATAGATTCAAGTAAATTCTAATAAATTCTAAGAACTCAAGTAACTTTGAGTAAATTAAAATAAAACTCAAGTACATTCAAATAAATTGAGAAGTTCCAAAAGATTCGAGTAAATTTAAATAAATTCACAAAAACCTCAAGTAAATTTGAAGTTAATTCGAATAAATTCAAAAAACTCAAGTAAATTCAAATAAATTCAAGTCAATTCGAATAAATTCAAGTAAATTCCAATAAATTACAATAAATGTAAAGTGAGCCAAAAATGAATTTTCATAGACGCGAATAAATTCGAATTTTTAAAAGATTGAAACTAAAAATGTACCTGCCCATCTTTGGCTCTCTCGATGCCCAACAAACCAAAAGGATCCAAATTATCATTGATCGACGATAACGGTCGAGGACCCGATGTATTTCGTCTTCTTCCGGTATCTCTGCGCAATTCGGACCTACGAAACACGAATGTTTATCGCACAATTTTATTTTTTGCTTTTGGATCGATGGAATTTTTTTTTTTTCGTGATCGCTCGAATTCTTCACTATTTTTGCATCTTAGCGGAAAAATGTGCGTGTAATTTTAAATCAGAATCGGACTCAAATAATTTCGTCCAGTTCGTCAGATTTAATAATAAATTTGCAATAATAATAATAATAATAATAATAATAATAATAATAAAATAAATAATTTTAAAAAATGACAAAGGATTCGCGAAAAAAAAATTAAGGCGACAATGCTTGTGTGCACGAGAAGAAAAATACTAATACAAAGCTCTCTCTAGCTCTATCGGTAAGTTGAAATTTTTTTGAACATTATTTTTCGATACCTTCGTAATATCGGATTTGTGACGGCATAGTGTCTGAAGACAGGTGTACTACCCGTTGTACTTTGGCCGCTAATAATAAAAGGAAAATAAATTTGTAGTGAAGAAATAACAACATTTTTGCTTTCAATTGCTGCTTTTTGATATCATGATGTAATACGATAACTCGAGATGACGACCGTCGAATGGATTTGCGCCCGATTTTTTTTCTCATGTTAGTTCCCTGAATGCAATGAGAAATTTATTCAAAATAAATGAAATTTCATTGGAATATCGACCTATTTTATTTTTCATTCATTATTTTTCAAAAATCATTTTTTTCCAAGTTTTTCTTGAATTCCAGCGAAAGGATCTTTCATCTTACATCTGAACTGTGTTGGGCGAATTTGTAATTTGTAATTAAACCAAAATCTATTACCCATTACAAGTTGTAATTTGTAATTAAACCAGAATTCATTAACCATTACAATTGTAATTTGTAATTAAACCAAAATTCATTGACCATTACATTTTTAAACTGCAATTAACTTGATATCGATCAACCATTACAATTTAAAAACGTAATTAAACCGAGATCCATCAACCATTACAATTTTTAATTGTAATTAAACTAAAATCCATTAACCATTACAATTTTAAACTGTGATTAAACTGAAATTCATCAGCCATTACGATTTGAAAATGTAATTAAACCGAAATCCATCAACCATTACAATTTTTAATTGTAATTAAACCGTCTAGAAAGAAAATAATCATATGCATCGTTTACTTTGTTTCTGGACGGTTTAATTACAATTAAAAATTGTAATGGTTGATGGATTTCGGTTTCATGACAGTTCAAAATTGTAATGGTTAATGGATTTCAGTTTAGTTACAATTAGAAATTGTAATGGTTGATGGATCTAGGTTTAATTACAATTTTTAATTGTAATGATTGATCGATATCAGGTTAATTATGGTTTATAAATGCAATGGTTTATGGATTTGGGTTGGATTACAAATTTCAATTGTAATGGTTAATGGATTTCCGTTTAATTACAAATTACAATTGTAATGGGTAATGGATTTCGGTTTAATTACAAATTACAATTGTAATGATTAATGAATTTCCGTTTAATTACAAATTACAATTGTAATGGGTAATGGATTTC
This sequence comes from Alloplasta piceator, assembly GCA_946863875.1. Taxonomy (NCBI): domain Eukaryota; kingdom Metazoa; phylum Arthropoda; class Insecta; order Hymenoptera; family Ichneumonidae; genus Alloplasta; species Alloplasta piceator. The sequence goes on along the minus strand of OX333078.1, from coordinate 37,400,887 downwards.
GGTTGAATCACAAATTACAATTGTAATTGTTAATGGATTTAGGTTTAATTACAAATTAAAATTGTAATGGGTGATGGATTCGGGTTTAATTACAAATTACAATTGTAATGGGTAATTGATTTCGGTTTAATTACAAATTACAATAGTAATTGTCAATGGATTTCGGTTCAATTAAAAATTACAATTGTAATGGGTAATGGGTTTCGGTTTAATTACAAATTACCATTGTAATTGGTAATTTATTATTTTTTTATTACAAATTGCAGCTGTAATTTGTAATGGAAATGTAATTAATCAAACCATGTAATTCGCCGCCGCCCAACACTGCATCTGGAGCTGTTTTGTAACGACCAAAATGGCTGCCTCGGCGGCCATTTTGAATACTCGAGAAAAACAAGATGGCCGAACAAGAACAAAGGATCTGTGAGGCAAAGGAACGTTAATTCGGTTCCTTATGAGATTCAATTAATTATTAATCAACAATTTGAGTGATTAATAATTTTTTTTACAATCTTACCAACTCGTGCGTTGTCCTTTGCTGTAAGGTAACGCCGAAAATACGAGAAATGGTACTCTCTTGGCGGAAACAAGCACGAGCCTGTCGTCTCCGAATCTGTGACCGTTGACCGGACGCTGCATCATTCGTAATTCCCTCGTTACTTCCGGTATAATGACGGCACTCGTGACACCAGTTTGAACGGTACCGAGACCCTTTATCTTTGGCCTCGAATTCTGCGATATCGATTTCGATCGCATCGAGCCGAGGCTCTCGTTACTGCTGTTGTAATGATGCTTTATGTCCTCCGAAAGCGTCGATGTTTGATGAACAATGCGTTTTTTGTAATGCAGAGATCCGACTCGTCTTTCAGGCAGGGAATATTCGCTGCCAGCCGTTCCAGTACTACATGATGCGATTTGAAACAGAAAAAAGAAACAGATTAATGGATTACACAGTAAGGATTTTCAAAAAATTGAATTTTTGATTTTTTTAATTGAATTTTGAAAATTTAGGAGAACAATCTCATGGAAATAAAAAATGAGGCTTTTTGTCAGTGATCTAAAAGAAAAAAATTATAATTTAGAAAAATTAAATTGAGTTGAATTCAAGTTTAATAATTTGGTTTGAGATAATAATAATTTAATAATTTTAATAATTTTGTAAAATGAGCTCGAGGAAAAAAAAAATGAGACCTTTTGTCATGATCTAAAAGAGTTGAAAAATATTGATTCTGTTGCATTAAATTGAGTTATTTTGAATTTTAATAATATCTTTGTAAAATGATCTCATGAAAATAAGAAATGAGGCTTTTTGTCAGTGACCTAAAAAAATAATTAAGAAAATTGAAGTACAGTGAATTATATTGAGTAAATAAAATAAAATTGAGTTGAATTAAATTTTAACAATATTTTTGTAGATTGATCTGATGAAAATAAAAAATAACCCCTTTTGTCAGTGGGCTAAAAAAATAATTTAAAAAATGATAATTCATTAAAATTAAATTGAGTTTAGTATTTGAATTTCAATGTTTTTATAAAATGATCTCATGAGAATAAATAATGAGGCTTTTTGTCAGTGACCTAAAAAAATAATGAAATAAATAATGATTCAGTAAATTACATTTAGAAAATAAAATAAAATTCAGTTAAATTGAATTTTGACAATACTTTTCTAAATCGAATTCGTGGAAATGAAAAATGAGGCCTTTTTGTCAGTGACCTAAAAGAATAAAAAAATATTAATTCTGTTGCATAAAATTGAGTCAAGTTGAATTTTAATAATAGTTTTTTAAAATGATCTCATGAAAATAAAAAATGAGGCTTCTTGTCAGTGACCTAAAAAAATAATGAAATCAATAAAGATTCAGTAATTTACATTTAGCAAATAAAATAAAATTGAGTTGAATTAAATTTTGACAATATTTTTGTAGATCAAATTCGTGGAACTGAAAAATGAGGCCTTTTTTCAATGACTAAAAGAATAAAAAAATATTAATTCTGATGTATTAAACTGAGTTTTATTGAATTTTAATAATATCTTTATAAAATGATTTCATAAAAATAAAAATGAGGCTTTTTGCCAGTGACCTAAAAAAATAATGAAACAAAGACTCGGTAAATTATATTTAGCAAATTAAATTAAATTGAGTTGAATTAAATTTTGACAATACTTTTGTAGATCGAATTCGTGGAAATAAAAAATGAGGCCTCTTGTCAGTGACCAAAAAGTAATGAAAAAATAATAATTCGGTTACATTAAATTGAGTTCATTTGAATTTTAATAATATCTTTGTAAAATGAGTTTATAGAAATGAAAAATGAGGCCTTCAACGACCTAAAAGAATTTTTTTTTTTAATGATTAACTATGCTGCATATTTAGGTCGTTCAACCCTTCAATTAAGGGGTTATAAAGTGAAATTTCAAAATCAAGTTAAAAAGTACAAAAATGTGTACATAAATTTTTACGTTGATAAATAAAAATCCCTTTCCAGAAAAAAATCTTGAAAAATCGATCCAATCGCAGTTGGAAAATTGAACACAAAGTGAGATCTACTTGGAGGAATCTTCGTTTCGGCATTCGCGGATAAACTAAGCGCAAATATTGCGGCAAAAATAGGTCGAAAAGTTCAATCAAATGAAATTTGATTGTAATTCGTCGACGAATGTAAAACGCTCTCGCATTACATAACGCATCGTCAAAGCCTTGTTGATAATTCAGTTAGTATTATTAGATTAACTGGCAGAGAGCCTCGAGTCAGATAGACATCGCTATAATAGAGCGTCAATTTTTTTTTTTCGAACGCAGACCCGCAAATTTTTATTTTTTTGTTGTTGATGAAGTTATCTCGTTTTTGCGTCGCTGGAAAAGAGAATAAATTTGATAAATAAGTAGGGGAGTGTGGGGCAAAGTGGACATTTGAGGAATTTAAGGATTTTCATCGGCAAGCACACGGTCTTTTAACTACTTTCATGTCTCAAAATTGATTCCCGATCCTAATATCCCTGATTTTGAAAAAAAAAAAAAAATTGGGGGCAGAATGGACACGCCTCCTCAGATTCAGAAAAATCTATACTCGGTGATTCTCGAAAGTGGAGGCACTGTAATCGACTATGCCCGAATGAAATATTAACTTAACAATATAAACAAATAAATAAAGCCAATAGAACTGATCCTCGAATGAAATTAAAAAAAAAACGAGGTATTTCTTCAGACGCACTTTGCTCTAATTTTTTCCATGTGGAAAAAGTACTATGAATTCACTTTGTTAGCGAATAAATTATGGTATTTTCACATATTCATCGACTTTTGAGTCGTGAAATTCATTCGCATTCTTGTTTTTTGAATTTTGTGAAAAAAAAAATTAGGGGCAAAATGGACACGCCTTCTTAGATGCAGAAAATTCTATACTTGGTGATTCTCGAAAATAGAGATACTTCAATCGACTATGCTCGATTCAAATATTAACTTAACAATATAAACAAAGAAATAAAGCCAATAGAATCGTTCCTCGAATGAAATTTAAAAAAAAAAAAAAAAACGAGGTAATCTTCAGATCCACTTTGCCCGAATTTTTTCCATGTCGAAAATGTACCGCATGACTTCACTTTGCAAGTGAACAAATCATGGTATTTTCACATATTCATCGATTTTTGAGTCGTGAAATTCATTTCCCATTATTGTTTTTTGAATCTGGCACAAAAAAAAATTTCCAAATTTTACGATTTCCGTGTTTTGTGCTTTTTATTTTGAATATATTGTTCGACAGTGTATGAAACGTTACGGGAATCGTGCAGATATAGTCTGAATTCGAAGTAATAATTTTATGATCTTGAAATTTTTTTCAGTTTTAGCTCGTGTCCACTTTGCCCCCGAATTTGAATTTTTTCGCGTGTCCAATTTGCCCCACATTCCCCTACTAAAAAATCGTATAAATTCGAAACAAATTTGAATAAATTCAAATCAATTTGAAGGATTGAAATAAATTCGAATTCATTCAAATAAATACAAATCAATTGAAATAAAATCAAAGTAAATTTGAATAAATTCGAATCAATTGAAAAAATCAAAATAAATTCAAATTAAATCATATTAATGGAAATGACAAACCAATCAAATCGATCGAGAGGATTAAAATAAATTCGAATAAATTCAAATTCAAACGAACCACAATTGTTTTGAATTTGGTACTCTACAATTTTTCTCTTGATTATTTTTCTTTTATCAGAAGGTTATCTCGTTTTTATGTCTCTCGAGTAGAGCAAATAGATTAATACAAAGTTTACGATAATCTTCTTGTTTTTTTTTGTGTGTTTTTATCATTGTTTGGAAAATCGTTGATAATCTCGGTGAAACGTTAAACTCGTGCTCCAAATAGATAATGAAAGGCAAGGCCTCTCGTATTTATTAACAGATAAGACTGACTTCGACGATGCGTTAATAAAACGATGAAGAAAAAATCTTTTTATCGCCTAATTAAAATCTAGCGAAAAATAAGTAGACGTCACCAGAGGCAAAAATTTTGTATGTTTGGAATTTTCATGAAGACAACAATTATTTTCTGTAAATGAAAAATGTTGGAAAATTGTTGACTGGAAGTAAAGTGAGAAAAAAAGTTTTGAAAATTTGGAATTACAAGAAAAATGACCACAAATGAAATTGATTAATTTGCCAATAATGATGGAAAAAAATTAAATTGAAAATGAGATTAAAATACAAACAATGGTTACTCGGTTAATTAAGCGAGCTAATGAAGAAAAAATTTATACAAGATTATTTGTTACGTAAAAGCTTCGAGGGCAAAGTACGATTTAAAAATATATATATCCAAGTATGCGGATAATTTCGCACGTGCTCTTGGACAAAGACCTCCGGAATTAGAGATCAATATATTCGTGAGTCAATTCCGTGCAATCCCGATCAATGATAACAGTATTAATCAGTGATAAAGACATTGTGAAGCAAATATAGCATTTTTTAGATATATAGTATTTTTAAATTTCAAGTTTCAACACTTTCAAGTGGTGACAAACAATCGTAGAAGGATTGAAACATCTTTATCAATTTCACAGTTGGATTTTTTTTTCTCATAGACAAACAAATCATTTTTTTCATGATTCGTCCATTATTAGAGAGCAAATAATTTCGATATTATGAAAAGGTCGTATCCAACTTCCTCAATCTTATTTTTTTCAAGATTTTTTCGTTATAAGAGAGCAAATAATTTCGATATTAAGAAAAGCTCGGATCAAACTTCCTCCATCTAATTTTTACCAAGATTTTTCCATCATAAGAGAGCAAATAATTTCCATATTATGAAAAGCTCGTATCAAACTTCCTGAATTTATTTTTTCTCGAGATTTTTCCATTATAAGAGAGCAAATAATTTCCATATTATCAAAAGCTCGTAACAAACTTCCTCAATTTAATTTTGCTCGAGATTTTTCCATCGTAAGAGAACAAATAATTTCCATATTATGAAAAGCTCGTATCCAACTTCCTCAATCTAATTTTTCTCAAGATTTTTCCATTATAAGAGAGCAAATAATTTCCATGTTATGAAAAGCTCGTATCAAATTTCCTCAATTTAATTTTTCTCAAGATTTTTTCATTATAAGAGAGCAAAGAATTGCGATATTATGAAAAGCTTGTATCAAATTTCCTCCACCTAATTTTTCTCAAGGTTTTTCCATTATAAGAGAGCAAATAATTTCCATATTATGAAAAGCTCGTATCAAACTTCTTCAATCTAATTTTTCTAAAGATTTTTCCATTATAAGAGAGCAAATCATTTCCATATTATGAAAAGCTCGTGTCAAACTTCCTCAATATAATTTTTCTCACGATTTTTCCATTATAAGAGAGCAAATAATTTCCATATCATGAAAAGCTCGTATCAAACTTCCTCAATCTAATTTTTTTCAAGATTTTTCTATTATTAGAGAGCAAAAAATTTCCATATTATGAAAAACTCGTATCAAACTTCCTCAATTTAATTTTTCTCAAGATTTTCATTATAAGAGAGCAAATAATTTCTGTATTATGAAAAGCTCGTATCAAACTTCCTCAATCTAATTTTTCTCAAGATTTTTCCATTATAAGAGAACAAATAATTTCCATACTATGAAAAGCTTGTATCAAATTTCTTCAATTTAATTTTTCTCAAGATTTTTCCATTATAAGAGAGCAAATAATTTCCGTATTATGAAAAGCTCGACTCAAATTTCCTCAATTTAATTTTTTTCAAGATTTTTCCATTATAAGAGAGCAAATAATTTCCGTATTATGAAAAGCTCACCTCAAATTTTCTCAATCTAACTTTTCTCAAGATTTTTCCATTACAAGAGAGCAAATAATTTCTATATTATAAAAAGCTTATATCAAACTTCCTGCATCTTATTTTTCTCATGACTTTTCCATTATAAGAGAGCAAATAATTTCTATATTATAAAAAGCTCGTATAAAATTTCCTCAACTTAATTTTTCTCAAGATTTTTCCACTATAAGAGAGCAAATTATTTCCATATTATGAAAAGCTCGTATCAAACTTCCTGCATCTAATTATTCTCATGATTTTTCCATTATAAGAGAGCAAATAATTTCTATATTATAAAAAGCTTGTATCAAATTTCCTCAATTTAATTTTACGAAGATTTTTCGATTATAAGAGAGCAAATAATTTTCATATTATCAAAATCTCGTCTCAAATTTCCTCAACTTAATTTTTCTCAAGATTTTTCCATTATAAGAGAGCAAATCATTTCCATATTATGAAAAGCTCGTATGAAACTTCCTGCATCTAATTTTTTTCATGATTTTCCATTATAAGAGAGCAAATAATTTCGATATTATGAGAAGCTCGTACCAAATTTTCTCCATCTTGACAATGAAAAAATAATTTCTATCAATTTTCAAAATAGATTTTTCTGACATCATAAAAACTTTAAACTTCCCTAAAAGCAAAATGATCTTGGATAATTTTAAAATACAAATTTGCTGAATTTAGACGTATATAATGCGATTTGACATTTTTTTTTCTCTTGTGAAAAATCATTAACAATTTCAGTTTCACTGAGAAAAACTCTTCTAATGCTTTTCTAATTTGCATCTAATATATCTAAATTTGCTAAATTTATATATATATAATGCGATTCGACATTTTTTTTTCTCTGGTGAATTTGAAATTAACAATTTCAGTTTCACCGAGGAAAACTCTTCTCCGCAAACTTTCTGAGCCACGAAAAAAATCAATGGAAATTGATTTTTTCTGCTTTTCCTTGATTCTCTCGCTCACCGTTCTCGGAAGCTTCCATGAGCCGCGGAAGTGAAGGAATTGTGATTTTTGTCCTGTTCGACAAAGGCGGATACTTTCGCAGGTGTGATAATTCCATCGGAATCAGAGCTAACGGAATGATGCTCCGGTCCTCTTCGTCCGCGCGTTCCACGATCATCGATTCTGCCGCTCTCGATACCGTTTTCCTTTGGTAAATTTTCAATTGCCTCGTCGTCGGCCGAAGTGTCGAAAATTTCCGACTCTTCTTCCCTCCGAACTCGCTCGATTTCGCTCCTCGTGCGTTTGTGAACGACGCCGTTGCGCTGCAAAACTGACAAATTTGTATCCCGATGGCTTCCGTCGAGTGAAATATTCGATAAAAATGTCAGCGCTGCGAGACGTCTGCGTGAATGATTTTTCTTCAGGGCCGCTGCCATTCCGAGGATGGAAAAATGTTCTTCGACCTCTCTTTCCTTTTTCTCTCCGTTGAGAAAATTTTCAGCGCCTCGAAGAGGCAAATTTGACCTTCGCTGCGAATGGAAAAATTTTCCTTGCTCTCGAGGTTCGAATTTCAAACCACTGGAATTCCAGGCTGGAAAAATGACTTTTCTCTTATCCCAAATATTTGAATTCCAGGCATTTTTTTTGAACCATTTTTTTCGCTGATCGAAGAAAATTTTATCCGCTTTGAAAATATTTTTAATTTTCAATTAAACTTTCAATTTCACTCGGAAAATCTTGCACGGAAAATTGTGTCACTGCGATAAAAAGTAAATAACGAAAAAAAAAAAAAAAAATTTTTCATTGCATAGAAATTTGGGGAAAAAATTAAATCTGGATTTTTAAAGAAAAGAAAAATTTGTGAAAATGAAGAAAACGTAACTCGGAAAAATCGTTGAAAAATCAAGAAAAACAAATTAAAGATCAAAATTCATCTTCACTTAAAGCGTACTTAGTCCTAGCGTTCGTTATTTCGGACGCTTTTCTCGCGTGCGAAAATTCACTTGATTCTCGTGACATTTTGTTATTTTTTTATCGCACACTCTTTTTGTGTTTCCTCAAAATGTCGCGATTCACTCGATTATCGTTCTTTTTTTTTTTATCTTTCACACATTTGTCGGAAAAATCAACGACAGTGAAAGAACGAAGCGAAGAAACGGAAGAGGAAAAAAGAAAATGAGAAGAAAATACGTATTTTTTACGACGCGAAACACTCGGCCATCGTTTCTCTCTTGTTTTAATTTTCAAAGCGCAAAATTCGCGAAAATGCGTCTCGCACTTTTACGAAAATATCCGAGAAATGTTGAGTGGAGAGAGAAAAAAAATATTATGTAAAGATACGTCGAGGAACGTTCTGCGACTGTGCAAAAACGCGACGTCGATCGCGCTTTGCGGTAAATTTTTCAAGAGAATGCGTTTGTGAGCGCTTTGAGCGCCGTTCACGGAAGAGTCTTCTTTTTCTTTCAATCTCGTGACGCAAACGTTGTGTTTACTCAGAGGAAAGAATATTGTTATTAAAAATGTTGCGCAACGATTTTTCATGGCCGAGAAATTGTGATATTTTTGAGACGGAGTTTGCCTCAAACTGCTCCAAAATTTCACTAGATCGGAGTGAATGACAGCTATCAGCTGTTCAGGTCGAGGACGATAGATGGCGCGAATCCCCGTTTCTGAAAAATAAGATTTTTTTAAATTTTGTAACGTTAACGGGATTCTTTCTCAATAGAATGCAAATTATTATCATTACTTGACTATTGTTGAAAAAAAAAAAATCAAAACAGAAAAAATTCAAAACTGTGAATTTGCAAAATTTGAAAAAAAAAAAATTGAATCCCTGAAGCAGAGTTGTCAATAATGCATTATTTTGATAATGCATTACTGTATTTATTACATATTACTAGTGATCGGCAAAAAAAAAAATTTAGATTTTTAATTAATCATTATTTACAAAATTAATATTGCAAGCTATTATTTTTTTAGGTATTTCGATAATCAGTAATTTAAAGACCAATACTACGAGTTATTTGGATATTGAATATGTGTATTCTTTGAATTATTCATTATTAAAAAAATTAGTAATCGTATTCTTTAAAATACTTGTCATTAAATTAATCAGTAATTGAATTATTTTAATTACTAATTATTAGAATAATTTAGAGAATAATTTAGAGATCTTCTAGAGAAATCATTTTTTGTTTTCTATATTCAAAAATTAGGGGTTTCTCACAAATGCGGCGACGATGATAATCGATACTGCAATCGTCCAAAAATAATCGCACTGGATTCTCAGTTGAAAATCGATCCGAGAAAACTTCAGCTTCGTCGTTCGATCCAAAAGACTTTCCGGATACATATCTGAAATAAATATACATATACAAATACATAAATAAATCTAAAATATCGAGCAGCATTGTTGGAAACATTCTCATGACGAATTTTCTACAAAATATTCATTTAATTTTTATCATCGCAACAAACCATCACAATCAAAACGAATGAAACAAAACTTTCAACATTATTTGTCTTAAAAACTTCTTGAATTCACTGTTTTAATTGACAGTGCAGAAAATTTGAAGATCGTGAATTTGAAAATGTTTTTCGATCGTGTATGCATTTTTGAACATTAATCACATTCTCAAACGTTACAAAATTCGAAGCTTTATTTATTATCAACGACAAATTAAAAAAATTAAGCATTCAGAACAGAAGAAAATTTGATCGTGCCATATTTTGAGGTTATGTTTTGATCAACATCGCGTTGCAGACTACCGACAGCTTTTCCTTTTGTTCTTACCATTCGCAACATTAACGAGATTAATATGGTTTAAAAATGTAGCTGTAATTTGTTAATTGTCAAAGTATTTTATTCGCGAGAAGGGAAATTTCATGAGTAATGACGCGCGACGCGTGTTACTTTTTTTTTCTCGTCCAAGCAAAATTTTCGAAAAGACGCGACTCGGATCCTCACGATATTCGATAGTTAGTTTATTGAACGTTGAATAGTTAATTAGCGAGTTAGTAAACAAGATTTAATGAACAATAAGGGAGAGAAAAACATCCAAACCTGTCGAGCGCGAATTGTTTGTGCCGGCGTCGCCTCACGAACAGCTGTAGCTGTAGACTGTAGAGCGAGGGACGGCGCAGTGGATTGTGGGTATATTGCGGGTCGGTGGGCGGGGCAAAGTATACGTCACAGCAGCGCGCTCTGTCGCACCGAGTCCCAGCTCCCGTTATACATATATATATATATATATATATATATATATATATATATATATATATATAGGTCAGTGGGACAGTAGGTCAGTGGAATGTCAGCTGTTGAACTCTCGAAAGGTAAACACACGGTTATTTCCATGATATTGGTTATAACGAAACAGTTATGAAACTTGTGTCGTGAGATAGGTGAAAATTTAAAGGTTCAAAGAAATTAGACCTTTTTTCAATGAATATTAATTTATAATAATTAATAATTAATAATTTTCTCAAGAATACTTTTTCTTTCCTCAAAAATTCTGCGTTTTGCTATCACCGGTGAATTTCCTATTGAAATAACGTTTAAAAGGTGAAAATTTAAAGGTTTTAAGAAATCATACTCTTTTTCAATGAATAATAATTTATAATAATTAATATAATTAATAATTTTTTCTTGAATAAATTTGTTTTTCGACAATAATTCTGCGTTTTGCTATCACTGGTGAATGTTCTATTGAAATAACGTTTAAAAGGTGAAAATTTAAAAGTTTAAAGAAATCAGACTTTTTTTTCAATTAATATTAATTTATAATAATTAATAATTAATAATTTTCTCATGAATAAATTGTTTTTTCCACCAAAATTTTGCGTTTTGCTATCACTGGTGAATTTCCTATTGAAATAACGTTTTACAGGTGAGAATTCAAAGGTTTAAAGAAATGAGACTTTTTTCAATTAATAATAATTTATAGTAATTAATATAATTAATAATTTTCTCAGGAATAATTTTTTTTTCGACAAAGATTCTACGTTTTGCTATCAACGGTGAATTTCCTATTGTAATAACATTTAAAAACGATAAAAATAAAATTAAATATTTCTCATTTTTGGGCGACTTTTCGGAAATCTCAAAATAACGAAATTTCGAACGCTCATAACTTTACTATCGATTGACCGATTCAGAAATTATTTTTTCGTACACAAACATCTTGGTTAAACTTAAAGAATGTCGGAAAAAAGGAAAAGAAAAATGCCTTGAAAAATTTGCAACAATCCAAGGTCAAACTTTAAAAATCGGCCAAAAATTAAAAAATGATCCGATTTGGATGAACCAAGTGACATTTTGAACCTTCAACAATGACAAAAAGAATGAGTTCAAGTTGTAGCCGAAATTTTATCTAGAAAAAAAGTTACAGTGATTTTAGTAAATAGATTCAATTGTGGCCAAAATGCGAAAAAATCTATTTTTTTTTGAAGCCTTATGTCGATGTACTTTTCACACTGAACATGAATCTACCAATAATTTCCGCAAAAACTTAAAATTTGTATGAATTTTTACTAAAAAAAAATCTTGTTCAGATTTTTCTTGCTTTTTCTAATGAATAAATTTTTTGTTGACAGAAACTGCGTGATTTGCAATCAACGACGAATTTTCCATTGAAAAAAGGTTTAAAAACGAGAAAATTGCAATGAAAACGATTTACAATTGAAAACGATTTACGCAACGCTTCTAAAAAATGAAGGAACACTGTCTAGATTTTTCGCTCGCCGTTCACCATGTTTTTTTTCGTCCGACAAGCGTCTGTCTCGCTTCGCCGAATACTTTTTTTTAAATCTCATTAACTTTCCAACCACGACGTTTTATCGTCGAATAATTAATTCCCTGGGACTGTAGCAGCTTTAGGAAAAATTTTAACGCAAATTTGAAAGATATATCAAGAGAAATTGAAAACAAAAATAATTTTACCGGGACGCGAACAGCAGGCACGTTGTCATCGAACGAGATCCACGGACGCGAGAGAGGGAGGCGCGCGCATAACCGGAAAGGGGCAGTAGCAGGAGAGCGGAAACGGCGAGAGAGAGAGAGCGATGCGTGCGCCTGCGCGCGCCCTCAGTCGCGTCTGCGGATGCCGCTGATAACACAGATCGAAAGAGACGCCGACGAGACGCGGGCGAGGAAAAATGTCCGTTGAATTCGCTCCGAAATCTGCAAGGATCAACGTTCATCTCAACACATCCAAGATTGGCACATTGATCAAGAAAACACGGAGACGAAAGCGTGAGTAGCAAGTTAATACTTTTTTACTTGTCCGCCGCATTTTAACGCTGTATTCCAATATATTTCTCGTTCTTTCGTTCGTCCTCTCTTTCGCGATTTTTCAGAAGATTCTATTTTGAATATCTACAATTTTCGTAATTCTGCATTATTGCCATACGCGTTGCTGTAAACAATCGATATTTTCGTGGCAATTAGCGAAAACGTTGATTTATGTCTCGCATTTACATTTTGCAATTCATTCATCATTCCTTCATAAATTTAACCGATATTCATCTACCGCGGTATTGGAAAAAGTTTGGACAGCGATTTTGAGTCGATAATGTAGGGCTTCAGTAATAATGTCGGTATCGCACAGAGCGAGCCGTGGAGCGAACGAAAAATTGTCCGCTGCGTCGGGACTGGCAGCACTTGCTGCGGGCTGTTTTGACATTAAAGATGGCGGTATTTTTCAGTGTTTTCAGTGAACCGAGTGAACGTGCGCGTATTCGGTTCTCGCGATTTGTAAACTTGACGATAACGTTCGTGAATTCGTTCGAAACGCGAAATTGATCGAAATAAGAGTATTTTTTTACGTCGCGTGTAAATAATGGAGGCTGGTGCGAGTGCCGGTGCTCGTACGTCGCGTTTCATGATGGAGGGCGTCGGTGCCCGTGTTATACGCGGTCCCGAATGGAAATGGGGAAAACAGGTTAGAAAAACAAATCGTCAAAGTTTTCATCGAATATTTCACAATTTTAATCAATTAAAAACGTCGCCCAACGTTTTCCACCCTGACGCGAGTTTCGCTCGCTCAAAAATTTTTTTCACCCCCATTTCGACGATCATTCACGAAAGTGTTGTCACTTTGTTGTTATCGCGAAAAAAATGCATTCTTTGTTGTTGTTTTGATTGTTTTTTCTATCCGCATCATCTTATTTGTCGAAATAATTGATGTCATTCATTATTACCGGAATATTTCGGATTCTAGATTTCCTAACCTAACAATTATTTTTAATACTCCATTATTCGATTTAATAATCCATAACTACGTTTTTCTATGCCAGAAATAATTTTTAGGTTAACGAATGGCGATTTTTCTTCGATTTTGCTCTTGCCATTTATCAATTTGCGAAAAATTGAGCAAAAACAATCGTTGAGATGACTCTTTGCCGTTCGTCAATTTTTTCCTTCCTTTGCGCAGGATGGCGGCGAAGGCCATGTCGGGACTGTTAGAAATTTTGAATCCCCGGAGGAAGTCGTCGTCGTATGGGACAACGGGACCGCGGCGAATTATCGATGCTCCGGAGCTTTCGATCTTCGCATTCTCGATTCGGCGACGACGGGCGTCAAACACGACGGCACGATGTGCGATACTTGCAGGCAACAGCCTATTTTCGGCATTCGCTGGAAATGCGCGGAATGCAGCAATTACGATCTATGCTCTATTTGCTATCACGGCGATAAGCATCATCTGAGGCACAGATTTTATCGTATCGCGACGCCCGGCAGCGAAAGGGTCATGCTTGAGCCCAGAAGAAAAAGCAAAAAGGTAGAAAATGATTAATTTCTCTCGATGAATAACGATGAAATTTCTCCCTCAAGGTTTCGGATAATCTGCGAATTTCGTAGAACGGCGTCGCAACAATTTTTTTTTTTAAATTACTTTTTGATATTTCTCTTTTGTATTTTGAAAATTTACACCAAGTTTTTGAAAAAAAAAATTCTCCCACAGATTACCATTAGAGGAATATTTCCCGGTGCCAGAGTCGTGCGCGGCGTCGATTGGCAATGGGAGGATCAGGATGGCGGAAATGGCCGCAGAGGAAAAGTAAATGAGATTCAGGATTGGTCCGCGGCGAGTCCTCGATCCGCGGCTTATGTTATCTGGGACAATGGTTCCAAGAATCTTTATCGTGTCGGATTTGAGGGAATGGCAAGTTATTTTTTATTTTTTTATTTTCCCCAATTTTAATCAATGTTCAACGGGTCAAGTCGGGAGGTCGAAAAAAGGCGATTTTTCAAGAATTTTTTCTTACATTTTAATCAGAGTTGGGGAAAGTAATTGAAAGTACTTCAAGTATCAAGTACCAAGTACCGTAGGTACTTGAAGTATCAAGTACCGGTGGTACTTGAAGTACAAAGTACTTGTTACTTGCAAGTACTCGCCAAGACGAGTACTTGAAGTACAAGTACTTTAAAAAAATCAAGTACCAGTATTAAGTACTTTTCAAGTTTTCGGGTACGTCTCCTAAATTCTGGTACTTGGGTCATTCCGTGTCAAATCGACCAAGACTTGGAATCGACCACTTTCAATTTCGATGAAATTTAGTCAGAAGTTTTGTTTTATCATGAAACCAAGTTCTACCGAGGAAAAAAAAATAATTTTTTTTTTTTCAAAAGTTATGCAAAATTCAAAATTTAACCATTTTTCGATTTTGTTTCTTCTAAATATCTTGAAAACTATGATAGTTATGAAAAATCGTTTTTTTCTTCTTGAAGAGTATACTTGGGGCTACGAAAAAAAAAATATTTTGACAAAGAATTTTGAATTTTTTTAAATCGTGAAAATCCACAATTAACATCGAATTTCTTGTTCAATTTTTTTGAATACCTTGTACTGATTTGAAAAGATCCTGAAATTTTCAGAAAGGTGTTTTTTTTTGTTTCAAAAATATGATTTTGAATTTTGTAATTTTGAGCAGTCAAAATTACACGATTGATCAACTTCACTTAACTTAGAGGTAAAAAAAAAAGTTTTACCAAAATTCAAAAATTCATATTTTTGAAACAAAAAAAAACACCTTTCTGAAAATTTCAGGATCTTAATATCAGTACAAGGTGTTATATAAAAAAAATAAAACCAAAAATTTAACGTTGATCGTGGATTTTTACGATTTTGAAAAATTCAAAATTCTCCAAATTCATCATTTTTCAAACATTTGTTTCGGAATATTTTTTTTTTCTTAGGCCCAAGTATACTCTTTAAGACGAGCCCAGAACGATTTTTTCGTAACTATAATAGTTTTCGAAATGTTAAAAAAATAAACTTGAAAAAAAGGTGAAATTTTGAATTTTCAAAAAAAAAATTTAATTTTTTTCCTCTGTTAGAACTTTGTTTTACGATAAAAGAAAACTCCTGACCAAATTTCATCGAAATTGAAAGGGGTCGATTCCAAATATTGGTCGATTTGACATGGAATGACCCATGTTCGAAGGCTTTGCACATGCAACCATCAGCAAGACACATTGTACTTGATACCTGTACTTGAAAAAAGTACTTCAGGTACAGAAAAATACTTGAAATTTTTAAGTACAGTACTTCAAGTACAGGAAGTACTTGAAAAATTTAAGTACAATACTTGAAGTATTTTTTAAGTACTTTGTACTTGCAAGTACTGTACTTCAAATTCAAGTACAATACTTGAAGTACTTTTTAAGTACTTTGTACTTGCAAGTACTGTACTTCAAGTACCTGCAAGTACCGAGTACTTTCAAGTACTGCCCAGCTCTGTAATATTCATTAATATTCATTCATATTCATTATTAATATTCATTAATATTCATTCAAAATTATTAATATTTTGAACAAATTCAAGTACAAGTACAAGTCAATTTCAATCACAGTACTTCAAGTACAGGAAGTACTTGAAAAATTTAAGTATAATACTTGAAGTAATTTTCAAGTACTTTGTACTTGCAAGTACTGTACTTCAACTACTTGCAAGTACCGAGTACTTTCAAGTACTGCCCAGCTCTGTAATCAGGGTTTCGAAATTTTCAATGAAAGAGTAATGCATTAACCATTACTTTTTTAATGGTTAATGGAAATTATTGTCATTAACCATTAAATTTTAATGGTTAATGAAAATGCAAATGCATTTAAAAAAGTAATGCATTATTTGCAACCCTGTCTGTAATATTCATTAATATTCATTCATATTCATTATTAATATTCATTAATATTCATTCGAAATTATTAATATTTTGAAAAAATTGGAGGCTTCTCAAAATGAAAATTTAGACCGAATGAAAAATTAATGATATTCTTCATTCTCCACAGGCCGATTTGAAAGTCGTGAACGACGCGAAGGGACAAACGGTTTATCGCGATCATTTGCCTCTTTTGGGCGAACAGGGCCCCGGAAGAACGGGCCCGCATGGTCTTCAGATCGGGGACCAGGTCAACGTTGACCTTGAGCTCGAAATCGTACAATCTTTGCAGCACGGTCACGGAAGTTGGACAGACGGAATGTTCGAGTGTCTCGGAACGACGGGAATCGTCGTCAGCATCGACGAGGATCACGATATCGTCGTTTCATATCCGAGCGGCAATCGTTGGACCTTCAATCCCGCTGTATTGTCCAAGGTTCAAGTTCCGGTCAGCGTCACGAACGCCAATTCCGACAATCAGAGGTTCGCCGTTGGTGATTTGGTGCAAATATGCAATGACCTTGAGAAAATTAAATTACTCCAAAGAGGTCACGGCGAATGGGCCGACGCGATGGCGCCGGTAATATATTAATATATTTGTTGATATATCGAAAATTTCAATAAATTTCAAGGGAATAAACAGAATCGTGCAAATTAGAAATTAGAAAAGCAAGTTCAGCAACAGACGTTGAAAAATAAAAAAAGCTAAATAAATTGTAATGAATTATCAACGAATCACAAATGATAACGGAAAAATTAGCGATTGTGCGAATTTTAAATTTGTCCGGTTTGTTTGATCTTCATTTTTTTATAAAGTAATGAGTTTTTAGGAGGAAAAATCTAATTAGAACCAGCGATCGGCAGTATCGATTTTTTTGTCAACGATATTGGTTAATCATTTTTTCGAAAAATTAATAATTTGTCAAAAAATAGTACTAACTTTCTATAAAAATTCGTAATTAGCGGAAAAACATTAGTAATTTTTCTAAACAATTAGTAATTAGCAAGAAAATGTTTCTAATTTTTCCAAAGAAATTAGTAATTAGTGAAAAAATATTTCTAATTTTTCAAAAAAAAAAATAATAAGTGGCGGAAAAATATTACCAATTTTTTCACTACATATAGTAATTGGTAAGAAAGATATTACTAATTAATTTTAAAAAAACAGTAATTTATAGAAAAGTGTAGATTTACGACATATGTGTACGGATTGAGTCGTGGTTATAAGCTCAAACAACTCCATTAAAAAAGTTGTTTCATTTTTCATAATATCTAGATCTTTTGAATATTTCACACATTAGTATTTATCGTATCGAATGTTACACGACATCACATAAGTTATTAATACGAATATTTAATCAGTACTTATTAAAAAATGCATTAGTAATTTTTATTTATTTATTATTATTTCCAAAGTTAATACAACATTTCTCCACAAATTATTGATTTTTTTGGTCATTTAGCAATATCTTTCTCGCTAATTACTAATTCATGGGAAAAATTAGTAATATTTTATCGTTAATTACTCATTTTTTTGGAAAGATTAGAAATATTTTATCACTAATTACTTATTTATTAGAAAAATTAGTAATAGGTTCCCGCTAATTACTAATTTTTAAAAAAAAATTAGTAATATTTTTTTGCTAATTATTAATTTTCCGAAAAAATTTGATACTAAAAATAGATAGATTTTTTTTGCCAGTCACTGATTAGAACTTGGAAAATTAGAAACGGAAGATTAATAGAAATTGTAGACAAGCTAAAAAAACTTATTTATTATTAAAAAATTGAGAATTATAAAAAGTTTTTATTGCATTTATTAATATATTCATAAATTAATAAATATATTATTAATATTATATATTTATTGATATATTAATAAATATATAATATATATTAAATATATTTATTGTTTTTAATTGTTTTCAATTGTTTTTATTGTTTTTAATATATTTTTCTACGAAATACTAAGATCCGTTCGAGTCTGAATATTTTAACGAAATTTCTACGTTTTCTATTTCAGACCCTGGGAAAGATCGGTCGTGTTCAGCAGATATATCACGATGGCGATCTCAAGGTCGAAGTTTGCAGTACTTCGTGGACTTACAATCCTCAGGCAGTTATAAAAGTAGCGAGTAGCGACGGCAGTGCTCCGGGTATCAGCAGCGGTGGTAATTATTAACAATTTTTCATTTTTTTTTCAAACTTGGAAAAAAATTATGAGACTTATATAAATGTATGTTATTTATATAATTTAATTTTATTGATATAATTTATTTATTGATATAATTTATTTTATTGATATAATTTATTTATATAATTTAATTTCATTTGAATAATTTATTTATATTAAATTTATAAATATAAATTAATATGAATGAAAGGGGTAGAATTTAATTTCGTAGTTTCTGAAGAAAGGTTGTGACCTTCAAATTACTTATTTTTTTCTTGCCTCGTTCCCGGAATTTTTAGAATTGAATTTAGAAAAAAAAATAACATGATTTTTTGTGTTTGCAGAGCGTTTGTCCGCGATGCTGAAAAAATTATTCGAGACTCACGTATCGAGCGACATTAACGAGGAACTCGTGAAAAATGCCGCAACCGGCGATGCCGCAAAATGCGAGGAATGCCTGAAACGACCGGATGCGGATGTTAACCGGTCTTTCGCCGGTCACACCGCCCTTCAAGCGGCGAGTCACAAGGGTCACCTTGAAGTTATCAAAATTTTGCTACGTTTCAAAGCCGACGTTGAAATTGAGGTATATACAAATTTTGCAAATTTCCACTTGCTTTTCAAGGTGAAAATGTCAATTCCTCTACGGGCAAAATATTTAGAGCGTTTTTAAGTACTTTTTCAAAAATTTCAATTATTTTAACGACGAATTTTTTCTTAATTTCAATTATTTAAAAAAATAAAATCCTTTGAATGGGACATTCGTGCAAAAAAAAAGTTTTCAAGGATTTTTCGAGAATTAATTTTTTTTTCAAACTGGAAGATTCATGCTACTTTTTTCAAATTCAATTCCAGTTATCCTCATTGTGTAATGTTTTTGTAAAATAACATTTGAACTCGTTATTCGTAGAATTAGAAAAGTTGGAGTGTTTTGTCGAGATATTAAAAATCCTCAAAAATTAAATCCTCAAAAATCTTGCAGATTTGCAGGGTTTTTTTAACGACAAATTTGTTTAAATTTCAATTATTTAAAAAAATCAAATCCTTTAAATATGACATTCATGCAAAAAACGTTTTCAAGGATTTTTTGAGGTTCCAATTTTTTTTTTTCACATTGAAAGCTCCAAACTACTTTTTTCTAATTCACTTCCAGTAATTCACATTGTCTAATGTTTTTGTAAAACGAGATTTGAGTTCGTTATTCGTAGAATTACAAAAGTCGGAGTGTTTTGTCGAGATATTAAAAATCTCCAAAAATTAAATCTACGATTTTGAATTTTGAATTTGAATATTGAGGGCATCTATCAGGAGTATTTAAATTTTTTTGTGCTGTTGCTGAACAATTGTGCACTTTTTCTTTTGAATATTTGAAGTCAAAATTGAACATTGATGTTCAATTCTGGGTTTTTGTTTGTTTTTCCATTATTTGACAATTATTTCTTATTTTTCGCAGGATGAAGATGGCGATCGAGCTGTCCATCACGCGGCTTTTGGTGACGAACCCGGTGTCATGTCTCTTGTTGCCGGTGCCGGCGCCGATTTGAATGCCCGAAACAAACGACGTCAGACCGCCCTTCACGTTGCGGTCAACAAAGGTCACGCCGGTGTCGTTCGCACTCTCCTCGAATTGGGCTGTCATCCCAGCTTACAAGTGAGTCTTTGAACAAACTTCATTGATCGTGAATCACGATATTGATATTTTTGAAAAAAATAAAAATTTCAAAAATTTGAATGCAAATTAGAAAAAAATACAAATTCTCTAATATCTTACAGACTCAACAATATTCGGGTGGGTTAATGAATAATGATCGATGAATTTATGGAAATTTCTAATAAAAAGAGCAGTGACATTTTAAGGAAAAATAGAAATTACAAAAATTAGAATGAAAATTAGAAAAAATTAATAATCTGTAATATTTTACAGATTCAACGAAATTCGGGCGGGTTAATGAATAATTAACACGATCGACGATAAATTGAAAATCGTAATTAAACCTTGATGGAAAATAGAAATTACAAAAATTATAATGAAAATTAGAAAAAAATAAAAATCTAATTTTTTATAGGCTCAAAGAAATTCGGGCGGGTTAATAAATGATAAATACTGTTTATAAACATATGGAAATTTCTAATGATAAAAAAAGTAGGGAAACTTTGTTGAAAAACAATTTTGGTATTTTGCTGCCAGAAATTTTTTCCCTTCTTGAAATTCGTGTCGAAAATTAATATGATTATTGGAGAATTTGCAGGAACTTTTTCTCGACTGGGAATTTTCGAATTTTCGAAAAGAGCCTCTAGGAAAGCTCTTGGAATTTTGAAAGGCTCTTGAATTCCAGGAAAGGGATCGACAATTTTTTTTTGGGTCAGGAATTTGATAAAGAGACACATTTCAAAAAGGAGATCTCGATCAATTTCTCAGTCATCGCTCTAAATTGAATTGGAGATCGATTTTCGACGATCGTACGAGATTTTGGATTCGAAAATGGAAGATTTCAAATCCAAACCGACGTAATTTCCTGATCGAGGCACAGATCAGCTTTTCATTGTGCAAAAGCTTCGAGATTTTCTCGAAGATGCATTTTCCCGATGCTAAACGTGCATTTTCCGTGAATATGGTAATTCAACGTCTCGTGAGGTTTCGTATCTTGAATTATACGATAAACTTCGAGGCTCACGTTGGATAAGAGCGTTTGAATTCTCGGCGTTTTCTGTTTAACGTACGGGAAGATACGAATTCACGGATGTGCGAAACGTGCGTGAGCTCGAATCTCGTGAAATATTGCTCTCCGTGTCTCTTCTTCCCTCTTAAGGGGTTAAACGCGGTCAGGAGGTTCAAAAAAGCGATTTTTCGGGGATTTTTTCTGGAAAGACGATTTTTTTAAATTTTCAAGTCCCTTGTTATTACTCTTGCAAATTTAAAAAATAGTATTTATCCGAATTTTTGCAGTCAGCTACGTACAAACAGTGATCGGCGAAAAATTTTTTTTAAAGATTTTTAATTAATCGTTATTTACAAAATTAATATTATCATCCTTTATTTTTTTAGGTACTTCGATAATCAGTAATTTAAAGACCAATACCGCGAATTATTTGGATATTGAATATGTGTATTCTTTGAATTATTCATTATTAAAAAAA
Organism: Alloplasta piceator; assembly: GCA_946863875.1. Taxonomy (NCBI): domain Eukaryota; kingdom Metazoa; phylum Arthropoda; class Insecta; order Hymenoptera; family Ichneumonidae; genus Alloplasta; species Alloplasta piceator. Next base: position 37,379,144 of record OX333078.1, on the reverse strand, counting down.
TTAGTAATCGTATTCTTTAAAATACTTATCGTTAAATTAATCAGTAATTGAATTATTTTAATTACTAATTATTAGAATAATTTATAATTGAATTATGTCAATTATTGATTATTTAAATAATTAGTCATGGATATATCTAAATTACTAATTATTCAAGTAATTAGTAATTGAACTATTTCAATTACCAATTATTTGAATAATTAATAATTTAAAAGAATAATTAACTGATTTTTTGAAAAATTAGTAAGTAGAGTACTTAAGTATTTAATTACTTGGATAATTAATAATTAGAAGGAACAATTACCTAATTAAAAAAAAATCAATAATTCATAAGAGCAAAATTTTAATTACTTGGTTATTGAGTAATTATTTGATCTAATTACAAGTTATAGGTTTATTGGATAATAATCGAACATGAATTATCGAATTTTCGAATAATGAGTAATACTTATTGGAACAATTATAAAATTTTGGAACGAAGAGTAATAATTAGCGTTAATTAAATTGACGAAAATATCGATTTTGCCGATCACTTCGTACAAATTTATTCCCTGCGATTAAAAATATTAAAAAAAAAAAGAATAATAATAAATCTTAATAAAGTTTTTTAATTTCCTCACTAAAATGATTGTAACTCGATTAATTTTCAAAATTTTAACTTAAAATTTTACCTACATGAAATTACTCTAAATAAATGCAAAAAAAAAGATGATGAAGTTTGTATCGTTTGAATGCAACGGAAATAGTTTATTCATTAACAAAATTCTTCATTAAAAATTTTGGATACTAAATTCAAAGTGCAAACGTTACTAAAAATTAATCAAATAATTTATTTTCGTTTCAATAGATTAGCATTTTTATTTTATGATCGAAAAAGCTTTTCAAACATTTTTTCCGGAGAGATATTTTAATTCATTAACGTAAAAATTTATATACATATTTTTGTAATTTTTAACTCTATTTTGAAATTTTTTTTTCAAAAAAATAATGATTCTCAAAGTCGATCTCCGAGAGATCGTCCCAAAAATGCGGTAACAATGATATCTCTGGATTGGATCATCCAAAATAAAACAATAAAAAAAATTTCGTTAATAGAAGGTATAATCCAGTATTCGATGGAAGGAATAAGAAAAATATCAATTTTTAACAAAATGGGGGCTTCTAAAAAAAAAAAATGAATTTTTGATGAAATTTTTTGCCATAAATTGTTTATAAAATAGAAAATATTTATCGGTAAAAAAAATTTCGATTAATTACTAAAAAATCGATTTTTTCAAAATCCTGACTGCGATTTTGACCTCTGAAGGGCGCAAAAGGACGATTTTTTCTTTGTCTTGTTTACTTAATTCTCAAAATTTTGACTTTTTGATTCACAGCTTTTCATCAAACATCAGGAATTATCCTCCAAAAGATGCGAATTCACGAATCACACGAGACGAAAAAAAATCTCTTCTGGCGTCTGGATCATTTTGAATTTCCTTGGAAATCGCTGAAACAACAATTTTAATGCCGCTTTATTGCGCGCGAATAGGCGAACAAAAGGGATATCCTCTCATTTGTCGGAGCCTTAATTAATCCGATTATACGAGGGGTGACCTTGGATTTCGGGATTCCCTCCTCGGAGCTTCTGAGGATTTTCTCTCTGCCTGATTGCATCACGTTAATTTACGTGTCGAGCATAATTAATACACGTCGAGAGAGTCTAAACAGATATTTCTGTTTCAAACTCCAATTATCCCTGTTTTTCGGTCACATCTCAAAATTATCGATCGATCGATCCTCCCTTTTCTGAGGAAAGTGTCAAAGTCGATTTCCAGTTATTTTAGATATTTTAGCGATTTTTCTAATTTTTTTTTTCAAAAATTTCTATTACACGTTACAGAAATTTTGTTTTTGAGCGGGAACTTCCGGGGGATGTTTAGTTAGTTTGCTTTTTTTTGGAAAAGCTTCGCTTTCGTGAAATAGCTTTTTTTTGGAGATTTTTTGAGCTAGTTTTTTTTTAATAACGTTAATCAGTTTTTCCAAATTTAATAATTGTTGATAACTTCAAGTTAACAAAAATTAGTGCTGCTTTTTTGTTTCCACAGTTAGACTTTCCTGAATTTTGTCGATTTTCTAATGTCCCTTTTTTTTTTAAATTCACATTTTTTTTGTATTTTTTATCCTCCTGAGAAAATCGCTGATTTTTCGAAAAATATTCCTCCATTTCGTGCTCAAAATTAGGGGATGAAGCCAATTTAAGGGGTTGGAAAATTGTTTATGTTTGAGAATTTTTTTTTTACAGACATAATTATCAAATAATCCAGTTAGTATTTTATTTGGCCCTTTAATTTTTTTTCAAGCAGTTTTTTAAAAATAGTAATTATCTATTTTGAAATCAATTACGTACAGACTTTGCCACAGCAATTTTAAATATTTTGAAAATGAAAAATTGGAAATTGGCTCACAAGTTTTCAAGTATTTTGTGGGACAAGGTCAAAGAAGGTCATTTTGAGAAGAAAGCTTTTACCTACCTTTACAAAAGTGACTTTAACTGGGTCAATTTTCAGAATTTCAATTCAAAAAATGTTTTTGAAAATACATATTTTAAAAAAAAGCAAAAAAAAAATATTCATTCATTTCGTGTTCAAAATTAGGGGATGAAGTCACTTTTAGGGGTTGAAAAAATTGTTCATGTTTGAGAATTTTGTTTTTTCAGACATAATTAATTATTAAATGATCGAATTATTAATATTAAATATTTTATTAAATGTACATTCAACTTACTTCATAGGACAAGGTCAAAGAAGGTCATTTTGAGGAAAACGCTTTTAGTTACCCTTACAAAATCGGCTTTAACTCAGTCAATTTTCAAAATTTCAATTACAAATTTGACCTACACGTTTTTGAAAATATATTTTCTCAAAAAATTGCAAAAAAAAAACCATTTTTTCAATTTTCACAGTGGCTTTTTCCCTTAACTAATTTCTCCCTTAACTCGAGGAAAAAGAAAACGACTTGACTTACCCTTAAAAAAGTGACTGTCAGTCAATTTTCAGAATTTCAATTCAAAATTAGACCTGCACGTTTTTGAAAACCTATTTTCTGAAAAAAAGCAAAAAAAAACAATTGTTTCGAATTTTTACAGTTTTCACATTTTCACCCTTAAACTAATTTCTCCCTTAACTCGAGAAAAAACGAAACCACTTGACTTTGTCTTCGCCAATTTTCGCCAATTTCGGGCCATCCTGGACAATCGATATTTGGGGCCACGAATTTTCCCCGATTCAACGATGAAAGTGTATCGGAGTGGATCCATCGTCATGGTTGTATATTAGGGTGGTTCAAATGAAATGACTAATTTTTTTTTCTCGATATAATGAAAAATGTATTGTTCGGCATCTCAAAAAAATCCTCTGCAAGTATGAGCCCTTCATATTTAAATTAAGAGGTGCCTCATCGCAAATTTTTATTTCCCATTTAGATAACATAGGAATTTTTTTTTGTTTACTTTGGAATTTTTTGAACACAAGAGAGCTTTTTTGTAGAGCATCAAATGTTCTACAAAAGTGTGCTAAAAAAACTCTCCCAACCTCAACGGTCAAAGTCTAATGAAATATCAAAGTTAGAAAAAAAATTTCCTATGTTATTTAGATGGGAAATAAAAATTTGCGATGAGGCACCTCTTAATTTAAATATGAAGGGCTAATACTTGCGGAGAGTTTTTTTGAGATGCCAAACAATACATTTTTCATTATATCGAGGAAAAAAAATTAATCATTTTATTTGACCCACCCTATTGTATATATTCATGTGTGGTGGAACAATCTGAGAATCTGCCGTCGAGGACGATCGAGATAACGTTAACTTCCGGCGAGATCCCGTCGAATGGCAAAGAGACGGAGTGGGGGGATATGTGGGGTGGAGGGGGGGGCAGTGTGGAGTGGAGAGGGGGGGGGGCAGTGCGGAATGGTGGCGGGGGGGGGGGGAATTCATCGGGCCGATATAGAATCCGTTGTTGAAACTTTCCAAAACCGCATCTCCGGATGTCTCCTCGTCGCCCGATTGTATCCGCAAAGCATTTTGGTGAGAGTAATTTTGCACTATCGTGAATCTGATCAATTCGGCCAGATTTTCACCGCCATATTCGACTTGAGATAGATTTTCCGTTTCGTGAACAGAGAGAGAGAGAGAGAGAGAGAGAAAGAAAGAGAGCGAGGAGGATGTTTAATAACGGACCCCCTTAAAATTTCAAAGATGGCGCTGAGAAGAAAATTTGAAAATCATAGATTCGGATAAACGTTTTTTTGATAGGGAAGGAAATGTTCTGTAGAAATATCTTATATTGGTACAGGGACATTTTGGGACTTCTTCCTTAAAATGGGAAAAAAAAAATTTTTTATTATTTTTTTTGGGCCTTATATAGATGTATTTTTCCCCCTGAACATGAATTTACCGATAATATTTTCAAAAAATCAAAATTTTCATGAATTTTCATTAAAAACCCTTTTGCTCTGTTTTCGCTCCATTTTTAAAAACCTTGAAATAGCGAAATTTCAAGTGCTCATAAAACCCCCTTAAAATTTCAAAGATGGCGCTGAAGAGAAAATTAGAACATCATCGATTCAGATAAAAGTTTATTAGATAGGGAAGGAAATATTCTTCAGAAATATTTTATATTGGTACAGGGACATTTTTGGGGCTCCTTCCTTGAAATGCAAAAAAAAAAATTTTTTTTTTTTTTGGATTTATATCGATGTATTTTTTCCCTCTCAACAGGAATCTACCAATACTTTTCTCAAAAAATCAAAACTTTTATGAATTTTCATTAAGAACCGTTTTGCTCTATTTTGGCTCCATTTTTAAAAACCTTGAAATAGCGAAATTTCAAGTGATCATAACTTTACTTCGATTTAACCGATTCCAAAATTTCTTTTTTCTACTTAAAGGCTGTTACTAAACTTAGAGACTGGCGTTTGGTTCATTTCGATAACTTTATTTTTGAAGAAATGAGAGCATTTTGAAAATGGCCGAAAAAAATGGGAAGGGGTATGCCTTAAAAAATTTGCCCAAATCGATAGTCCAACTTTAAAAATCTGCGAAAAATCGAAAAATGATCGGATTCGGATGAACCAAGCGAGGTTTTGAAGCTTGAACGATTACGAAGAGAATGAGCTCGTGTTCAAGCCTCAATTCCATCTAGAAAATAAATTACAGCCATTTTAGTGAACCGATCCAATTTTAGCGAAAAAGCAAAAAAAAAAAAATGATTTTTTTATCGGGCCTTATATTGATGTCTTTTTTTCCCCTGAACACGAATCTACCAATATTTTTTTCGAAAAATCAAAATTTTCATGAATTTTCATTAAAAAACCCTTTTGCTCTATTTTCGCCCCATTTTTGAAAACCTTGAAATGGCAAAATTTCAAGTGCTCGTAACTTCACTTTGGTTCGACCGATTTTCAAATTTCTTTTTTGCTCTCAAAGGTTGTGAGTGAACTTAGATAATGCCGTTTGGTTCATTCCGATAACTTAATTTTTGTAGAAATGAGAACACTTTTAAAATCGTCAAAAAAAATGGAAAGGGTCATGCCTTAAAAAATTGGCAAAAATCGATGGTCGAACTTTAAAAATCTGTAAAAAATCGAAAAATGATCAGAATCGAATGAACCAAGCGGCATTTTGAAGCTCCAACAATCACAAAAAGAATGAGCACAAGTCAAAGTCAAAATCTCATCTAGAAAAAAAATTACAGTCATTTTAGTGAAACGATTAAATTTGGCCAAAATGCGAAAAAAAATTCGGGCCTTATATCGATGTATTTTTTCCCCCTTAACACGAATCTATCAATAGTTTTTTCGAAAAATCAAAATTTTCATGAATTTCCATTTAAAAAAATATAACAATATAATGAATCATAAATAATAATAAAAGAAATTAATAAATGATATTAATTAATAACATCAAAAATATTCAAATAATATTGAAAAAAATGTCCTAAAGAAAAAACAAGCAGATTAAAAAAATACGTCCTTTAAAATGGGGTGACTTTCTCCTAACCCTATTTTTCCTCAACTCACCCCTATTTTCTCGCTCTAAGGGTTTAAAATCGTGCGAATTGAAGCGAGAATAGCGATCAATAATGCAAACAAACCGAATTCCGCGACAGTAAAAAAAAAAAGGTAAAATGGCAGCCGTAAAAAAAAGGTTACGTTTTTGGCAGTAAAACGAGATAGAAATTGGGTACTGAAAGAACCCGAGAAGACAGAAAAAAAAAATCAACAATGAGCTTCCGAAAGCTCATATTCGTCTCGCGCGATCTCAAAGCGCGATTCTTCGTATCTTTATTGAGCTTTGTTTTTCTCAAGATTGTAAAAGCTCGATTGCATAACCGAGAATGAAGCTCAGAGAGCATTTCGTGACAAACAAACGCGCAAACGGGCGAAAAGATTGGATAGGGGTGAGTTTTGCAAGGGGTTGGTTATAAAAAAGTGGGAGCTTATCAGATGCGCACTTGCCATTTTGTTCCCGATTGTTTTTATGGCAAACACTCCGTCGAAGGGTGCATGTGTTTGTGCATTTTTCGTCGGGGGATGAAAGGGTTGGAACAGAGGGAGGGTTGAAACCACCCCTGGGAATGGTTCGGGTGGTTTGTGGCAGTTGAGTCTGTTGGGATACGCCGCCGTATCCGTTGTAGGACATGTAAGGGCGCGTCTTGTAATTCTCTCCCTTTCTCTCTCGCTTTTCATCCCCTTTTCAACCCCTATTTCTTTCTCCCTCGCGAGGAAGAGGAAGATCGTAAACAGACCAGGATATTAGGTGGCTACAACGTTGCCAGGTCCGAGGAAATGACCCCAAATTTGCAGAAGAAATTAGTGAGATCCTGAGGAAATGTTGAAGATTTGAAGAAATGACATAAAAATCTGAGGAAATTTTGAAGATTCAAAGAAATTAGATAAAAATCTGAGGAAATGTTGAAGATTTAAAGAAATTACCCAAAAATCTGAGGAAATTTTGAAGATTTGAAGAAATCGCATACAAATCTGAGGAAATTTTGACGATGGGAAGGAATTTTACATACAAATCTGAGTAAATTTTGAAGATTCAAAGAAATTACCCAAGAATCTGAGGAAATGTTGAAGATTTGAAGAAATAACATACAAATCAGAAGAAATATTAAAAATTTGAAAAAATTGTATAAAAATCTGACGAATTTTTGAAGATTTGAAACAAGTACATAAAAATCTGAGGAAATTTTGAAGATTTGAAGAAGTTACTTAACAATCTGAGGAAATTTTGAAGATTTGAAGAAATTACACAAAAACCTGCGGAAATTTTGAGGATTTGAAGAACTTACATAAAAATCTGAGGAAATTTTGAAGATTTGAAGAAATTGCGTACAAATCTGAGGAAATTTTGACGATGTGAAGGAATTTTACATACAAATCTGAGGAAATTTTGAAGATTTAAAGAAATTACCCAAAAATCTGAGGAAATTTTGAAGATTTGAAGAAATAACATAAAAATCAGAAGAAATATTAAAAATTTGAAAAAATTGTATAAAAATCTGAAGAATTTTTGAAGATTTGAAAAAAGTACATAAAATTCTAAGGAAATTTTGAAGATTTGAAGAAAGTACATAAAAATCTGAGGAAATTTTAAAGATTTGAAGAATTTACACAAAAACCTGCGGAAATTTTAAGGATTTGAAGAAATTACATAAAAATCTGAGGAAATTTTGAAGATTTGAAGAAATTGCGTACAAATTTGAGGAAATTTTGAAGATTTGAAGAAATTACATAAAAATCAGAAGAAATATTGAAAATTTGAAAAAATTGTATAAAAATCGGAAGAAATTTTGAAGATTTGAAAAAGTTACTTAACAATCTGAGAAAATGTTGAAGATTTGAAGAAATTGCATACAAATCTGAGGAAATTTTAAAGATTTAAAGAAATAACATAAAAATCTGAGGAAATTTTGAAGATTTGAAGAAATTACATAAAAATCTGAGGAAATTTTGAAGATTCGAAGAAATTACATAAAAATTTGAGGAAACTCGAAAGATTTGAAGATTATCACATTTTTTACCCTATCCTTATCTTATTATCAAACTTTTTTGGGATACATTTTTGTTTCTTTGAATACCATTTTTTGCATTGCATCTATTGACGTGTCAGCGCACAATGTGTTAACAAATAGAGCATCAAATCAGTCTCGAACATTGAGTATTAAGAAAAAAAAACTGAAGATAATTTGAAGAAATTTGATCAGAATTTGAAGAAATTTGAAGAGTTCTTCCAATCATTTTTGAGGATTTTCATTTTGCGGATCTGGCAACACTGCAAAAGGGACGAGCCTTTGGTTTGGGTGGGAGCGAACACACGTTGATTATTTTTACAGTTACGATCCCCGCTTCCCTTTCTGTAACACGACCAGCCAAAGAAGAGGTCCAAACACGGGGCAAAAGTATCTGCGGAATCGGTTAGCAAAATGCAAGTCCGCCTCCCTTATTCCGCTTCCTTCCCTCTTCTCCACTCTTCCCGAGCTCAATCGTCCCTTTTTTTGCTTCTCCCTTTTCTCTCGCAGGCGCTCGCGACTCGAATATATTATCGCGAGGCAAAAATAAAGCTCCGAGTTATTCGCCATTCCAGGGCATCATCCCTCTTGGTTCAACCTCTTAACGTAAATTTCCCAGTCTTTTTATGCCTTTGATTCTACTTGCCTCGAGATATTTTGTGCGAAAAATAGGAAAAGAGCTTTTCAGCCAAGGGAGAAAGGCGAAGGGATGAACAGACGAGGGAGGAACATCGGGGGGTAGTCTTAACAGGGTTGAAAAATTCCCGATGTAATATCCAGGAATTTCTAGGGTCTGGCGAAAATGTGAAGCAAGGTCCAATCGGTATGGAATTTAATGGCTGACCACTTCCTTTTCTGGATACAATTTATTGCTTTTACAAAGTCCCCATTTCTTAACCCCCCATTTCTTGACCGCTCCCACATCTTCACCGGGTTATCATGGCAACCATTCCCACATCTTGACTTCCCCTATTTATGGTTTCACCACTCTAACGGACGTACGCACAAAGGCGCATGCGCAAGTGTAAAGAGACCAGAACAGCGCATGCGCGCCTACGGCGTACAATATGGCGCCGGATCGAAAATGGGGACTGTAGGGGATGTCAAGATGTGGGAATGACCTACTTTCGGAAAGTCAAGAAATGGGGACTTTGTAATATTTTTAGACTTGAGGGGAATTGGTGAGAGTGCCATTAGGTTTATGCGCTAGTCCTTGATTATTGTAACCATTTCTTCCAATTCGTCATCGACTGAAAGGACTCCATTGGAAAACGTATGTCTTCAGCTGGCCCGAAGGTCATCCGGCTTTCTCGTCCCTTCAGGGTTAAAAAAAAAGTGGTGAAAGAAAATGGCGTTTGTTTGGTTGCGCCTGGAATTTGTGCGATTGAAGTTTTCAGTTGGTTACGTTCTCTGTATAACCTTTGGAATCCTGCTTTTCTTCAGGTTTTGCGGACTCAAGGACAGACCTCTGCTTAAGGGCTTCAAGAAATGGATTTTAGGTCGATGACCTGGTCCAATTCTGAAACAGACGATTGGAATTCCCATTTTGAATTGATGGACTCACATTTTGTCCCTACTTTTCCCCACTTCGAATTGATGGACCCTAATTTTTTCATTCCGCGCGGGGACTCGACCTCTGGAGCCTAGAATTAGGGAGGCGGAATAGGGGTAGTTTTGAAACAAAGTGAGAGGGAAACGTGTGGGAAGCATTTCAGCGTCTCCGGTTGGAATGGTAATACCAGAGATGAGAAAACAAGGCTTGGAAAGTGTAAGCAAGAAGCTGAAGACGAGCTTTGCAGTTTGAAAGGCGTTTGAAGGTCACGCCAGTGCTCAGAGGACGAGCACTCACGAGTGTAACCACGTTTCAGTAGCAAACCATCATTGTTATGGTAATGGAACGGTGGGCCAAGAGGGTTTAGAATTGTTTTGCAAGTAAGTAAGAAACAACAGCAAACACTGTCTTCGCAAGCTTCGAATGCACCGCGACGCCTCTTGTGTAAACAAGAAGGGAGAAGGGGGTTGAAAAAAAGAAAACGATTACCGGATGGAAGATTGTTGTTGTCGTTGGAAGCAGGGTTGCAAGTAATGCATTAGTTTTTGTAATGCATCGCCATTTTCGTTACTCATTACAATGTAGTGTGTAGTGGAAAAAATTTGCATTACCCATTACAATGTAGTGTGTAATGGAACAAATTTCCATGTAATGGAAAACATTTTCATTACCCATTACAATGTAACGTGCAATGGAAAAATTTTTCATTATCCATTACAATGTAGTGTGTAATGGAACAAATTTCCATTACCCTTTAACATGTAGTGTGTAATGGACAAAATTTTCATTACCCATTACAATGCAGTGTGTAATGGAAGAAAATTTCATGACCCATTACGATGTAGTGCGTAATAGAAAAAATGTCCATTACCCATTGCAATGTAATGTGTAATGGACAAAACTTTGATTGCAATTTTGGGAATGGAAAAATATAGATGAATAAATTATTGCAATTTTGCATTACATTTTATTGACTTAGGACTTGGAAATTAAGGTACCTAAGGTCACTACATTGTAATGGGTAATGTACATTTTTTCCATTACACACTACATTTTAATGGGTAATGGAATTTTTTTTCATTACACACTACATTGTAATGGGTAATGAAATTTTTTTACATTATACACTACATTTTAATGGGTAAGGGATATTTTTTCTATTACACACTACATTGTATTAGGTAATGAAAATTTTTTCCATTGCACACTACATTTTAATGGGTATTGGAAATTTTTTTCATTACACACTACATTGTAATGGGCAATGAACATTTTTTCTATCACACACTACATTGTAATGGGTAATGAAAATTTTTTCCATTACACACTACATTTTAATGGGTAATGGATATTTTTTCCATTACACAATACATTGTAATGGGTAATGAAATTTGTTTCCATCACACACTACATTTTAATGGGTAATGCATTTTTTCTATTACACACTACATTGTAATAGGTAATGAAAATTTTTTCCATTACACACTACATTGTAATGGGTAATGAATTTTTTTTCCATTGCACACTACATTGTAATGGGTAATGAAAATTTTTTCCATTACACATTACATTTTAATGGGTAATGGAAATTTTTTCCATCACACACAACACTGTAATGGGTAATGAAAATTTTTTCCATTACACACTACATTTTAATGTGTAATGCACACTACATTTTAATATGTAATGGATATTACTACTTTGTAATGGGTAATGAAAATTTCTTCCATTACACATTACATTTCAATGGGTAATGGAAATTTTTTCCATTACACATTCTAAAAGTAATGCATTACTTTTACATTACAAATTTTGCAACCCTGGTTGGAAGTCGAGAGACACGTTCGATTATAATATTATCTGGATGCTTCTGAGGGACAGAGTAGGCAATGAAGGTCAAAGAGGTCGAAAGGTCATTTGATCAACAACTTTCAATGGTTACCATCGACCTCTAAAGTCTTGGGGGCCTTTTCGAGGCTGTTTATTATTTGTGGGTCTGGTCCAATCCGTCTGTCCTCTGGCCCAAATGGGCCAGTAATTTTGGGTCTTCTCCAGTCAGGGGTGGAACAGAGAGTCGCACCATAGGAACGATGGGGATGAAGAAGGGAAGTCAAAGGGATGATTGGAAGTGTGTTATAGCTGGACGAATAGGTGGAAAGCTCGATGGGGGCAACTTTGGGGAGTTGGGGAAGGAAGGAAGTTCCTCGGGGGTTGATGGTTTGGGTCTGGGGGGTGGGTTTGAGCTTTGGCTGTGGGAATCAATGTTCGATATTCGGATAGTCGTAAACCCAGCGTCAGGGCAATATCTGCCCGATTCCGGAGTCTCAAGACCGAAGAGTGGCAACCAACCCCCTGTTTCCACCCCTAACTTGGCCCACACATACCGGGATCGCCCTCCCCTCCACTAAAGTCTGGATATTTCACCGATTATCCGTGCTAGCTCGGGGCTGTACCAGCCCCGATTGTAACGTTGCCGGTTGACGCTAACTCAACGCCGGACGCGTTGTAGTTAGAGGGTAACCCGAGGGATGAAAGGGAGAGAGAGAAAGAGAGGAGTCTAGAAACTTGGGCCGTAAATTTGCGGGCGGTGCACTCAACCGTGAAATTTATACACGGGATATTAGAAGCTAACACGATCGGTACACGTTCCGCGGATTACGCTTATCTCTGTCGTTCTCCGCCATATCCACCCCCTCGCGAAAGCCACCCCCTGCGTACTCCTCATTGAGACACCCCCCGTCCCCAATATCTCGTTTTCGTTCCCAAAGTCGCGTCCGGAAGGCAGTGATCGACAAAAAAATCTATTTTTATTATACAATTTTTTCGAAAAATTAATAATTAGTAAAAAAATATTACAATTTTTTTTTCAACATTAGTAATTCGCCGTGACATATTACTAATTTTTCTAAAAATTGGTTATCAGTGACGAAATATTTCTAATTTTTGTCAGAAAATTTTGTAATTGGCATAAAATTTTACTAATTTTTCCAAAAAAATTAGTAATCAGTGACAAAATATTACTAATTTTTTTAATGAATGAGTAATTAGTGACAAAACATTTCTAATTTTTCAAAAAAAAAAAAAAAATGGGTCATTAACGATGTAATATTACTAATTTTTTGCTTTTTACTAATTTTGAAAAAAGTAATAAATAGATAAAAAATTATTAATGCATTTTTTAATAGATACCGATTAAATATTGTCATTATTAATAACTTATGTAATATCGTATGACATTCGATACGATAAATACTAATGTGTGGAATATTCACAAGATCTGGTTATTTTAAAAAATGAATAACTTTTTAACAGAGTTGTTTGAGATTATAATCATGACTCTATATTGACTATATTTAGAAAAAAACACTTGGTAATATTTTTTCGCTAATTACAAATTTTTTTGGAAAAATTAGATATATTTTATCGCTAAATACAAATTTTTTAGAAAAATTAGAATTATTTTGTCACTAATTACTAATTTTTTTGGAAATATTAGAAATATTTTGTCACTAATTACTAATGTTTTTGGAAAAATTGAAAATATTTTCTTACTAATTACTAATTTTTGAGAAAAATTACTAATATTTTTCCGCTAATTACGAATTTTTATGAAAAATTAGTAATATTTTTTGACTAATTATTAATTTCTCGAAAAAATGATCAATAAAATCAATATCGTTGACGGAAAAATCGATACTGCCGATCGCTGATCGAAGGTTCATTCATTTTGGTCATTTTTTTACAAATACTTTTCTACAAGTTAATGTTTTTTTAAATTTAATTAGTAATATCTTCCTTACCAATTACTATATTTAGAAAAAAGCTTGGTAATATTTTTTCACTCATCACAAATTTTTTAGGAAAACTAGAAATATTTTGTCGCTAAATACTAATTTTTTAAAATAATTAGAAATATTTTGTCTCTAATTACTAATTTTTTTAGAAAATAAAAATTATTTTGTCCCTTATTAATAATTTTTTTTTTGGAAAAATTGGAAATAGTTTCTTACTAATTACTAATTTTTTACAAAAATTACTAATATTTTTCCGCTAATTACGAATTTTTATAAAAAATTAGTAATATTTTTTAACTAATTATTAATATTTCGAAAACCTGATTAATAAAATCAATATCGTTGATAAAATCAAATCGATACTGCCGATCACTGATCGATGTTTCATTCATTTTGGACATTTTTTTTTGTGGTCGCTTTGGTATTACAGGAAAAAAAAATTATGGCGTGGAATTGGCGGGAAATGGTTAAGGAATTGAATATGGGGAAATATGGGGCAAAATGGACCCTGATTTTTTTTCTCAAAAATCAAGGAAACGGGGAGAAGCGTTGAAAAAACGATTTCCTTCGTTTCCAGGCTTTTATCTTGATATCTTAATTAATATTTCATATTTTTTTTACAAAATATGAAAATGCCCTTTTTGCCCTCAAGTACCTCATTTGGTCTTGACCCTTGGCTTATCCAAGATATTTTAGTAAAAGTGAGTCATCTTAATTTATAATACGTTAGGGGTAGTTCTTTTAAATTAGAACAGAAGGACCATTTTTTCAATTTTTTTAATCCCCTGTGAGCATTTACCCCGATGGGTCCATTTTGCCCCACATCCGGTTGTCATTAAATATGATACATTTTGTTTGAAATGAAATTTTTTTAACATTCCAAATTAAATTAACAGAACGACAATTAGCGAAATAATGTTCATCCCCTTATTTGCGACGTCATTTAAAAAATAATCCACATCGTTTGGTGAAACGAAAAAATTGCAGAGACGTGCAATTGTCATTCGGGACAATGGGACGTTGTTAAATGAGAAAAAAAATCAAGATTGTCGGACCCTTTTCGAGATCTCGACAATACCTTTCGTATTATCAACCCTCTCGAGGGTCGCTTTTCTCCGCGAAATTTCACACAGCCCTTTTTTTTTTTACACCTCTCAGTCCTCCCTCTCTCGTTTTTGCTTCAATTGTAAGAAAACCGCGAAGGTTTTGGCGTCGAGAAGAAAGCTCGGCGAAGCTTCGAAATGATGAAGTCGCGCCAGACTTTGTGCGCCTCAGAATTTCCTCTTCCGAGGAAAAAAAAAAAATTCAATGGCGCCCTCTTTTCCGAGTAAATCCATTTTTGATTTATTATGAAATTATTTTCCAAGGATTCAAGATAATCTCGATTTCAACGTATTAAAGGGGTCGCGAAAGTAAAAAAAAAATATTTTCTTTATTTTTTAAAATAATTATTTTCTTAATAATTATTTTCTACAATTTTTATGAAAAATTTTGGAAAATTTTTATTTTATTTTTATTTATTCATTTTTTATCGAAGATTTTATCGTTGGAGTGAAATGTTTCTCCCGAAGAGTCGAGAATACGCGGTGACTGTTTTTTCAACCCTTCGGAGGAGCCCCGAGGGGTTGAAAAAAAATATGAACGCGTGAAGATGAGAAATTCATCCCCCTTTTGAAGTATACATGCAGGATCGTCGCTGTTTTATCTCACATCGGTTTGTTGTCGTTTTTTTTTCTCTATTTTATTTTTTTCTCCTACAACTAGGAGAACATAGTGATCGTTGTAGAGCGAGGGGGTGGATACTACCCCAAGAGGCGTCAGGGTGACACGAGAAAACTTTTAAAATTACCTGGCTTCTCCGCCGGGACATGATATAGTCTATTAAGGATAGACGAAAGTAAAACGAAAAAAAATAATAACGTGACTCGGTATATAGGGGTAGGTGGGGTAAAATGGCCCCAGTACCTCATCTTGCTTTGGGCTTTGAATTGTCCAATTATTTTGGTAAATGGGTTACCACAATATTATCAGAGAATATTGGGGGTGGTTTTCATCAAATTAGATCAGAATGACCATTTTTTTCAATTTTTTCAACCCTTACTATTGAATTTTCATGAAAATGTTTTTCTTTAGATCTTATTTAGCCTGAGGAGTCTATTTTGGAATATTTACTCGCATATTCTTGGAACATATTTACAATTGAACTATTCGATTCAATTAAATTGATTGAAATATTGAATTAAATTACTTAATATCACGATTAAGGGGGTAGTTTTACCCTCAGTATCTCCTTTCGCTTTGGTTCTCGAATTATCCAAGTATTTTAGTAAAAATAGGTTACCATAATGTTATCAGAGTATATTGGGGGTGGTTTTTTTAAAATTAGATCAGAATTACCATTTTTTTCAATTTTTTCAACCCTTACTTTTCAGTTGTCATGAAAATGTTCTTATTTAGGTTTGATTTAGCGCGAGGAGTCTATTTTGGAATATTTACTCGCATATTCTTGAAACATATTTACAATTAAACTATTGAATTCAATTAAATTGATAAATATTAAAATAAATTATTTAATATCACGATTAAGGGGGTTGTTTTACTCCCACTACCTTATTTTGCTTTGGACCTCGATTTAGCCAAGTATTTTAGTAAAAATGGGTTACCATAATACTATCAGAGTACATTGGGGGTAGTTTTTATCAAATTAGATCAGAATGACAATTTTTTTCATTTTTTCAACCCTTACTTTTCAATCGTCATGAAAATTTTCTCACTTAAATCTGATTCAGCTTGGGGAGTCTATTTTGGAATATTTACTCTAATAATAATAATAATTCCCCCATTTTATGGATTTTTTCGTTTTTCAATGCTTTCCATTGATCTTAAAGAGTAGCTATTTCGCCCCCAGTGGCCATTTTGCCCCCCCCCCCATCATCCCCTGCTTGTCTCTTCGGTTCCGTTTCTTTCGCACCGACATCGTCGTCTCCGTCGACGTCGAACAACCAAACATCGATCGAACTTTCGTGTATCCCTCGTTCGCCATGCTTTTCCTGTTCCAACTACGATAAGTATACGAGGAGCAAAAAAAAAGAGTGGAGAAAAAGGAAAAAAAAGGGGGAAAAAGGATCGTGAATGTACAGAGTATAACAACGATTTTACGAGCTTTTTCTCTTCCTCCGCGAAGTTAAATTCGATACTTTCGAGAACTTATTCCGATATTTATATCGGACGATGATGCTGAATGATAAAAAAAAAAGGATCAAGCATTTTTCGTTCGCTTCCTGGATCCGTGAAATTAAAATGCCAGACTAAAATCGCCGATTTTTCATCCCCTAAATAATAATAATAATAATAATAATAATAATAATAATAATAATAATAATAATAATAATAATAATAATAATAATAATAATAATAATAATAATAATAATAATAATAATAATAATAATAATAATAATAATAATAATAATAATAATAATAATAATAATAATAATAATAATAATAATAATAATAATAATAATAATAATAATAATAATAATAATAATAATAATAATAATAATAATAATAATAATAATAATAATAATAATAATAATAATAATAATAATAATAATAATAATAATAATAATAATAATAATAATAATAATAATAATAATAATAATAATAATAATAATAATAATAATAATAATAATAATAATAATAATAATAATAATAATAATAATAATAATAATAATAATAATAATAATAATAATAATAATAATAATAATAATAATAATAATAATAATAATAATAATAATAATAATAATAATAATAATAATAATAATAATAATAATAATAATAATAATAATAATAATAATAATAATAATAATAATAATAATAATAATAATAATAATAATAATAATAATAATAATAATAATAATAATAATAATAATAATAATAATAATAATAATAATAATAATAATAAATACTATAATAATAATTATTATTATTACAAAAATTATGACTCACTTGCCCAACAAATGTTGGGCCTGATATCCCGATAAAAAAGCTTCAACAAATTTTTTGGGCCTGATATCACGATAAAAAAGCTTCAACAAAATTTTTTGGGCCTGATATCACGATAAAAAAGCTTCAACCAAATTTTTTGGGCCCGATATCACGATAAAAAAGCTTCAACAAAATGTTTGGACCTGATATAACGATAAAAAAGCTTCAACCAAATTTCATGGGCCCGATATCACGATAAAAAAGCTTCCACAAAATTTTTGGGCCTGATATAACGATAAAAAAGCTTCGAATTTTTTTTTTGGCCTGATATGCCGATAAAAAAGCTTCAAAAAATTTTTTGGGCCTGATATTACGATAAAAAAGCTTCAACAACATTTTTTGGGCCTGATGTCACGATAAAAAAGCTTCAACAAAATGTTTGGGCCTGATATAACGATAAAAAAGCTTCGAATTTTTTTTTTGCCTGATATGCCGATAAAAAAGCTTCAATAAATTTTTTGGGCCTGATATCACGATAAAAAAGCTTCAACAACATTTTTTGGGCCTGATATCACGATAAAAAAGCTTCAACAACATTTTTTGGGCCTGATATCACGATAAAAAAGCTTCAACAAAATGTTTGGGCCTAATATAACGATAAAAAAGAGCTTCAAAATTTTGGTTGGGCCTGATGAAAAAAAAGCTTCAAACAATTTTTTGGGCCTCATGAAAATAACGTGATTTCTTGACTTTCTGGAACACTTTGAAGATACTGATAAGAAAATCTCAACAAAAAAATTTATAAAAAACAAAGTTTCCTCTATGAGGAAGCAGAAGCATCAGAAACGTCTTTGTCGCGATTGTATGACGAATCGTACGACGAATATATTCCGGGGAAGCGCGTCTTCATCCCCCTTTCACCCTCGACTAATTTCTCTTGAAACGTATCTCTTGACGTGGAGATTTCTTCCAGCGATTTCCGTCTCTCGCAACGTTAAACATCCCCCCTCTCACCCCCATATTCGTGCCGCAGAGGGGGAGGATTCGTCTGGAAAAGCCGGCGAAAAGCATCCTGGATCTCTCAAGTTGTTGCGCCCGTTATTTCGAGTTTCCTTCTCTTTCGAGAACGATGGAAAAGTTGGCGGTCCGTTTCCGCCCTCTGGAGGCTCCATCCGGACAAAGATATAGCGCTCTCGCAAAAGACTTTTCCAACGCGAGGAGAATCCCTTTAAACACCCAGTTTTAGAAGAATTTTCCGGCTTTTCCGACCCTTTCGCTCCCTCTTTTCTTCTCGTTTCACTTTTGTTCCACTTTTTGCGTTAACGCGAAAGTCAGAGACAAGTATGTGGAGAGCAAGAAATGTTCGTTGCACACGTGAAAATGCTCGGAAAAGCCTCAGACAACGTCTTGCGCGCTTTCCTCCGCCGCAAGCTTCCAAATGGCGTTACCAACCACCAGCGTTGGAACTTGATGTTTTGCCGCGGTAATTGCATTTGTCCCGAACTCCTCGAGGATGAGGCGAGGTGGGAAATGCCGGGAGGGAGCGATATCAAGCGCTAGGAAGAAGAGAAATTACTATTTCAGACGGAGAAACAGGGACTCATTCGCAAGTCCGCGAGCAGTTTCCGGTCTGGGCCGCAAGAAACATGGTCCTCCCATTTGTCTGCATGATGTATCCAACCCCCGTTCCACCTAAAATAGCATCTCGAGAATTATATCCACCTTTGGGGTGGTTTTCAGGGCCCTCTGAAGCCGCAATTCCGAGAGCTCAATCCAACAAGAAGCCCCTTAAAATGAGCTGAAAAAAATTATTCCGCAGGGTTAACAGTTGAAATAGCTTGAAAAAATATTACGCGTTGCTTGAGGGGTAGTTTGAGCATAGGAAGATTTTGTTTGGTCAAGAGGAAGGGGAGAAATAAGGGAGTAAACAATGAGGATAAGGATAGTAAAGACCTTCGGCCTTCGGAGTCTGGAAAATTCGTTTAAATTCTACTCGTTGCGCGGTGAGATTTTGCGAGGCACTCGACGAATATTTGCGAGAGCAACGCTCATATGCGAGTGAATTTGTTGCGCGTGTTACTGACATTTTTTCCGGGTTGGCCAAGTGACAAGGGCGGAAATGTCATGGCCGCGACCATTTTTCCCACAATCCTCTTTACCCCGTCGTCCCAACGTACGAGAGCCCTTTGCGTCGTTCAATATTGTAACCCTTAGTTGCCAATACCATGAAAATTCTTTAGCTGAAAATCTGAATTTTCTGATATTCCAAGGATTTTTCCTCGCTCACGATTCTTCCGCTCCCTCCGAGTGTCAGAAACACGCGTCGAACGAAATTTTTCACCAGAAACGTGAAAATGGATGTAAATATCCGATAGTCGGTGAATTCAGAGTCCCCTGAATCCTGGTTTTCGTTTCCTCAAGCTTAAAGATGTCAAAAAACATTTTGGTCGGATTTGACCGTGTTTTGAAAAACGAAAAACAGATAATTAAAAGGGCTATAACTCCGGTCTCCTTTATCCGATCAGGGATTTATTTTTTCTAGTCCATAGAGCGCGTCATATCAAAGAGAATGGCCCAAGGATCATCCCGATATCTTGAATTTTTGCGGTGCTAGAGAATTTTTAACATTGCTAGTCAGATTCAACCTTGTTTTGAAAAACGACAAATCGATCACTTAAACAGTCATAACTCTGGTCCCCTTTATTCGATGGGGGATTTCTTTTTTCTAGTCCATAGAGCTTATTGTAACGAAGAGAATGGCACCAGGATCATCCCGATATCTTAAATTTTGGCGGTGCTAGAGGAATTTTAAAAATCGCCAGTCAGCCTCGACCAAGTTTCGAAAAACGAAGAACTCTTATTTCAAAGGGCCATAACTCTGGTCCCCTTTATCCGATCAGGGATTTTTTTTGTTCTAGTCGATAGAGCGTGTTATAATGAAGAGAATGGCGCAAGGATCATCCCGATATCTTAAATTTTGGCGGCGCTAGAGGAATTTTAAAAATCGCCAGTCAGCCTCGACCAAGATTCGAAAAACGAAGAACTTTTATTTCAAAGGGCCATAACTCCGGTCCTCTTTATCCGATCGAGGATTTCTTTTTTCTAGTCGATAGAGCGTGTCATAACGAAGAGAATGGCGCAAGGATCATCCCGATATCTTGAATTTTCGAGGCACTAGAGAATTTTTAAAATCGCCAGTCAGAAGCGACCGAGTTTTGAAAAACGGAAAACTTTTACTTAAAAGGGCCATAACTCGGGTCCCTTTTATCCGATCTGGGATTTCTTTTTTCTAGTCGATAAAGCACATTATAACAAAGAGAATGGAGCAAGGATCATCCCGATATCTCGAATTTTGGCGGTGCTAGAGAATTTTTAGCATGGCCAAAAATCGACTATAAGAGGTATTTTTTTTTTAAATAAAAAAATTACAAAAAAAAAATGCTTTTCTGTTTTGTTGTGGGTATAATTGAGCTAATTTCTTGACGATATACTGAAGACAATGCGAGTGAAAAGTATCGGTCGATGACTTACCGACAGAGTTGAGATTTGGTAATATTCGAGGGATGCAAACGCGCCATTGTTCTTATTTAACTTAATCGTGAGCTAAGGTGGATTAATGTGTCTGTTGTGGGAGTCGTAATACGACGAGGCGACGATTCCCCGGTGGCCTCTTATGGGCTATCAGGAGTTGCAGTTTTTTTTTACTCAACCCTCTGCTCTCGTATCCCTATTTCACTCAAGTTTCCTCTCTCCCTCGCACTTCCATTTTTTTTTCTCTTTCTTCTCTCGTTTGCAAGCTCGAATTCGTGCTCAGATCCGCGAGAAACTTCCGCCATTTCACACACGCCCGAAGGCGTAAATTTCCTAACTTTGTCCCTCAGTTGAGATTTACCGTACCATTGGGACATGTGTCCGGTAACTGTATCAACCATGGTCAGCTTGTGAGGGTGAATTCGCCGGAACGCTAAGCTTTAGGGTTATGTTGGTCACTGGATGGGAAAAAAGGTATTTTTTTTCCAGGGGGACTGTTTCAGGGTTTCTGGTACGTTTATTCGGTAGAGTTGTGATTGTAGGGTTGTTTTTTCCCCCGAAATAGTTGGTTTTCTATATTTGGTAGGATTAATGC
This sequence comes from Alloplasta piceator, assembly GCA_946863875.1. Classification (NCBI taxonomy): domain Eukaryota; kingdom Metazoa; phylum Arthropoda; class Insecta; order Hymenoptera; family Ichneumonidae; genus Alloplasta; species Alloplasta piceator. The sequence goes on along the minus strand of OX333078.1, from coordinate 37,357,632 downwards.
TAAACCAGTGATCGGCAGTAATTAGCGGAAAAATATTAGTAATTTTTCTAAAAAATTAGTAATTAGCTACAAAATATTTCTTATTTTTTCGAAAAAATTAGTAATTAGTGAGAAAATATTTCTAATTTTTCCAAACAAATTTTGTAATTAGCAAAAAATATTGGTAAGTTTTTTTTTAAATATAGTAATTGGTAAGGACGATATGATTAATTAATTTTTAAAAAAATAGTACTTTGTAGAAAAGTATTGGTTATATTTACGTACTTGTGTGTACGGAAGGAGTCATGATTATATAAGCTCAAACAACTCTATTAAAAAATTTGTTTTATTTCTTATAAAAATTAGTAATTAATAAAAAAATATTTTCATTTTTTCCAAAAAAATGAGTCAATAGTGACAAAATATTTCTAATGTTTCCAAAAAAATTAGTAACTAGTGACAATATATTTCTAATTTTTCCAAAAAAAAATTGGTAATTAGTGACAAAATATTTCTCATTTTTCCATAATAATTAGTAGTTAGTGACAAAATATTTCTAATTTTTCCAAAAAAATTAGTAATTAGAGACAAAATATTTCTAATTTTTCCAAAAAAATTAGTATTCAGCGACAAAATATTTCTAATTAAAAAAAAAAAAAAAAATTAGTAATTAGTGAAAAAATATTACCAAGTTTTTTTTCTAAATATAGTAATTGGTAAGGAAGATAGTATTGATTAATTTTTTTTTAAACCGTAATTTGTAGAAAAGTATTGTGTATATTTACGTCCTTGTGTGTACGGATTGAGTCATGATTATAAGGTTAAACAACTCTATTAAAAAATTTGTTTTATTTTTTATAATAACTAGATGTTTTGAATATTTCACACAATAGTATTTAGTGTATCAAATTTTATACGTTATCATAAAAGTTATTATTAATACGGATATTTAATCAGTACCTATTAAAAAATGCATCAGTAATTTTTTATCAATTTATTACTTTTTCCAAAATTAATACAACATTTGTCCACAAATTATCGATTTTTTTGGTTATTTAGCAATATCTTTCTCGCCAAATACTATTTCTTGGAAAAAATTAGTAATATTTTATCGTTAATTACTCATTTTTTTGAAAAAATTAGAAATATTTTGTCACTAATTACTTATTTATTAGAAAAATTAGTAATATTTTGTCACTAATTACTAATTTTTTCGAAAAATTAGTAAGATTTTATATGCTAATTATTAATTTTTTAATAAAAATTACAAATATTTTGTCACTAATTACTAATGTTAGAAACAAAAATTTAATATTTTTTTGCTAATTAGTAATTTTTCAAAAAAATTGGCTAATAAAAATAGGTAGATTTTTTTGGCGATCACTGTGCTAAACTATGATGATGTCTTCCCTCTGGACAGGGAAAAAACTAAAAGCTAACTCGGTCGGTAACTTACCGACGTCGGGGCCCGTCTCAATGAAACGAGACTTGCTCCGCGGTCGGTAAGGTAGGTTTCGCAGGATAAAAGACCCATGAAGCAGTATATGAAGGGGGTTTTCTCAGGGGATGCTCGCCGATAGAGTCACAACAGGTTGAGACGTTTGAAAGGACGAGACGTCCTCAAAGGACATCGAGAGAGTTCGCACAAGGACAATCATTCGAAGGAACGACTTGAGGATTCGAAGCTCACTGCAAATGCGGATCCAGGGAGACTTTGGTATCCTGGGTCAAACTTTCCATCCCTTAGTACCCCCCCTCTCCCCCCTCCCTCTCAATTCCACCCTCTTGTTTCTTTGCTCGGTCCACTCTCTCTCGACTGGATTTTCTTCTCCCTTTGGATCTCTTTCGGGCGGAACTGATGCGACTTTCATTCGCTCTCGGCCATTCGAATCCCCGGCAATAACCTTTCTTTTTTCATCGTCCTTCTCCGGCACTTTTCCTTCGTCCAGTGACCATTCGTTGTCTAGCTTCGACCGAAATATCACCCCCGAACGTTCATTGTTCGCTACTTCCCGAGCTCAATGTTTGCTCTCTCTCTCCAATGGCGAAAATATCCATTGCACCAATTTCAAGCCCCTCGCTCTCACTCGAGATTGTCCCTCCACCCTTTTTTCCTGTTTGACCGGATACGGATTTTTTTCCTTCCGTTTCGAATTTTCCTTGGGAACCATCCCGAGGGGGTTGAAAAGATCGTCTCGAAATTTCCAAGGAATCGATCGTTCTCCAACAAATAGCCACTTCCATCTGTCCCAGCTTTTTTATCGTTGCTTCTCTGGGACCATTTTTAGGGCACAGACTAAGGGATGAAACGATCATAATTTTCAGCGACAGTTTCAACATTGCAGCGATCGGCAGTATCGATTTTTTCGTCAACGATATTGATAATATTTATCATTTTTTCGAAAAATTAATAATTAGTCAAAAAATGGTACTAACTTTTTATAAAAATTCGAAATCAGCGGAAAAATATTTGTAATTTTTTAAAAAAAAATTAGTAACTCGGCCGGTAACTTACCGACGTTGGGGCCCGCCTCAATGAAAGAACAGAATTGCCCCGCGGTCGTTAAGGTAGGTTTCGCAGGATAAAGGATCCATTTTTTAATTTAAAAAAAAAAATAGTAATTACTGATTAGTGACTTGTAATTTTTCAAAAAAAAATTAGTAATCAGTGACAAAAAGTTTCTAATTTTTCTAAAAAAATTAGTATTTAACGACGAAATATTTCTAATTTCTACAAAAAAAATTCGTCATCAGGCAAAAAATATTACCAAGTTTTTCCTAAAAATAATAATTGGTAAGGAAAATATTACTAATTAATTTAAAAAACCGTAATTTGTAGAAAAGTATTGTGTATATTTACGTATTTGTGTGTACGGATTGAGTCATGGTTATAAGCTCAAACAACTCTATTAAAAAAGTTTTTTTCTTTTTCATAATAACGAGATCTTTTTAATATTTCACACATTAGTATTTATTGTATCGATTAAAAAATGCATTAGTAATTTTTATTTATTTATTACTTTTTCCAAAATTGATACAACATTTCTCCACAAATTATTGATTTTTTTTCGATATTTAGCAACATCTTTCTCGCTAATTACTAATTTTTGGAAAAAAATAATAATGTTTTATCGTTAATTACTCATTTTTTTGGAAAAATCCGAAATATTTTGTCACTAATTACTTATTTATTAGAAAAATTAGTAATATTTTGTCACTAATTACTAATTTTTGTTTGCTAATGATTAATTTTTCGAGAAAATTGGATAATAAAAATAGATAGATTTCTTTTTTGCCGATCACTGCAACATTGACAGGGTTGAAAGGAGTTGACAGGGAGTCAAGGTTGTCAGTGAGTCACTATTGGTCACTATTTTAAAATCGTGTCACTTTTCTCACTATTCTCGAAATTTTGTCACTATTGTCACTATCTTAGAGCTCAGAAGTAGTTAGAATAGAGGTGTTGGTTAGAATAGGGGACAAATTTCGAAAAATTATCAGAATCTGATGAACAAAGCGGGGTTTTGAAGCCTCAACGATTACGAAGAGAATGAGCGCAGTCCAGAGCCAAAATTTTGAGTAGAAAAAAAATGACACTAATTTTAGTGGACAGACTCAATTTTTGCCAAAGTGCAAAAAACAAAATTTGAATTTTTTTTTTCTTACTTCGATTAATTTTTTCCTCGTGAACACGAATCTACCAATAGTTTTCTCAAAAAATCAAAATTTGCACGAATTTTCATCAAAAACATTTTTGCTCAATTTTAGCCTCATTATGAAAAAACTTCAAAATCGCGAAATTTCAAACGCTCATAACTTTCGATCGGTTTGACCGATTCAAAAATTTCTTGTTCGTACTCAAACCTTGTTACTAAACTTGGAGAATGTCGTTTGGTTCATTCTGATATATAAATTTTTGTAGAAATGACAGCAGTTTAAAAATGGTCGAAAAAACAGGGAAAGGGGGTTGCCTTAAAAAATTTGCAAAACTCGATGGTCGAACTTTAAAAATCTGCAAAAAATCGAAAAATCATCAGAATCGGATGAACAAAGCGGCTCCTTCAAGCTTTAACGATTACGAAGAGAATGAGCGCAGTCCGGAGCCAACATTTTTAGTAGAAAAAAAGTTACACCAATTTTAGTGAACAGATGTATTTTTAGCCAAAATGCAAAAAAAAAAAAATTCTAAATTTTTTTTTCAAACCTTATATCGATGTATTTTATCCCCCTGAACACGAATCTACCAATAGTTTTCTCAAAAAATCAAAATTTTTATGAATTTTCGTCAAAAACATTTTTGCTCAATTTCAGCTCAATTCTGAAAAACCTCAAAATCGCGAAATTTCAAACGCTCATAACTTTCGATCGGTTTGACTGATTCCAAAATTTCTTGTTCGTACGTAAACCTTGTTAATAAACTTAGAGATTCCCGTTTAGTTCATTCTGATACATAAATTTGCATAGAAATGACAGCAGTTTGAAAATGGCCGAAAAAACAGGGAAAGGGGTATCGTATGCCTTAAAAAATTGGCAAAAATCGATGGTCGAACTTTAACAATCTGCCAAAAATTGAAAAATCATCAGAATCGGATGAACAAAGCGGGATTTTGAAGCTTCAACGATTACGAAGAGAATGAGCACATTACAGAGCCAAAATTTTGAGAAGAAAAAAAATTACACCTTTTTTAGTGGACAGATCCAATTTTGGCCAAAGTGCAAAAATAAAAAAAATTTCTAATTTTTTTTTTTTAAATCTTATATCGATTTATTTCGTCCCCCTGAACACGAATCTACCAATAGTTTTCTCAAAAAATAAATATTTTTATGAATTTTCGTCAAAAACATTTTTGCTCAATTTCAGCTCAATTCTGAAAAACCTCAAAATCGCGAAATTTCAAACGCTCATAACTTTCGATCGGTTTGACCGATTCCAAAATTTCTTGTTCGTACGTAAACCTTGTTAATAAACTTAGAGATTGCCGTTTGGTTCGTTCTGATTACTCAATTTTTGTAGAAATGAGAGCACTTTGAAAATCGTCGAAAAAACAGGGAAAGGGGTATGCCTTAAAAAATTGGCAAAAATCGATGGTCAAAATTTAAAAATCTGCCAAAAATTGAAAAATCATCAGAATCGGATGAACAAAGCGGGATTTTGAAGCTTCAACGATTACGAAGAGAATGAGCGCAGTACAGAGCCAAAATTTTGAGTAGAAAAAAAATGACACTAATTTTAGTGGACAGACTCAATTTTTGCCAAAGTGCAAAAAACAAAATTTTAATTTTTTTTTTCTTACTTCGATTAATTTTTTCCTCGTGAACACGAATCTACCAATAGTTTTCTCAAAAAATCAAAATTTGCATGAATTTTCATCAAAAACATTTTTGCTCAATTTTAGCCTCATTATGAAAAAACTTCAAAATCGCGAAATTTCAAACGCTCATAACCTTCGATCGGTTTGACCGATTCAAAAATTTCTTGTTCGTACTCAAACCTTGTTACTAAACTTGGAGAATGTCGTTTGGTTCATTCTGATATATAAATTTTTGTAGAAATGACAGCAGTTTAAAAATGGTCGAACAAAACAGGGAAAGGGGGTTGCCTTAAAAAATTTGCAAAACTCGATGGTCGAACTTTAAAAATCTGCAAAAAATCGAAAAATCATCAGAATCGGATGAACAAAGCGGCTCCTTCAAGCTTTAACGATTACGAAGAGAATGAGCGCAGTCCAGAGCCAACATTTTTAGTAGAAAAAAAGTTACACCAATTTTAGTGAACAGATGTATTTTTAGCCAAAATGCAAAAAAAAAAAATTATAAATTTTTTTTTCAAACCTTATATCGATGTATTTTATCCCCCTGAACACGAATCTACCAATAGTTTTCTCAAAAAATCAAAATTTTTATGAATTTTCGTCAAAAACATTTTTGCTCAATTTCAGCTCAATTCTGAAAAACCTCAAAATCGCGAAATTTCAAACGCTCATAACTTTCGATCGGTTTGACCGATTCCAAAATTTCTTGTTCGTACGTAAACCTTGTTAATAAACTTAGAGATTGCCGTTTGGTTCGTTCTGATTACTCAATTTTTGTAGAAATGAGAGCACTTTGAAAATCGTCGAAAAAACAGGGAAAGGGGTATGCCTTAAAAAATTGGCAAAAATCGATGGTCGAAATTTAAAAATCTGCCAAAAATTGAAAAATCATCAGAATCGGATGAACAAAGCGGGATTTTGAAGCTTCAACGATTACGAAGAGAATGAGCGCAATACAGAGCCAAAATTTTGAGAAGAAAAAAAATTACACCTTTTTTAGTGGACAGATCCAATTTTGGCCAAAGTGCAAAAAAAAAAAAATTCTAATTTTTTTTTTTAAATCTTATATCGATTTATTTCGTCCCCCTGAACACGAATCTACCAATAGTTTTCTCAAAAAATCAAAATTTTTATGAATTTTCGTCAAAAACATTTTTGCTCAATTTCAGCTCAATTCTGAAAAACCTCAAAATCGCGAAATTTCAAACGCTCATAACTTTCGATCGGTTTGACCGATTCCAAAATTTCTTGTTCGTACGTAAACCTTGTTAATAAACTTAGAGATTGCCGTTTGGTTCGTTCTGATTACTCAATTTTTGTAGAAATGAGAGCACTTTGAAAATCGTCGAAAAAACAGGGAAAGGGGTATGCCTTAAAAAATTGGCAAAAATCGATGGTCGAAATTTAAAAATCTGCCAAAAATTGAAAAATCATCAGAATCGGATGAACAAAGCGGGATTTTGAAGCTTCAACGATTACGAAGAGAATGAGCGCAATACAGAGCCAAAATTTTGAGAAGAAAAAAAATTACACCTTTTTTAGTGGACAGATCCAATTTTGGCCAAAGTGCAAAAAAAAAAAAATTCTAATTTTTTTTTTTAAATCTTATATCGATTTATTTCGTCCCCCTGAACACGAATCTACCAATAGTTTTCTCAAAAAATCAAAATTTTTATGAATTTTCGTCAAAAACATTTTTGCTCAATTTCAGCTCAATTCTGAAAAACCTCAAAATCGCGAAATTTCAAACGCTCATAACTTTCGATCGGTTTGACCGATTCCAAAATTTCTTGTTCGTACGTAAACCTTGTTAATAAACTTAGAGATTGCCGTTTGGTTCGTTCTGATTACTCAATTTTTGTAGAAATGAGAGCACTTTGAAAATCGTCGAAAAAACAGGGAGAGGGGTATGCCTTAAAAAATTGGCAAAAATCGATGGTCAAAATTTAAAAATCTGCCAAAAATTGAAAAATCATCAGAATCGGATGAACAAAGCGGGATTTTGAAGCTTCAACGATTACGAAGAGAATGAGCGCAGTACAGAGCCAAAATTTTGAGTAGAACAAAAATGACACTAATTTTAGTGGACAGACTCAATTTTTGCCAAAGTGCAAAAAACAAAATTTTAATTTTTTTTTTCTTACTTCGATTAATTTTTTCCTCGTGAACACGAATCTACCAATAGTTTTCTCAAAAAATCAAAATTTGCATGAATTTTCATCAAAAACATTTTTGCTCAATTTTAGCCTCATTATGAAAAAACTTCAAAATCGCGAAATTTCAAACGCTCATAACCTTCGATCGGTTTGACCGATTCAAAAATTTCTTGTTCGTACTCAAACCTTGTTACTAAACTTGGAGAATGTCGTTTGGTTCATTCTGATATATAAATTTTTGTAGAAATGACAGCAGTTTAAAAATGGTCGAACAAAACAGGGAAAGGGGGTTGCCTTAAAAAATTTGCAAAACTCGATGGTCGAACTTTAAAAATCTGCAAAAAATCGAAAAATCATCAGAATCGGATGAACAAAGCGGCTCTTTCAAGCTTTAACGATTACGAAGAGAATGAGCGCAGTCCAGAGCCAACATTTTTAGTAGAAAAAAAGTTACACCAATTTTAGTGAACAGATGTATTTTTAGCCAAAATGCAAAAAAAAAAAAATTCTAAATTTTTTTTTTCAAACCTTATATCGATGTATTTTATCCCCCTGAACACGAATCTACCAATAGTTTTCTCAAAAAATCAAAATTTTTATGAATTTTCATCAAAAACATTTTTACTCAATATACGCCTTAAAAAATTTGCAAAAATCTATGGTTGCACTTCAAAAATCTGTCAAAAATCGAAAAATCATTAGAATCGGATGAACAAAGCGGCATTTCAAAGCTTCAACGATTGGGAAGAGAATGAGCGCTTTCCAGAGCAAAAATTTTTAGTAGAAAAAAAATTACACCTATTTTAGTGGACAGATTCATTTTTGGCCAAAGTGCGAAAAAAAAAATTTCTAAATTTTTTTGTTTTCAAACCTTGTATCCACGTATTTTGTTCCCCTGAACCCAAATCTACCAATAGTTTTCTCAAAAAATCAAAACTTTCATGTATTTTCATCAAAAACATTTTCACCCCATTTTAGCCCCATTTGGAAAAACCTCAAAATCGCGAAATTTAAAATTCTTATAAATTATTTAGACAAAAAAGTGACTATTTCTGTGAAATATAAGTCACTATTCTACTATTTTTTGACCTCTGAAACGCTGGCAATCCTGCAGGGGGTTGAAAAGGGGTTGAAAGGGGTTGAAAGGGGGTTGAAAGGGTGGTTTTTTGTTCTTCATGCAAATATTCGAAACTTTTGTTTCTCGATCGTTAATTCCTCGCTGTCGTGACAATCATATCGAATTATCCCCTGTCTCGTGATCGCTCTGTGATAAAAACAACCCTTGAATCCCACTTTTTCGACGATTTATTCGCCCACGTACAGACGATAATTTGCAAACCACGATTTTACGTCGAAACCGCGCTCGAGCTTTCGCCTGTAATCGAAGAGTGGACAAATGTCCCATTGCGGACTGAAAATTTACAGTACAATTTTTTTTATGACCTTTCACACTGTCACTGCTGAGAGAGGGTGAAAAAGAGAGACAGAGAGTGAGGAAATGCATAAACCATGATGAAAGTTTTTCCGTTATGTTTTATGCCATTCCGGGGGGTCGTAAAATACTTTTTTCCACGATAGCCTTGCGGATATATATTCCCCGATATATTTATTTCGAGTACAATGTTTAATTTTCTCGTTTTTTATCCGATACTTCGATTTATACACGCTGCGACGAGTTTTCATTTTTCCCTCCAATTTATTCAACGTTGTACTGCGTCGAATGTTCTTTCGTGCAATGAAAAAAAAAAAAGATAATCGAAAAGTTTGAGATTTATTTGATTTAAAAAAAATTTTCCGATCTATTTCTTATTTATTTAATATATTAATATTAATATAATATTTTATTACATTATATCACAAATAATAATAAAATAAATTTATTTATTGATTATTGAATATAGTTGTATTAATATAATATATTATATTACGTATAATGATATAATATAATATAATATAATATATCATTATAAATTTTAATATATTTTGTTATAATGAAATAATAATAATGGAAAAGTTTGGGGTGGGAGAAAGGATAGATTTTAGGTTATTGCCAGGACCTAAAAGTCTTGGCAATCAATGTTTTTTAGTAAATAAGGGTTGTTTTTTTTTTTTTTAATTTAATGGCACTTGATATTTCGACGTTACAGTTTTGATTTGAAAAAAATTTAGGAGCTTCATAATTGGTCATATACTTGTGGAGCAAATATTTTTTTTTTATGAAACCTGATTTTCAAATTTCCTTTATTATTTTATCATAACCCTCAGAATTTCTTAAGGGGTTGGATCGAAGGTTAAAAAGAAGCAGATTTTTTTTTCTAAATACAATAAATAAATTATTTCATTCAAAATGTTGAGTGAATAGAAGAGCAACAATTAAATAATGAGAATTTATAAAAATTTTATCGAAAAATTTGGAAAATAGAGCCGGAAAATGATAGGGATTTCCAAAGTTTTTTTCTCCTTCACTTTTACTCCGATTAACTCGAAACTTTGACAAAATATTCTGGACATATTCTACTATTAGATAACAAAAAATAAGAAAATTTATTTTTTGGAATTTGTAACCCCTTAAGAGGGAAAGCTACCATAAGGGATGAAAAAAATTGATAATCAGAATTTTTTCATAAACATAACTAATTATCAAAGGATCTGGTTATTGCTATTTTATTGAGGATATATTTTTAATTTATTTCATAAAAAAATTTATTTCAAAAATGTTGAAAATTTACAAAAATTATTGAAATTATTAAATTTATTTATTAAAATGATAACAACAAATTTCCTCTCTCCTGTCCCATTGATATCTTCGTAAAAGCAAAATGGCGACGAATTCAAATTTTTTCAAATTCCAAGTCCCTTCGTTTTTTCTAGCAATTTTCAAAAATAGTAATAATTAACATTTTCAAAATCGACTAAGCACAGACTTGTCGATTACAAATATTTTGAAAAAAAAAAATTGAAAATCGGCTCTTAACTTTTCGAGTGTTGCAGGAAAATGTCGAAAAAGGTAATTTCGAGTCAAAACGTTTTTACTTACTACCTACCTACCTACCTATCTACCTACCTACCTACCTACCTACCTACCTACCTACCTTCCTGCCTGCCTGCCTGCCTGCCTACCGACCTACCTACCTACCTACCTACCTACCTACCTACCTATCTACTTACCTACCTACCTACCTACCTACCTACCTAACTACCTACCTATCTACTCTCACAAAATTTCCTGTAACTTATTCTCAAAATTCCAACTAAAAACTGTAAACACATGTTTTTGAAAATCCTTCGAAGCGATTGAATACTTTTTTCCTCACAGAGAAAAGGTCAGGATTTAGCCTGATTCGGAGCTTTTCTTCATGAAGGCAGAGTCCTTACGTTTGCTACGAATTTATATATCCCCTCTTTCCGAAAGATCAGCGATGAAATGAGTAGGAAAATCCCGAGATCCGAGAGGGCAAATCTCCAACTACCCTCTTTACCTCCCCCCCCCCAATTCCGCCCTCCCCCACCCCTTTTCTCCAGCGATGGAGAACCAGAAGAGAGCTCACTTCTATCTCTCCTGGCAATAGGAGACCACTTGGCGTGGTCTTGGATCGGATACTTTCAACTAAGCTCCCTTCGCCCTCCCTGATTTTCGCCCAAGACCTCCGAGAGAGGGATCGCCAATTGCCTCGGCTTCCTCCGTCCATGAAGCCCTCTCGTTTCGATGCTGTTTGCTCTCTCCAGCGCTAATACCCGGTATAACCGCCAGACTCGAATGAGGAAGCTGAGCTTCGGGCCAATGTTGACCCCAAAACAATTGATCCTCCCTCCCCGGAGGGTTGTTTTCCCTCCGCGAGACAATGATGCGCGACGAGAGATAAAAACGAGAAAAAAAAATTGAGGTACGAGATTGGGGTCACGTGATCCTTATAATTAAAGCGTACTGTGCAATGGGCGTTCCATCCCAAATCGGACAGTTTGAAAAACTTTTTTTTTTTAATTTCCACAATTTTTTTATATTTTTTAGTACCCATCAAAAGACCCTTGCTGGTAAATTTTGAGATTTTTTTTATTACCTGTTAGAAAGATATTAAATTCTTTATTGAGTTCTTTAATAATGGTCCAAATTAATTTTTATTTTTATCTTTGATTTTTTATAGCATTTTTAGAAAAAAAAAAATACAACAAAAATATTCGACGTGTTTTCAAATGAGTTTTTTGAGTTTTAAACTTTAAATCGCGTTTTTAAAAGTTAGTGTTTATTTTGATAAAATAAAATGTTTGTTTTAAACGTCTATCTATTCAACAACTTTTAAGACTAGTTCGATCATCGGATTTCCGTAACTACTATTTTTTTTCGATTTTTGAAAACTAAAATTTTTTTTTCAATTAAAAAAGTTTTATAAAAAAGTCTGAAAATAAATTCTAAATAATGAAAAAAATACTATACGACAGTAACGAAAATTGATATTAATAATGATTGATAGAAAAAAAAACATTTTGTTTTCAAAAATAGAAAAAAATAGTAGTTATGGAAATCCCACGATCGGACTAACCTTAGAAAAAAAATTTTTTAAAAAATCAAAATATACACTCGCTTTTAAAAACGCGATTTACAGTTTAGAACTCAAAAAAGTCATTACAAACACGTTGAAAATTTTTGTTGTATTTTTTTTCTGAAAAGGCCATAAAGAAAAAATTAAAAAAAAAAAATTTTAATTTGTAGCATTATGAAAGAAGTTACGACCAAGATACCGAAAAAGAGCGGTTTTTCGGTCCTTTGAACGAGTAATCAAAAAAATATCAAAATTTACCAGCAAGGGTCTTTTGATGGGTACTAAAAAATATAAAAAATTTGAGGACATAAAAAAAAAGTTTTTCAAACTATCCGATTTGGGATGGAATGCCCCATAGACACCCCCTTCAACCCCTGGATTCTGCTACCCTCCGCCAGGGGGAGGCTTAATCAGAGTAATGGCTCTTTGTTTCTCGTTAAAGAAAATTTCTCGTGAAAAGTCGGATTTTCCAGGCATGCTCATTAAACATCCCCATCCGATGATTCTAGTTTCCGGAAACTTCTTATTTCCGTTTTATCAATCGAGATTTTAAGGGTTTTTTTTAGGGGGTTGAAACGAGTCATTGATTTCCTTGAAAAGTGTAATTTCGTATTAAAAAAATTGGTAATATAATTTTCATTTCGAAAAATAACAAATATTATATTAACAAATATTATTAATATTATTTGTCACGAACAAAAGGGGATGAAAGCTCCTCGAGGGAAATGAGAGGCGTCTCCCGCAGATTCATCGTATTTTATTATGCATTTCTGAGACTCCACCATTCATTTTTCTTCTCCTCTCTAATTATCATTATTTTTTTTTCTTGTCCCTCCTGAGTATTAAAAAAAATACCGTGATAGTTGGATGAAATTGAAATTACAATTATTTTCCACTGAATAAGTCGTGAAAAGGTGGGTGAAATAAAATGGTAAAAAAAATAAAAAAAAATAGCCAAATCAAAAATATTATAATTATCAATATTATAATATAAAATAATTGAATAATTGAAAAATTGAAAAATTGAATAATTGAATAATTGAAAAATTGAATAATTGAATAATTGAATAATTGAATAATTAAATAATTGAATAATTGAATAATTGAATAATTGAATAGTTAAATAATTGAATAATTGAATAATTGAATAATTGAATAATTGAATAATTGAATAATTGAATGATTGGATGATTGAATAATTGAATATAAAATAAGTGAAAAATAATATTTTTTCAAGATATTGAAAATAATTAGTCGAAGATAATGAGGCGAAGATTTTTGTCGAAGGTAAAAAAAAGGGGTGAATCTCGTGAATGATCCTGAATTCGTGACGTTCATTGTTGTCTGCAGTCAGTTATTTTAGGCAAAATTTATACTGGCTTTTTTTCGCCCCTTTCAGTCGGACACGCTATGTTTCCCTCTCGGCGTTTTGTAATGGCGTTTTAATTTCACGCTTTGCCAAAGGGAGGCTTTTATAGGCACGTCCGGTTTGAACGTTCCGAAAAGTTTCATTCGTTTCGCCTGTTCATATAATCCCCATCAATCACACCTAACTTTCTCTCCCATTGATTAAACACAACATTTCGAAAAACGATTTATTTGATTTGAATAAATTTTTCCGATTTATTTATTATTTTTTAAATATAGTAATATTAATAAAATATTTTATTATATTATATGACAAATAATAATATTATAAATTTATTCATTATTTCATTCATAATTTATTTATTTACGACTGAGTTACCGACCAAAACTGAAATTCAATTAAATTTATTTATTAATTATTGAACATAGTTATATTAATATAATATATTAATACATATAATAATATATTTGATTGTAAGTCAAGGAAGGCTTTTATAGGCACGTCCGCTCGAATGTTTCGAAAAGTTTCATTTGTTTTCTCTGTTCATATCATCCCCTTCAATTACACCTAACTTTCCCTTTTATTGATCAAACAACCCCCTAAACCCGGAAAAATGATTTATTCGATTTAAATTAATTTTTCGTATTTTTTTATTATTTATTTAATCTTGTTATATCAAATAATAATAATAATTTATTTTACAAGAAATTTATTTGAAATAAACTGAATTTCATTGATATATCAAATAGATCATTTTATCAGGTCAATAATCAAATAAATCGTAAAAATTAATATCAATCCATCTAGTTATCTTAATATAATATATAATATAATATCATATTATAAGGGTTGACATTTTTCCGGTGTTCATGCCGACGATTGAAAGAAGAAAAAAAACCACCCTTTCATTATAAGGGTTGACAATTTTCCAATGTTCATGCCGACGATTGGAAAAAGAAAAAAAACCACCCCTTGATTATAAGGGTTGACAATTTTCCGGTGTTCGTGCCAAATATTGAAAAAAGAAAAAACCCACCCCTTGATTATATTATATTATAAATTATTATCATTAATCATATAATATAATATATAATGAAATTCAATATATATTTGAATATATTTTGTTATAATGAAATAATAATAATAATAATAATAATAATAATAATAATCATCATAATTTATTTTAAAACAAATTTAATTAAAATAAATTGAATATCATTGATATCAAATAGACTATTTTATCAGGCCAATAATCAAATAAATGGTAAAAATTTATTTCAATCAAATAAATGTTTCTTTTTTTCATCGGGCTGTGGGAAACAGGAAAACAGTACTTATTTCTTGGGATCTTTCCGGTTTACAGTATACGCGATCGTAAAGATATGATATATAGAGAGAACGCTGGAAAAGGAACACCAGTTTTTCGTTAATAAGCGCAAGGGTATATCTCGTGGGTTTTATGGCGATATTTATGCCTTAATATATATATCTATATATTCATGTTTATATTGCGAGGACTGAGAAAAACCACTGCGGTATAATTCCCTCTCGTTTTCATCCCCCTCCCTCTCTTTTTTATATCCAGGGGTGGTTTATACCGCCCTACTTGTAATTCCACCCAAAATTGAAATACCCTCGAATGCTAAGCCGGAACAACAGCCTCGCTCTCGAGGAGACGCCTTTTTTTTTATTTTCAACCCCCAAACCCCCGTTTTCCACCCTTATTATTATCTCGTCCTCGCGGTATTACGATAATACGCTGCGCGATACTTTGTCTTCTTCCTCTCTTTCTTCCCTCTTTGCTCCTCGTTTTATAAATATTTTCTCTTATTTTTCCCGGCAACAAGGTGTTTGCAATTTACGAAACGTTTTCATCCCCCTACGCGGATTAAATATTCTCGCTTCCGCGATAACGACGTCTCATCGAGTTTGTACGTTTCTCGTTTATGTTTCATTTTCCATTAAAAATGGATTTTTCTTCTTTCAATCGTCAACATGGGCACCGGAAAATTTTCAACCCTTATAATCAAGGGGTGTTTTTATTTTATTTTTTCAATCGTTGGCATGAACACCGGAAAATTACAACCCTCATAATCAAGGGGTAGTTTTTATCTTCCTTCAATCGTCGGCATGAACACCGGAAAATGGCAACCCTTATAATCAAGGGGTGGGTTTTTTCTTTTTTCAGTCGTTGGCATGAATACTGTAAAATTGCAATCCTCATAATCAATAGGTAGTTTTTATCTTCTTTCAATCGTCGGCATGAACACCGGAAAATTGTCAACCCTTATAATCAAGGGGTGGGTTTTTTCTTTTTTCTGTCGTTGGGATGAATACTGGAAAATTGTCAACCCTGATAATCAAGGGGTGGGTTTTTTTCTTTTTTCAATCGTTGGCATGAACATTGGAAAATTGTCAACCCTTACAATGAAAGGGTGGTTTTTTTTTTATTTCAATCGTCGGCATGAACACTGGAAAAATGTCAACCCTTGTAATCAATGGGTGGTTTTTTTATTTTTTCAATCGTGGGCATGAACATTGGAAAATTGTCATCCCTCGTAATGAAGGGGTGGTTTCTTTTCTTTTTTCAATCGCCGGCATGAACCCTGGAAAAATGTCAACCCTTATAATCAAGAGGGTGGGTTTTTGTCTTTTTTCAATCGTTGGCATGAACACCGGAAAATTGTCAACTCTTATAATCAAGGGGTAGTTTTTGTTTATCGGAAGGAAATTTGGGAATGGAGGATGCAAGAGAATCTCGCCGGAAGTTCCGGATGCGATAGTCAGGACAAACGAAAACGTGATATTCGTACGTCGCGAGATTTTCTTCGTTTGCTCTTTCGCTCATCCCCTTCGCAGCCAGATTCGTGTGAAAATCCAACGCCATTTTTTTCCCCGGAGCGGTGAAGAAGGAGGATGCGCTTATCTCTGATGAATTTATGCCCTTGCTTTTTTTCCCCTTTTTATAAGGAATATACCCGCTGTTTTCGGTGAACAGGGAAACGCTATCTTCTTCCTTGCAAAATCCTCCATCCCCCGTCTTCAACCCTCTCTCGAGCCGGCCTTCAACAGTTGAAGTGTCCGGGCTTTATTTTTCTTTTATAAGCTTTTCATCTTCCTCGCTCTTTGCCCTTCTCTGTCTCGCCATTTTTGTTTATTCGTGCTTCGTGAGGCGGATCGAGATCTCGAGATAAAGAAGAGAAAAATCCGTGCGGGAATATCGCAGAAGTTGAAGAAGAACAGAGAGAAAGAGGGGGAGAGAGATTCGTGAAAATAGGGGATGGCCAAAAGAATCCATAATCCGGAAAAATAGGCGAGACAGAAAAAAATTAATAAAAATAGTTTGTGATGTTTTGGGATGATGAATGATGGGTCATTCCATGTAAAATCGACCAATCGTTGGAATCGACCCCGTTAAGTCAGAATTGAAATCAATGGAGACGAGTTCTGATTTAATTAGAACCCCTTGAATTAATTAATGGGTCATTCTAGGGGAAATTAGAAATTAACGCTTATCAAAGCTCCTCAAATTAGAATTTCGATAGTTTATTTTGTCTCATCGACTTCCAACGATGAGTATAGAGACGTTGATGACAAACATCCCCTAAAAAAATCCGGCGTCTCGTGTTTTCGAGCCTGACCATCATCATCCCCTTCTCATTTTTCGTCCTCGTTGTTGATACAAAATAATACACCCCTTTGGAAGAAAGGGATGAAAGTAGCAGCACCGAGCTATTCTTTGTCTTTACTCTAATTAAGGGAAAATACACCCCCGGAAGTGTGCATGGAGGGATAAAAGAACTAGATGCAAGAATGGACGAGCAAGGATCGTCTTTGAATTCGGTACAGTTGTCCTTTGTCATTTGTCAACAATTAAAGTATCAGTCGAGTAATTAGGACAAAGGAAGTTCCCATTGTCTTTCCCAAACAGGAATATAATTATTAAGGGGTTCGCAATCGACACTTAAACCCTGTTTCTGATTTTCCAGGGATTCAGAAAAAAAAACATTTTATTTTTATAACAATTTGAAAACTTTAATAAATTGTTTATTATTTTTAGTAAATTTATTATTTAACAAAAAATATAAATGGAAAATAGAAGGAGAGTCCTTTTTTCCTGTCGCACCACCTTCAACTCTCGAATAAGAGCAATATCACGTGACTTTCAATCTTGAATCTAACGAGACCACAATGGGACCCTTACTCGCCGTTTTGGCCCTTAGTGGCCTCTCATTTTCTCCCACGATAGATATATTACGCATCGCAGCGAGATTCACTGTGAGAGGTGACCAGAAGGCAAATGAAGGAGAAGTTTCTCAGTTGTTAATTCACCGAGACTTTCGAGCTTGGCCCATTACCGACAGTTTCCCAGCCTCTAATTAGTAGCTGACTTCGCTGTCCCGCTTTCCGTTCCCGTGTCATTATACCTTTTCTCTTGTACAGAGGTCGAAACCTTCGACCCATCCACCACCAACCAGCCATTAATAGCCGCTACGTTCTTGTTACGAATGACGAGAGGAGCGAGTTCACTTGGTCCCTTCTATGATGGAGACTCCACGAGACTCCAACGCTGCATCAATTCAAGATTCGCTTCAAACGCTGACAAAGGTCTTCAATCATCGTAGGAAATGAAGGAACACTTTTTAATTCAATCGTCCCATAATTCTGCAATTAAATAAGGCAATTAGATGGGGTCAGGCAGGTGACCTGACTCCCTTCTCCCAGGAAGCAAATAGTCGCCAGCCTCCCTTTTCCCTAATTTTGGAAAATTGCATTTCCCAACAGAAGTCATCCTCAAAAGGACACCTAGAAAAGTATCCTTGTATGCAGTCCATTTCCTCGAAGGACTCGCCAGCAGCTTGTCTCTTCATCAATGTTACTGCATTGTTTTGGGGCTCCAGAAACAATCTGCTGGAATCGTCAGTATCGACTTGATTTAGCAC
>OX333078.1:37263179-37339135 GCA_946863875.1 Alloplasta piceator | reverse complement strand
CCCTTTCCCGTTGGGGTCGATCGGTGTTACGACGACACTTTGGCAGTGCAATATTATCGAGGTCAGTGCATGTATACGGAGATTCCCATAAACCAGCGATAATTGCGTTAGGTCACTTCCCTTAAAATGAAATTCCCTAGGGATACTCAAAAAGAATCAGGGGGTGTCTTGTCAAATTGGGTTCTTGTCATTGTCCTGGTCAACATCAACATTCAAGTAGTTGGTTACCATTGACTATTGTTACTATTGACACCATGAATGATGATGCATCAATTCATTGTCCAAAGACCCGAGCATTTGAATGCGTTACAATGACCGCGGGACCACAATGTTGGACGAGTCCTTGGATCGTTGGGTGTCAAGAAACGTCTTCCATTGTCGCAAGCCAACAGTTTCCCGATGTTACGATCCATTCGGCTAAACCCACTTCCCCTCCCTTAATGGTTTACTCTCTGGCTCTGGAAACCAATTCCAGCGGTCATGTATACTCTCACTTCGCGATCCAATTCTTCCCTTCAGTATTCTTGGCCCTTGTCTCTTTCATCTCGATCAATCCGCTTCGTGCAGGCGCGGTCTTGTTCCCTACGAATGGAATATTGCTAACCGCACTCAGGGAAATTGGTTAGCCATTCATCCGGACTTCAATTATATATCTTGAATATGTTGGAGTCATGCTTTAATTGTCGTGCATCAACCACGCAGGAGAATGAAGCACCCAAGTTGGGTGTCCGACGTTAGAATAATGCTAGGCCAATTAGGGATAATCACTAGGGATCGGCAGCGGGCTGGTGCGGCCTTGGTCCAAGTTAGGGAATCATCATCCAAGCGGACCTGAAGACGTTTCCCAATTCCAGGTGTGTAGGTCACTTGGCAACATCTACATGAAACCCATAAAACCATAAGCATGCAAATACTAGGGAAATTAAAGAATGGGGTCATTGCTGCAGTATTCTTCTGGGTTGGAGTAATCAGAGATCCTTCCGGATGCCACGATTTATACCTTACACCCTTCGTTCCGCATGATTTCCCCACGGTTAGGTATTGTAGGTGACTTGTCCGTGATGGTCTCTCTTTCTTGCTGGCAAAACTTCTCAATTCGCGAGATTTTATTGCGGTACCAGAGCGAATGGACCGAATGGATAGCCGAGGCGTATCCGATCGTAAGATGGGTAATCTTGTCCCGGATGAAGATTTCAGGCAGTTTCATCCGGGCGTTCGTAGGAAGTGACGTGGAAGGGTAACCAACCAAATGGTGGAGTAGGTGGGCTTCAATCGGACTTCATGGTCCTTAATACCAGGAAGGGCAATGGCCTGTGGATTTCTATCGGTAGGGCCGAAGGTGTTGGCCAAGGCTCCAGCTATAATGCACTGTACCGGCTTCAACCCCTACTTTTCTAGCTTGTGACCTGTAAAATCCACCTGGCCTTATGGCGGATAAAACGTGACGTGTAGAGTCCGGATTCAGAGGTACATCCCGAGGTCTCAGAGGCCCCAGTCACGTTTAGGTTTAATCCCGGGCAATAAACTGCCCCGTCGCTTTCTAACTATAGCTTCCGCTCCAAAACCCCTCGCAACCCCCTTAACGCAACCCCTCCCGGTAACTGCGTCACTATCCGTTACGTCCGTCGTTCCATCAAGCAGTTTCTCGTCCTAGTGTGAGGTACCTCTTCCAACGCCAATGAGGCAAAGAACGAGAGGGAATCCTGACGTTCCGGCACATGCCTGGCAAACCCCTACCATCACGTTTCCTGAACTCGGGTACCTTTTACCATCCACGCTTTATGTCCCACCTCGTTCTCCAACGGACTCCAAGGGGTTGGTGGTAGCCTCTCTCTCTCTCCCTCTCTCGTGACACGCTGGTGGACGAGACAAAAAAGACCCAGGTTCTTTCGTCTCTTGCACTTCGGGTGTCCCACGAGTCAACGTCTTCCAAGTTGAATGGGTCCACGCTTTTTTACCTTGTTTCTCTCTGTCTCTTCTGCTACGTCGTCCGCCACTTCAGCCTGATGCTCTCGTCACTTAACACTTTCACGTGGTGTGTGACAGTATAAAAAGGGACATGTTTGTCCCTTTTCATTCCCTTCTTATCCACCTTGGCCAACCCCAGTTCTTCATCCTCCGCCACTTTTTTTCCAACCCACGAAGAGTGAGAAAAATTGAAGGGGACTCTTTTACGTGTCACAAAGGCTCCACCGCGCTGGGTCGTAGACGCTGTACAAACAATACATGGTTTTGCTGGCTTTTACGAGCCTCCACCCCCAGTCCTTTGGGAAGGGGTGCTTTTCACACCCCATCCTGTTGCGTTAGGCTCTTCAAACTCTTCCTCCTCAGTGCTCAGCTTTGTTCTCGTAGAAGAGCAGCGTATCTCTTTCGAATCTACTCGGCATCATCTAAATTAATCTTAAGGGGCCCAAGTTCGGGGCCCAAAGAACAGGCCCAAATTTCAATGTCTCGCTGCGACGAAAGTATTGGGACGACGAGGTTGAAATTTTCCACTTGATAATTGGGGAATGTGACTTTTTTTTAGCGAAATATTTGTAAACAATAAAATTATTGTTTTTGAAAAATCTGATCGGGGGAGATTTTACAAAAATCATCATAACTCGGTTGTTTTTTGGAATTTTTACAAATTCTTTGCTGCAAATTGTAGTCAAGGTTCCCGGTTATGGAACTGTGGGAGCCAAAATATATATATGATATATTTAAAAAAAAAAAATCAAAATTCATGAAAAAAGATATAAATATAATTATGCGTAGCCTTTTTTTATTTTTCACAAAATGGCGTCGAATTGATGTTTTTTTGTCTTTAAGGCCCTTTTTTTTATTCAAACAGGTTCAAAAAATACTAATCATCAAAAAATTTCAAATTAGCTACGTACAAAGTTAGTCACTGCGTTTACAAATATATATACTTTCTTTAATTTTGAAAATCGGTTTATAAATTCGAAGAATTGACTAAAGAAAGAAGACTACGTAGAAGACTAAGTAAAGAACTATTCGAATTATTCGAATTATTCGACTCATAACTTGATTCGAATTATTCGATTCGTCTCGAATTATTCGTAAATTCGAATCTTCGCACCCCCCTATTCTTTATTTCTTTTCATGACGTTTTATTCGCTTGGGTTTGATTTCAGATTTCAAATCGGCTACGTACAAACTTAGTAACTGCGTTTACAAATATATTGTTTTTAAAAAATTGAAAATCGGTTTATAAATACGAATTTTTCGAATAATTCGAACTTTTCCAATAATTCGAAGAATTGACTAAAGAAAGAAGACTACGTAGAAGACTAAGTAAAGAACTATTCGAATTATTCGAATAATTTGATTCAAACCCCATTCGAATTATCCGATTCGTCTCGAATTATTCGTAAATTCGAATATTCGCACCCCCCTATTCTTTATTTCTTTTCATGACGTTTTATTCGCTTGGGTTTTATTTCAGATTTCAAATCGGCTACGTACAAACTTAGTAACTGCGTTTACAAATATATTGTTTTTAAAAAATTGAAAATCGGTTTATAAATTCGAATTTTTCGAATAATTCGAACTTTTCCAATAATTCGAAGAATTGACTAAAGAAAGAAGACTACGTAGAAGACTAAGTAAAGAACTATTCGAATTATTCGAATAATTTGATTCAAACCCCATTCGAATTATTCGATTCGTCTCGAATTATTCGTAAATTCGAATATTCGCACCCCCCTATTCTTTATTTCTTTTCATGACGTTTTATTCGCTTGGGTTTTATTTCAGATTTCAAATCGGCTACGTACAAACTTAGTAACTGCGTTTACAAATATATTGTTTTGAAAAAATTGAAAATCGGTTCGTAAATTCGAATTTTTCGAATAATTCGAACTTTTCCAATAATTCGAAGAATTGACTAAAGAAAGAGGACTACGTAGAAGACCAAGTAAAGAACTATTCGAATAATTCGATTCTAAACTCGATTCGAATTATTCGATTCGTCTCACAAATTATTCGTAAATTCGAATATTCGCACCCCCCTATTATTTATTTATTTTCATTACATTTTTCTCGCTTGACTTTGATATATTTGGCACAATGAGAGAGTTCCGCTTTTCCAGGAGGAAAAAAAATGGCTTTGACTCTCTTCGTACTGTCGATTACTCATTTTGACTTTTGCATTGGTGTTGATATTGCAATAACGTCATCGGGATTATCTTTACCATCATGAAGTCGTCTCGGTTTTCCCCGCCGTTAATTCGCACTTTATCTTTTTCTTCTCACCTGATATATCTCGCTCGATCGTTCAAAACCACCCTCGAGACCGCTCCCGTGTTTTTCCACCCTCTCGCGTATTTCTCCTCCCTTCCCTCAGTGAAATACCGGTGGCGCAAAGGGGATGTTTTCCAACGCGTCTTCGCCACGTGGAAAACGAGACGGACGTATCTAATTTCCAAGGAATTCCGGTCTCACGAATGCGCGCGTTCTCCACTATCGTTTGTCACGTCGCCTCCACCCTCATAGCTACCCTTAATTCACCAGATACCGGCTTGTCATCCCTTAACGGTGTCTCCTCGGCCCTACCCTCCCCCTCGATTCATCCCCACGCCCAGAAAAAAGATCTAGTACATTTAACTAAATCCTAGTCGAGCCAAATATATTTTTTTAGTTGTAGGCCGCCCTAATACAACTCTTTGTGTCGACGATTTTTTTTTTTTTTTTAATGCCCTACTAGGAAAATAAATTGCGATCTAATAAATTTTCATTCAATATTAATAAATATTATTTCAAACTGAACAAATGTGTATTTAAATGAAATAATTTTTTCTTTTATGTTTACACAATATATGAGGTATTCCATATCAAGCCGACCAATCCGTGGACCCGACCATTTTTGATTTTGTTGAAAATTTTCTATTTTTTCGTACGTACTTGAAGCAGTCTCTCAGAATTTTTTTAGATTTTTGTCTCAACCCAATTAACCACAACAAATTGTTCAAAATTTGACACGATTTTTTTTTCAAATGCTCATAACTTTCTTAAAACCGGAGATATCGAAGTAATACAAAAGATCATTTTTTTCCTTCTTGAGCTGCAGTTTTATAAAAATAAAAATAAAAATACAAAAAAAATATCGATATTTATTTTCATATGTTTTTTGAAGTTTTAAACACAAAATATATTTTTTTTTCAACTTGGACCCTTTTTATTTTTTTGAAAAAATTCACCACTTTTTAAAAGACATTTTTACAGATACTAAAAAATTGGCAGTTTGTGCTTCTCATAAGTTGTCTTTTTTTTCTATTTTTCATCGCGTGTGAACCGAGGAATCGTGTTTCCTCCTTGAATTGAAAAATAGAAACAAAAAAATACAAGTTATGAGTATCGCCTGTTTCTGGATGACAGGGAATTTTAAATAAATAAATATAGTGGAAGTAAATATCGCTCCCAAAATTGGATGGAAAGAAAATTTTCTTTAAGGTAACTAAAAAATAATCAAATAAACAATTATAGTACCTACGACTAGATCTTTTTTCTGAATGCGACGGCGTCGAGAGACCATCTCTTTCATCCTATAGCATCTGTTCTCCCTTCCCCCCCCCCTCTTTTGCACCCCCTCCCCCCACTTTCGCTCTCTCTCTCTGTTTGTTTCTCTCTTTCGCAGAGGTGGAATATAATGAAAGCTCTCATTTCTCTCGCTGGAGCTTTCATATCGTGGGGATTTTTCCTTTCGCCCGAAAGACAAGGCAGGATATTGCGATGAAATGCTCGGCGAAGCATTAATATATAAATAAATGTGCGTAGGGGTGAGAGAGAGAGGGCACATGGTCTATATTAATATTTTGTTCGTGGAATATTATTATTCTCGATAATTCGTATATGCATTCGTGGATGATTGAAAAAATTCATGGAGAATTTTTCTTTTGACAATATCCAACGTTATTAAATTTTTTTAGAGATTTTTTTTACGAAAGAATGGATTAAATTTTTTTTTATTATCCGAATTTTTAAATTTCAGAATATATGCTAAATCATTTTAAATTAAATAACTTTTTAATTAAATAAATTGAATTTTCTTGACAGAGAATGTAATTAAATCGACGAATATGAAATTAATTAGAACGACAAATAAAATGATAAAAATTAAATCACAATTAAAAAAACTGTGATTTATGTCAATTATTATTTTTTTTTTGAACTAAATAAATGTACATGAAATGAATAAATATATTTTTATAAAACATGTAAATTTTCAATTTTCAGAATATATGCATATAAATAATTTTAAATTCAATAATTATTCAATTTAATTAATTAATTTTTGTTTAAAGAGAATGTAATTAAATCGACGAATATGGAATTAATTAGAATGACAAAGAAAATGATGAAAATTGAATCACAATTACAAAAACTGTGATTTATGTCAATTATTTTTTTTTTTAACTAAATAAATGTTTGAATTGAATAAATAAATTTACATTTATAAAACGTGTAAATTTTCAGATTTCAGAATACATGCGTATAAATAATTTTCAATTAAATAACTTTTTAATAAAATAAATTAAATTCTTTTGAAAAAGAATGTAATGAAATTCATGAAAATGGAATCAATTAGAATGCCAAACAAAATGATAAAAATAAAATCGCAATTACGAAAATTGTGATTGATGTCAGCTATTTATTGACGCTAATATAAGACTTATTTGATATTCTTTTCTAAGGCCTCTGTAAAGGATGAAAAAAATTCTTGATTTTTGAGAATTTTTTTCACAGACATAATTATTAAACCATCGTTTTATAGATTTTTATCTTGATTTCATTATTCTTTTTATTTATTGAATTTATTTTATTTATTATTTATTAGTTTTATTTATTGAAAGATCTTGAAAATTAATAAAACTAATAAATAATAAATCAAATAAATTCAATAAATAAAAATAATAATAAAATCAAGAAAAAAATCTATAACACGATCTTAACAGCAACAGAAAATTTTCTCCCCATTGTCCTTTTAATATCTTAGTGAAGGGTTGTCTGAAATTAAAAAAAATATATATATATAATATATTTATAAAAAAAATCAAAATTCATTAAAAAAATGTATAAAAATATAAATATATAATATGCGTAACCTTTTTTTATCATTCACAAAATGGCGTCGAGTTAGAGTTCGTTCATCTTCTAGGCCCTTTTTTTTATTCAAACAGTTTAAAAAAATACAAATCTTCAAAAAATTTCGAATCTCATACATACAAACTTAGCCTCTGCGTTTACAAATATATTTTCAAAAAAAATTTGGAAATCGCTTAATAAATTTTCGACCAATCGCTGGAACAAGTCCCAAAAAGGTCATTTTGCGAAAAACGCTAAAAACCTTTTTGCTCTCTCTTCTCCCTAAAACCTCCTTATTTTTGAAAGTATCTACTTCGAAAAAAAAAAAAATTCCAAAATTTTCCTAATGTTTTGCCCCTTGAAACCAGGCAGGTATAAAAATGGCTAAAAAAATCTTTATCCTGCTCCGGGCTGTATTTTCAATGTACGAGGCACAAGTGGAGTATTTTAGCCCTTTCCCCTAGAATCCTTTTTTTTTTCCTTTTGGCAAACACTTTTTTTTAAAGGATCAAGGGGATGGGCCTCTCCATTGAGACTCGAGGTTTGCCCAATATATACGTTGTGTATAAAATATAGCGGAGCGTTACTATCTTATCTACCCTCCCTCTCGTTTGTCGGATGGTACCAAAATTCAAGGAGCCAGCAATGTAGAACCAGCAAAGATCTTGACGTTGTCTCGACCACTTACGATCGCGACTTTATGCCCGTCGAAGAGCCGCGGGCTACCAAATTTCCCAGATAAACGGCAACCCCTTTTCCACCCCCAAGCTTCACAATAGCTCGCCCCCCCCCCTCTCTCTCTCTCTCTCTCTCTCTCTCTCTCTCTCTCTCTCTCTCTCTCTCTCTCTCTCTCTCTCTCTCTCTCTCTCTCTCTCTCTCTCTCTCTCTCTCTCTCTCTTTCTCTCTCTCTCTCTCTCTCTCTCTCTCTCTCTCTCTCTCTCTCATTCTCTGTCCATCCATCTCTATCGCTCCTTCCTCATCCTTAGGCTCCTCGTAAAATTTCAATTTGCCAGAAATTTGTGAAGCTCCATCCTCTCGGTCGATCGGTCGTTCTCTTCGTCCTCCTCTCTCGTCGTATATATCCCCCCCCCCCTGACTTTAACAGCGTTTACTTTAACAAACGTTGGAGTACGACCAAATTATCATCCAAGGAATGGACGACGATTCTCGAGTTTTAAGGACGAAAACCCAAAAACGTTTGAGATTCTTCGAATTTTCGTCCTTAACTCTATTCGCACTTACGAGGCTTCACATCATGGACGCAGTGTTGCCAAGTCTGAGGAAATAGCCCCAAATTTGAAGAAATTAGTCAGACCCTGAGGAAATTTTGAAGATTTGAAGAAATTTCATGAATATCTGGGAACATTTTGAAGATTTGAAGAAATTGCATAAAAATCTGAGGAAATTTTGAAGATTTCAAGAAATTGCATTCAAATGTGGGGAAATTTTGAAGATTTGAAGAAATTACTTGAAAATCTGAGGAAACTTTGAAGTTTTGAAGAAATTGCATAAAAATCTGAGAAAATGTTGAAGATTTGAAGAAATTGCGTAAAAATCTGAGGAAATTTGGAAGATTTGAAGAAATCACATAATTATCCGAGGAAATTTTTAAGATTTGAAGAAATTACATAAATATCTGAGGAAATTTTGAAGAAATTGCATACAAATGTGGGGAAATTTTGAAGATTTGACGAAATCGTATAAAAATCTGCGGAAATTTTTAAGATTTGAAGATATTGCATACAAATCTGGCGAAATTTTGAAGAAATTTCATGAATATCTGAGGAAAGTTTGAAGATTTGAAGAAATTTTAAAGATTTGAAGAAATTGCATGAAGATCTGAGGAAATGTTGAAGATTTGAAGTAATCGCATGCAAATCTGGGGAAATTTTGAAGATTTGAAGAAATTGCATAAAAAACTGAGGAAATTTTGAAGATTTGAAGAAATTGCATAAAAATCTGAGGAGGTTTTGAAGATTTGAAGAAATTGCATACAAATCTGAGGAAATTTTAAAGATTTGAAGAAATTGCATGGAAATCTGGGGAAATGTTGAAGATTTGAAGAAATTCCATGAAAATCTGAGGAAATTTTGAAGATTTGAAGAAATTACATAAATATCTAAGGAAATTTTAAAGATTTAAAGAACTCACGTAAAAATCTGAGGAAATTTTGAAGATTTGCAGAAAACACAAAAATCTAAGGAAATTTCAAAGATTTGAAGAAATGACATAAACATCTGAGGAAATTTTTAAGGTTTGAAGAAATCACATAAAAATTCGAGGAAATTTTGGAGATTTGAAGAAGTAACATAAAAATCTGAAGAAATATGTAAGGTATGAAGAAATTACATAAAAATTTGAGGAAAATCTGAAGATTTAAAGATCATCACATTTTTTACACGTATCTTTCCTCATCGTATCATCAAACTTTTTTGGGCTACATTTTTGTTTCATCGAATACCATTTTTTTTGCATTGCATCTTCATTTCATAATGTATCACCGCATAACGTGTTAACAAATAGAGCACCAAATCAGTCTCGAACTTTGAGTACTAAGAAAAAAAAACTGAAGATATTTTGAAGAAATTTGAGGAATTCTCGCAATCGGATTTGAGGATTGTCATTTTGCGGACCTGGCAACACTGTTAATGGACCTGACACTTTTTTATTTTGCCTCCTAAACCTGAAATATATTCCCTCAGATCTGATGAAACTCCTCGCGAAGGATTTAGGGGAACAAAAAATATTTAGAGGTCGCTCAAAGGCGCCCTACAGCACTTGGCGTTTTTCGACTTTTTGATCAATCTTCTCTTCACATTTGGGATACTTTTAATTTACTCCTAATCCTTTCTTTTACTTCTCAGAGTTATTTCGCGAATTCGTATATACGTGGGAATAAATTACCCTTTTCGTCGTTTTTAACAGTTCTCTCTTATTTGAAATTTCGTTGATTAGCTCCGTTTGCTTTTTCCTCTCTCGGTTTTATTGCAAAACTAGTCATCCCAGCCAAGGATTACCCTCGTCCTTTTACTGCACATATCCTCGTACATCCTCTTTTTTTTGCCTTTGCCAGCATTTTCTACGTTCGTTATTCCCAAGATCCACTCGCGATCTTCCTATTTCGGTCGTGCATTTCTTTTTTTTTCTTCTCAGTATGTACTCGTAAAGAAAAAAAAAGGGGGTTTAAAATTGGGATCACGTTGGGTCGTTTCATTTTCGCTATACTTGGCATTTCGATTGGACGCCGCTGACGTTGCTCTACGTGGTGTAAAAAATGGGGGGCAAAATGGACACCATTCTAAAAATGGTTTTTTCAAAATTTCAAGTAAACGAGGGAAAACGTTGAAAAAATGATTTAATTTTTGGCGAAATTCAATTTCAATTGTGGTTCCATTATCCAATATATTTTTTACGATTTTCGGGGTGGGCCATTTTGCCCCCGAGGATGACAAAAAAAATTTACTCTTGATAAGCAATTGTCATAAAAATGTTTAGATCTGAAATTCAAATATTCCGGGGGTGATTTTATTTAGATATATTAATGCAAATTACAATGATAATTTTCTCATTTTCTAATTAAATTTTTTTTTTGATAATTATTTATGGACTCCATTTAGCCTCCATTTCTAATTTTCCCTCATTTTGTATTTTTTTGAATTTTTTTTTTCGATTATTTTTCGTGGTGTCCATTTTGTCATCCTCATTTTTCATTTTCCCTCATTTTGTAATTTTTTGAATTTTTTTTTTCGATTATTTTTGATGGTCCATTTTACCTCCAAGGTCCATTTTGCCCCCCATTTCCCTGTATATATATCTTTGTCTCTTTGTGTGCGTTTCACGTGCTTAGCAGACACATCACGTCGTTTACAAAGTCATCACGTTTTTCACTAATATAAAAGACATTCCTCGGCATTACAGCCATTTTTTTTGTTTCTCAGATGCTTCGAGAAATTTTCGAAATTATTATTTGCAAAGCTCTTGCTTCAAAAGCAAAGAATTAAGGGAAAAGCTCAATAAAGCTTCGAAGTTTGGCAATCAAGGTCAGGACAAGGTCAAACGCATCCAAGAGCTTTCTCGGCTTGAATTAAAAGGAATAATCCAAAGAGAGATGATTTTCTTCCCTCTTGGCCCCTTTCTTCCTCTTTCGCCCTCTTTTCCTCGCGTATTCTTGGTCTAATCGTTCGAGTTTCACCCCTTTCGATTTCCACAGATCGATTAATTCGTTAACTCAATCTTAGTCAAGCGAATCAATTTGTATCATCGAGAGTGAGGGAACGCGTCGTTTTGCCGCACCATCGCGCCCTCCCTTTGCTTTAAACCCTTTTCCCGAGGGACTCTCTGGTAACGTCGCTAAATCCCCCGGAATTTCGGTCCCAGACGCGTCTTCGTCCCTACCGGCCAAAACTCCCCCATCGAACCATCATTTTATGTTATAATTACCCCAAAATCGATTTGCCACTTGACAGACTTCCCATTTACAATCTTACCGAGTTACAAGTCCCTGGCTCTCTAATCTTGCGATCCCTTCCTTACCGACCGCAGGGCGGTTGTTGGGGCGTCGGTAAGTGTCCGACCGAGTTGAGAAGTGCAAGTCTCCGGCTCGTCAACTCAGCCGTCAACTTACCGACGTCGTGGCCCGCGTCAAGGAAAAAGCACATTCGCTCTGCGGTCGGTAAGGTAGGGATCGCCTAATTAAAGCCCCAATAGCTCGCAAATAATTGGTAGAGCTATAAATGTGCCTCAAAATATTGTTGAATGGAACTTGATGTTATTTTTTTTCGAATGCACATTTCGAGAAAATAGGAGACTAGTAAAAATATTATTAAATGCAATTTTACGTTTTTTTTTACAGATTTCAAGTTTATTTAGCGTGGTTAGAAAGTTGAAAGGTGCCTTCCATTGGAAGGGTTCTTCTTTTAAAATTACAGTGCGGAATAGCTTCGAGAGGATAATTAATTTTTTTTTTTTTTTTTTAATGCTGTCAGAGAATATGGTAATATATTGAGGAAGCAGGATAATGAGTCCTCGAGACTCGTGAGATTCACAAAATGCTATGTAGAGGGGGTTTGCGTTGCTGATGAGCTCCCTCGCTTATCCGGTACACTATATTACCGTACATTATACACATATGGGGCATTCCATACGAAACCGACCAATCCGTAGGCCCGACCATTTTAGATTTTATTGAAAATTTTCTATTTTTTTTTAGGTACTGAAAATAGCCTTTCACATTTTTTTTCAGATTTTTGTCTCAACCCTTCCAAGTACAATAAATTTTTCAAAATTTACTTACTTTTTTAGTGTAGCGTGTAACTTCAAAAATAGATTAAAAATACAAACTATGAATATCACAAGCTGCAAATTTTTGATTACTTGAGAAAATGTCCCTCAAAGAGTGGTGAATTTTTTCAAAAAAATCAAAATGGTCCAAGATGAAAAAAAAAATTGTGTTTAAAACTGGGAAAAAAAATAATTTTGATTTTTTTTTTGTATTCTTTTATGAAACTACAACTCAAGACGAAAAAAAATGATCTCTTTGCTTATTTTGTAATCTCCATTTTTTTAAAAAGTTACGAGCATTCCAAAAAAAATTGTGCGAAATTTTGAAAAATTTATTGTGGTAAGAAGGGTTGGGAAAAAAATCCAAAAAAATTCTGAAAGACTGCTTTCAGTATGGACAAAAAAAATAGAAAATTTTTGACAAAATTAAAAATGGTCGGGGTCACGGATTGGTCGGTTTGGCATGAAATGCCCCATACATATACATGTATCGAGTAAATGTACGGTGTATATGACTCAAGGATGAGGAGGCACGGAATGATTTACGAGTTTTAAAATTAACGAGGAAATCTTCGACGAAGGAAATGAGAGAAGATGCTCGCAATCTTCCTCGCGTCTTGCACGCAAAAGAGTCGAGAAGTGGCTTGTAATCGTCGTGACTTTGCGTCTTTTAAAAATTTTCTCATCCCCCCTCAGATAGACTTTTATTTCCGTATCATCGTGAAAAGTTGCTCGCGAGGCTTTGCAAAAATTTTCCCTTCGAACTCTCTTTTTCTTGAGACTCATGACGTCTGAGCTAATGAAAGAAAGGAAAAAAGAAAAGAGAAGGAAGAAAACATCTTAAAATGAACAGGAATATTTTTCCCAAGTCCGGGAAAGTCATAAGCAGCTTTATTCATTCAAAATGATTTTTTTTGTTTATTTATTCGTTCCAAAGAAATTCTTTTCGTTCTTATTCAATTATTTATTATTCATTCATTTTTAATTAATTTTTATTAATGTTGAAAATGCAAATATTAATAGCTGACGTTATCAAATTTCATTTTCAAACTGTTACAATTAATTTTTATTAATTATGATCCATACTCATCGAAAATAAATAAAATAATTCAATTAATAATAATAATAATAATAATAATAATAATAATATTTATAATAATAATAACAATTGAATTATTTAATTATTTATTATTATTTATTGGTTCTGAATGAATTATTGTCCATGTTAAAAATGCAAATATTAATGGCTGACATTATCAAATTTGATCTTGAAACTGTTTGTAATAAATTTTTATTAATTATCATTATTAGATCATAAATATCATCAAGATCATCGTCGGAAATTTTATTTTAATCTAGAAATTTTTTTTAAAATTGAATTAATAAAAATGAACAATTATAATAAAGTGATGAATTGGTGAAGAGATATTTTTGACAATTTCGGTGAATTAGTTATCAACTTCAATAATAATGATGCATACTTATCGAAAATAAATTACATAATTTAATTAGTAATAATAATGATTTATTTATTCAAATATTAATTATTATTGATTCGTTCTAAATTAATTTTTATTAATTATGATTATTAAATTATAAATATAATCAAGATCATCGTCAGAAATTTTATTTTGATCTATCAAAAAATTTTTTAAATTGAAGTAATGAAAATGAACAATTATAATAAAGTGATGATTGGTGACAAGATATTTTTGATAATTTCGGTGAATTAGTTACTAACTTCAATAATAATGATGCATACTTATCGAAAATAAATGAAAAAATTCAATAAATAATAATAATAATAATAATAATTTAATTATTCCAATATTTATTATTATTTATTCGTTCTAAATTGATTTTTATCAATGTTGTAAATGCAAATATTAATAGCTGACGTTATCGAATTTGATATTCAAACTGTTCATAATAAATTGTTATTAATTATGATTATTAGATTATAAATATCATCAAGATCATCGTCAGCAATTTTATTTCAATCTGCAAAAAAAATTTAAAAATCGAATGAATAGAAATGAACAATTATAATAAAGTGATAAATTAGTAACGAGATATTTTAGACAATTTCGGTGAATTAGTTACTAACTTGAGAAATAATTATGCACACTTATAAAAAATAAATAAAATCATTGAAAAAAATCAAAAATATATATTTTCTTGAGGTTTAAAATAAATTTCTGAAGATGATCCTAATCAGGATCGAAACTTAAAAAAAAAAAAGAGGAAAATCTATCAATAATTCCTTGATCCTTCACCAAAATTCCTAGCCAAATCGTAGTCGACATTCCAAACATTAATTAATAATTAATTTTTACTAGACATTATTGTCCATTTATTTTTGTACTCAGATAAATTTTATTACTATTAAATTATTATTATTATTAAAACAAAATATGAGCTACAAAATCAACCGACTAATAGCTACAAAAATGCAACTATCATTTGGTTGATTTTGTAGCTCATATTTTGGACTTGATATCGAGTCCTGTAATCAACTTTTCACCCCCATCAGCCATTTTTTCTCCTCAATGTTCCCCTTAAGTTTCATCGATTCTTTCATTGCTAGCAATCGATTCTACATATGCCCGCGTTTTTTTACAAAGGTGTAGCGCACACTTTTTCACGGTCCTTTTCATCGTCCTGCGACCTCCCTTTTATTGCTACTTTGGGGCCCACCCTTCTGCATGTGACTTGACGCTTGGGGATAAGCCCCTGGCAATTACGACAGTTAACTCGCAAAAGCGGCCGAGACCGCCGCACCTCAATAAGCCCGTTGATTGTCTCGAGTTATCCCGGTTACTCCCGCAGGACTTTTGCGGGGTTATCGATGCTGGGGGTGGGGGGTGGGGGTGGGGTGGGGGCTTATCAATTTTTATGACCGTCCGGACGTGTAGGTAATGCTCTCTACCTTTTTCTCCCGAGAATAGTTCAACTATATCCTGGCTGTACATTCGCATGTACGTAAAATACACATTAAGGGGGTTGCGTGGTCGCAATGTGATTTTTTTCAAAATAAATTATTTTATTCAAAATTTTAATCACATAAAAGGGTTGAATAATATTTTATAAAATTTTCAGTGTTTTTGAAAATTCAGTAGGTGGGACTTTGGTTTTTTGGGCCTTGAAAAAATAGGGTCCTCGTTGTGGTCAGGATAGCTTTGTCTGTAATTAAAAAACAAAATTTTATCTAGAGTAGATAGAAGAGCTCGTGATTGAACGAAGGATTTTGAAAAAACATTGAAATTTGAATTTTTTGTTGTCTGCAAAACATTATCATTTATTTATTTTTTAAAAATAAATTATTAATTAATAATATATAATTATAAATTAACTAATCATAAATTAAATTATAAATTTGAATTAATTGAACGAAGGATTTTGAAAA
Organism: Alloplasta piceator; assembly: GCA_946863875.1. NCBI lineage: Eukaryota > Metazoa > Arthropoda > Insecta > Hymenoptera > Ichneumonidae > Alloplasta > Alloplasta piceator. The sequence continues at coordinate 37,323,363 of OX333078.1, read as the reverse complement.
AAATGAAATTTTGGCAGTTATCTGCATAAAAGTACCATTTTTTTAAAAATTATTTTATTTAAAATTTTAGTCACATGAAAGGGGAACAATATATTAAAAGAGAAAAACAATATTTTATAAAATTTGCATTGAAAATTTTTGAAAATTCAGTCGGTGGAATTTCGTTTCTGACACCCCTAAAAAATAGGGCTCTCGTGGGTAACTCATTATAGCTGCATCTAAAATTAAAAAACTCAATTTTACCTGTTAATAGATAAGTATAGTCAGCGATAGGATTTTGAAAAAAATTGAAATTTGAATTTTTTGCAGAATTGTTTGCAAAAAAGTACCATTTTTGGTACCATTTACAATACTAACCTTGTCAAATTAGTTTCAATCGAAAAAAAAACCGAAAATCTTCATTCAACGACTAGTTAACCCTATTTTGAAAAATGGTGCAAAATTTCAATAAAATTACTACATCAGTTTTTGAGAAATCGTCTCCGACTTTCAAAATTTTCAAAATAGTGTTTTTAGAAAATGAAGGAAATTTTCAAAGACTCTCCCTTTCCTTGACTTTTACTCCGATTGACTTAAAACTTTGGGACAATATTGTGGACATATTGATTAAAAGATTTGAAAAAATTAAAACAAAAAAAATGCAATTTTATAAATTTGTCAAGGTCTGGTATTGAAAAAATATTGGCTAAAAATAGTGTCAAAAATATTTTATTTTGCATTATATTTTATATTATTATAATATTTATAATATAAAATCAAATATAATATTTATCGTATAAAATAATATAAATTATTTTTAATTTTGACATTTGAGGATCTTATCGGTCGATAAACTGCCCCAAAAAAATTTCCCACTGATGGGAAAGACATTGTTGACAATTTTCTTTTATCTCGGAGTAACATTTTGCGATTTTTCATTGTTGAAATTAAACGTGAGACAGAATTTGCCATACATTTCCCAGAGAATTTCTCTTTGATATGGAAAAAGTAGTGATCGGCAGTATCGATTTTTTCGTCAACGATATTGATTGTATTAATCATTTTTTCGAAAAATGAATAATTAGTCAAAAAATAGTACTAATTTTTAATAAAAATTCGAAATTAGCGAAAAAATATTAGGAATTTTCCTAAAAAATTAGTAATTAGCGAAAAAATATTACAAAGTTTTTTCTAAATATAGTAATTGGTAAGGAAGATATCATTAATTAATTTAAAAAAAAAAAGTAATTTGTAGAAACGTATTGTGTGATCTTTTGAATATTTCACACATTAGTATTTATTGTATCGAATGTCATACGATATCACATAATTTATTATTAATACGAATATTTAATCAGTACTTATTAAAAAATGCATTAGTAAATTTTTTTAAATTTATTACTTTTTCTAAAATTAATACATTTCTCCACAAATTATTGATTTTTTTTGCTTATTAAGCAATATCTTTCTCGCCAATTACAGATTTTTGGAAAAAATTAGTAATATTTTATCGTTAATTACTCATTTTTTTGAAAAAATTAAAATATTTCGTCACCAATTACTTATTTATTAGAAAAATTAGTAATATTTTCTCACTAATTACTAATTTTTAGAAAAATTAGTAATATGTTCCCGGTAGTTGATTATTTTTTGAAAAAAATTAGTCATATTTTTGTGCTAATTATTAATTTTTCGAAAAAATTGGATAATAAAAATAGATTACTAATTACTAATTTTTAGAAAAATTAGTAATATGTTTTCGCTGGTTACTAAGTTTTTGAAAAAAATTAGTAATATTTTTTTGCTAATTATCAATTTTTCGAAAAAATTCGATAATAAAAATAGATAGATTCTTTTTTGCCGATCACTGGGAAAAAGTAATTTCCCACGATTTAATGACCGCGTTACTTATACTTCAAGCTTGATTGCCCCTCCCTTTCCTCCAAGAGCTTGTACACATCGCCCGAAGCTCCTGGAAGCTCTCTCCAGCCCTATAGTTTTTTTTTCTTCCCTTCGACTTTAGTCTACTCCGTCGACCCACCCATTTCCACCCCTATTTTATCCTCGGGCCCGGCGATCGACCGGAAGACATACAATTATTCTTTTCGGACGATTTCTCTTTTCCTCCGTCTCTAATCGCTTTCTGGTTTTTGCGCTATCAAACCCGTTACCGCTGTAATAGGTATTACATTTACTTGGCGCGCGTACCGAGAGCGCGCACCAAGAATAATCGCGCCATAACAAAATCACTTTTTCTTCAGTATATATTCAACGCTATCCTCGGCCTTACAGTTCCATTATCGTAAATCCACCGAATTCATCGATCCGGCAACAATAACATCGTACTTTTGTTACAAATGCGATATTATCGCACGTTCGAGTGCGATAAATTTTTTTTTTTACGAATAACTTTTGTTTTTTATTATTGAAGCCCAAAATTTACCTTCCATAAAAATGAATTTGGTATTTTTAATATTTTTCATGGTGAATTAGGTTTTATGAGAAAAGCCATAACAATGCAAATTTTGAGATGAAATTTTTTTTTAAATTCATTGAAGTTCAATATTTCCACCATAAAAAATGAATTTGTTATTCAAAAATATTTTCCATGGTGAATTTTATTTTATTGGAAAATCCATAACGATGTTAATTTTGAGATAAAATTTTAATTCTCACTGAGAAAAATTGTTCTCTCACTTCCAGGAATAATTCTTCTTTTTTTTAAATTTAATTGAAGCCCGATATTTTAACCATAAAAAATTAATTTGTTATTTAAAAATATTTTTCATGGTGAATTTTATTTTATTGGAAAATCCATAATGATGCAAATTAATTTTGAGATAAAATTTTAATTCTCACTGAGAAAAATTGTACTCTCACTTTCAGGAATAATTTCTTTTTTTTTAATTGATTGAAGCTCAATATTTTCACCATAAAAAATGAATTTGTTATTTAAAAATATTTTTCATGGTAAATTTTATTTTATGGGAAAAGCCATAATGATGCAAATTAATTTTGAGATAAAATTTTAATTCTCATTGAGAAAATTTGTGCTCTCATTTTCACAAATAACTCGTTTTTTAAAAATTGAATTAATTGAAGCCCAAAATTTCCCCCATATAAAAATTAATTTGTTATTTAAAAATATTTGTTATGGTGAATTTTATTTTACTGGAAAAGTCATAAAGATGCAAATTAATTTTGGGATAAAATTTTTATTCTCATTGAGAAAATTTGTGTTCTGATTTTCACGAATAACTCGTTTTTTTAAATTTAATTAATTGAAGAGCGAAATTTCCCCCATATGAAAATTAATTTGTCATTTAAAAATATTTTTCATGGTGAATTTTATTTTATTGGAAAAGCCATAACGATGCAAATTAATTACGAGATAAAATTTTACTTTTCAGTGAGAAAATTTTTGCTCTTATTTTCACCAATAACTCGTTTTTTTAAATTTAATTAATTGAAGCCCAAAACTTCCCCCATATAAAAATTAATTTGTTATTTAAAAATATTTTTCATGGTGAATTATATTTTATGGAAAAAGCCACAACGATGCAAATTAATTTAAAATAAAATTTTAATCATCGTTGAGAAAATGTTTGCTCTCACTTTCACGAATAACTCTTTTTTTCAATTCATGGGAGCCCATAAAATTGAATATGTAATTGAAAATATTTTTTCATGGTGTATTTATTTTTGAAAATATTTTATTTCTTTATTGAATCTTATTATTTGAATTAATTTGAAAATCACTTAAATTAAATTATTTAAAGTAATTTAAAAAATTGATTATTTATTGAATTTATTATTGAAAATAATTTTTTACAGCGAATATTCTATAGAAAAAGCCATTAAAATGCCAATGAATTTTGAGAAATAGGATCTTGATTCCAATTCAGAAATTTTGTGATCTCACTTTCGAAAATTTTGATATTTTTATTTGAGCCCAAAATTTCATTCCCATAAAAATTAATTCAATATTAAAAACATTCTTTCAATAATAAAATTCAACATTTCAATTATAAAATATTTTCCATAAAATGTCACAATAATAAATAATAATACCCACGAATTTCGACACGAATCTCGATTGCGAAAATTCGTTATTTACTCGAGAAAATGATCCCTCAAAAGTCACCCCTACAATCGGGGGTAAAATCCAAGGATTAAAAAAAAAAAAAAGCTCACGAGAAATCGAAGACTTTGAATTCAGAAATCGTATTCACAAAGAGTGTACTCTCCATTTTATCCCTCTCGCACTTTTTTTTTCCTCCCTCGCTCGTCTTCATCCCTCGTTCTTATTTCCTTCGTTTTGAAAAACGTTTGAACGGCCGTTTTGTCTGTTCTCTTTTGCCAGAGGAATCCTCCAGCGTAGGAGGAATCTTCTGCTACGTGTCATAAATTACGCGAGCCCAGAAATGGGAATACGAGAGCGTGGGGGAATGAGAAGGGAGAGAGAGAGAGAGAAAGAGACGGCGAGGGGGAAGAAGCGAGAGCTTCCTTTCGCCGCCGCCAGAGCGAGAGAGAAAGAGATGGCGAGGGGGAAGAAGCGAGAGCTTCCTCTCGCCGCCGCCGGAGCGAGAGAGAAAGAGATGGTGAGGGGTAAAAAGCGAGAGCTTCCTCTCGCCGCCGCCGCGCGGCGCTGCCTCCAGCTCCAGTCAAAGAGGAGCAGGAGGGCGGCGTTTCAGAAATTATTCAACTGTCTCTGCGGGTTTACCAGCAAAAATACAAAAGCATGATTTATATTCGATTGGTTGCTTCTTATGCATTGAATGTTTGCGAGGCCGAGCACGTAGAAAACGCGACCTCCTCCTCGCGGATAGAGAAATGAAAAGATCGCTCGTCCTGGAGCGATTTTCGTCCTTTTCCATGTATATGTATATGTATTCCCGTATTACGTCCGCCATTGCTACGTGCGGCTTTTGGGACAGGGAGGTATATCGCCTTCGTACATTCGCGTTTCACTCGTCACCAAACATTTTCATCCCTTTGACAATTTTTCCAAGTTTATTTTTTCGATTTTAGTTTATTTTATCGATTTTTTGGCAAACGGGAGAGTTATGACGGTGTAGAGGTGATTTGTTTATTTTAAAAGGGGTGTTGTTTGCGCTTTGGGGTTGATTTCAGGAATTTTTTTTCTGGTCAGGATTTAAAACGCTATTTTTCAAGCTTTTTCCTGTCGAAGTTTCTTCGCCCGATTTTTTTTTTCAAATGAGAGAGTTGTGACGGCGTAGAGGTGATTTATTTATTTTGAAAAGTTAGTTTTTTTGTGGGGATGTTAAAATTTCATTCAATTTTTCAAGTTCGGTCCTGCCCAAGTTTATTTTATCGATTTTTTGGCAAACGGGAGAGTTATGACGGTGTAGAGGTGATTTGTTTATTTTCAAAAGCGCGTTATTTGCGCTTGGAGTTAATTTTAGTAAGTTTTTTTTCTGGTTAGGATTTAAAACGCTATTTTTTAAGCTTTTTCCTGTCGAAGTTTTTTCGCCCGATGTTTTTTTTTTAAATGAGAGAGTTGTGACGGGGTAGAGGTGATTTATTTATTTTGAAAAAGTAGTTTTTTTTGTGGGGATGTTAAAATGCTATTCAATTTTTGAAACTTCTTCCTGCCCAAGTTGGTCTCTCGATATTTTGTTAAATGGGAAAGTTTTGACGGGGTAGAGTTGATTTATTTATTTATTTTGAAAAGCTTGTTTTTTTTGTAGGGATGTTCAAACGCTTAATTTAGTTAAAATTTTCAATTTTTCAAACTTCTTCTTGCCCAAGTTGCTAATTCGCTCGACTTTTTGTTAAATTGGAGAGTTTTTACGGGGTAGAGATGATTTTTTTTTTAATTCTGCAAAGCTTGTTAGTTGACCGATTTCAAAATTTCTTTTTCGTACTTAAAGGCTGTCACTAAACTTAGAGAATGACGTTCGGTTCATTCCGATAACTTCATTTTTGTAGAAATGAGAGCACTTTGAAAATCACTGAAAAAATGGAAAAGGGGTCGAACTTATCGATGGTCGAACTTTAAAAATCTTCCAAAAATCGAAAAATCATCAAAATCGGATGAACAAAGCGGGATTTTGAAGCTTCAACGATTACGAAGAGAATGAGCGCAATACAGAGCCAAAATTTTGAGAAGAAAAAAAATTACACCTTTTTTAGTGGACAGATCCAATTTTGGCCAAAGTGCAAAAAAAAAAAATTTCTAATTTTTTTTTTTTTAAATCTTATATCGATTTATTTCGTCCCCCTGAACACGAATCTACCAATAGTTTTCTCAAAAAATCAAAATTTTTATGAATTTTCGTCAAAAACATTTTTGCTCAATTTCAGCTCAATTCTGAAAAACCTCAAAATCGCGAAATTTCAAACGCTCATAACTTTCGATCGGTTTGACCGATTCCAAAATTTCTTGTTCGTACGTAAACCTTGTTAATAAACTTAGAGATTGCCGTTTGGTTCGTTCTGATTTCTCAATTTTTGTAGAAATGAGAGCACTTTGAAAATCGTCGAAAAAACAGGGAAAGGGGTATGCCTTAAAAAATTGGCAAAAATCGATGGTCGAACTTTGAAAATCTGCCAAAAATTGAAAAATCATCAGAATCGGATGAACAAAGCGGGATTTTGAAGCTTCAACGATTACGAAGAGAATGAGCGCAGTACAGAGCCAAAATTTTGAGAAGAAAAAAAATTACACCTTTTTTAGTGGACAGATCCAATTTTGGCCAAAGTGCAAAAAAAAAAAAATTCTAATTTTTTTTTTTTTAATCTTATATCGATTTATTTCGTCCCCCTGAACACGAATCTACCAATAGTTTTCTCAAAAAATCAAAATTTTTATGAATTTTCGTCAAAAACATTTTTGCTCAATTTCAGCTCAATTCTGAAAAACCTCAAAATCGCGAAATTTCAAACGCTCATAACTTTCGATCGGTTTGACCGATTCCAAAATTTCTTGTTCGTACGTAAACCTTGTTGATAAACTTAGAGATTGCCGTTTGGTTCGTTCTGATTACTCAATTTTTGTAGAAATGAGAGCACTTTGAAAATCGTCGAAAAAACAGGGAAAGGGGTATGCCTTAAAAAATTGGCAAAAATCGATGGTCGAACTTTAAAAATCTGCCAAAAATTGAAAAATCATCAGAATCGGATGAACAAAGCGGGATTTTGAAGCTTGAACGATTCCAAAGAGAATGAGCACATGTAGAAGTCGAAATCTTATCTAGAAAAAAAATTACAGTCATTTTAGTGAACGTAGTCAATTTTTGCCAAAATGCAAAAAAAAATTTTTTTTTTCAGGCCTCATATCGATGTATTTTTTCCCCCTGAACACGAATCTACAAATAATTTTCTTAAAAAATAAACATTTCCATGAATTTTCATCAAAAACACTTTCGACTCTGGCATTTGAAAAATTCGTAGAAATCGATGGTCGAACTTCAAAAATCTGCGAAAAATAGAAAAATCATCAGAATGGGATAAACTAAGTAGCATTTCGAAGGTCCAACGATTGCGAAAAGAATGAGCACGATTAAAGTCGAAATCTTATGTATAAAAAAAAATTACAGTCATTTTAGTGAACCGATTCAATTTTTGCCAAAATACAAACCATTTTTTCTTTTAAACCCTTAAAATCACTCTCATGTCACCATTTCTGTGAAAGATAAGTCACTATTCTACTATTTTTCACCCTCTTAAACACTGGCAACCACCGGAAACTAATCGAGAGAGAAAAATCACGAAATTGCGAGAGCAAAGTGGCTCTCTTCATCCCTCAACCGCGTTTTCTTGTTTTTCTCGTAACGCATCCCATATCTTTCCTCCCTCTCTCTCTCTCTTTCTCTCTTTGCTCGCTCGTTCAACTCGCATTCTGATTTGTTGCATTTTATGCGCCGTAATGCTCTTGCTCGTCCATAAAATGTTCACAACGCGGAAAGACAGCCGCTAAGATTGTCATCCTCATAATCTCTTTCTTCTACTTTCCTTTCTCGTGTTTTCCTTCTCTCTCTCTCTCTCTCTCTCTCTCTCTCTCTCTCTCTCTCTCTCTCTTTCTCTCTCTCTCTCTCGCGCACACGCGCGCGCTTTTCCACGTTTTCTTCATCCCTGTCATATATTTCTTTTCTCACTGTAAAACTTACTTCCGTTCAGTCTTTTTTTTTTTTGTTTTTTTTTTTTTTGTTTTTTTTTTTTTTTTTTTTTACTAGCCATTGTTCCACGTCGTGAAAGCTACGTTCTGGAATCTCATCATTTACTTACATCGTCCGACTTGTTCTTTTTCTTTTGCCCTTTTACTATTTTTTTTCCCCCACTCTTTTTCTCTTTCTCGCTTCTTTCCCTCTGTAGTGATATCTTTGTCGCTTTGAAACTTTTTTTTTTACCTCTTCCTTCCCATCTGCAACGATATATTGCGATCGATTGGAAATTCGATTTATTATCTTAGGATACACCAGGTTGTAAATTTGAAAATTCGTTGTAATTGAGAAACCGAGATATACGGGGTCGGAGAATAAATGTCAATTTTTGCAGTGTAAATCAAAATATTAAAATATTTTATTTATTATATAAAAATAAATAAAATAAATAAAAGAAATAGGTAATCAATGGGAAGTGCGATTCATCGGAAAGGTGCATCCCAAAATTTTGTTTTTTGATCATATTCGACATTAGATAATGATAAAAAAATCATTAGCTCGGGGGAGGCCAACTTTTTTTTTGTTAATAACAAAATAAAGGAATTTAGCTATTAGAATAGACATACCCCAATACATGCGGAGTTTCTGTTGTTTTTATCAAACACAAAAAACATTGGATAAAAAAAATGACAACTTTTTACATTTTTTTGTTATCCAACGTTTTTTATCGAATCCAAAAAAACGTCGGAAACTCTGCAACGAGGAAATCTATTTTAGTAGCTAAATTCCTTTTTTTTCTTAAAAAAGTTATTAATAGTTGAAGAAAAAAAAAGTTGGCCTCCCCAAGCTAATATTTATTTTTGATCATTATCTAATAGAATATATTATCAAATTTTGGGATGCGCCTTTCCGATGAGTTGCACTTCCCAATAATTACCCATAAATAAAATAGTTGAATGATAATTTATAATCTATTTTGCTCATCACAATAATATTTCAATATAAGTCTTTATATAATAAATAAAATCTATTTTAATTTAATTCATTTAATTTATTTTGCTTGTTTCATTTGTTTTATTTATTTTATTAATTTTTATATAATAAATAAAATATTTTTATATTTAATTAATTAAATTATTATATTAAATTAATATTATTATTATAAATTATGTTAAATTAAAAAAAAAAAACTCGGGAGTTTAAATTCAGGTAGAGATGATTCTCAATTCTCGAAATTCCAGCTGACGGCGTTGGGCTCTCGATTTTATTCTCTCGGTCGTTTTTTTTTTTTTTTCAACCTTTTCGTTAAATCCCTCGCAACGTCAAAAGTCACCCTTTTTTTTGTCCCGACGTCATGTGAAACCTGCCGCGCTTCAATTAGCTAAATTAAAAGTTTCCGGCTCCGGTAAACGGAGGACTCAACCTGCGGGACACATTTTTCTTGTTCCCATTTTCCGCAAGGTCTGTAACCTTTTTACTTGAGGGAAAAAACGACCCTCTCCCTCCCTCCCTCCCTCCCTCCCTCCCTCCCAACCTCCCTCCCTCCCTCCCTCCCTCCCTCCCTCCCTCCCTCCCTCCCTCCCTCCCTCCCTCCCTCCCAACCTCCCTCCCTCCCTCCCTCCCTCCCTCCCTCCCTCCCTCGCTCCTCCCCCCCGCCCTCCCTCCCTCCCAACCTCCCTCCCGCCCTCCCGCCCTTCCTCCCTCCCTTCCTCCCTCCCTCCCTCCCTCCCTCTCTCTTTTTGTTACTACTCTGGCGTGTCATTTTGTTCACCCTTCTGCGCTCATCGTGCACTTTTGTTCAGTCGCATTTGCCAGCATTGCGCCGCAGCCGTTGCTCCTGTAAAGTTCGACTCCCGTCGTCGTTGTTTCCATCTCGACGTCGGCGCCCTCCTCTTTTCTCTCCCTTTTTCACCTTCCCCAACGAGTCCGTGCAGGACTCTTTAATCGATACGCGATTTGTTCCCTTTTATTTCGAACTACCCAACTTGGGCTTTCGCTCCTTTTTCACGTGGAACATCGACGCCAAAATGAAAAACACGAAGGGCGATCCGAACGAATCGAATATTCGAATTCAGTGATCGGCAAAAAATTTTTTTTTTTTTAGATTATTAATTAATCGTTATTTACAAAATTAATATTACAATCCATTATTTTTTTAGGTATTTCGATAATCAGTAATTTAAAGACCAATACTACGAATTATTTGGATATTGAATATCTGTATTCTTTGAATTATTCATTATTAGAAAAATTAGTTATCGTATTCTGTAAAATACTTATCATTGAATTATTTAGTAATTGAATTATTTTAATTACTAATTATTTAAGTAATTATTCAAGTAATTCATTAACCAAATTTACAAGCAAAAATATGCATTATCAAATAATGCATTATCAAATAATTAATAATTGCAAAGAATAATGAACTAATTTTTTGAGAAATTAGTAATTAGAAGAATTAATTATTTAATCATTCGAATAATTAATAATTGGGAAGAATAATTAACTAATGTCATAAAAAATTAGTAAGTACAGTACTTAAGTATTTAATTAAGTATTTAAACCTAAATAAACCTAAATAATTAACTAATGTCATAAAAAAAATAGTAAGTACAGTACTTAAGTATTTAATTACTTGGATAATTAATAATTAGAAGGAACAATTACCTAGTTTTTTAAAAAATCAGTAATTCATAAGAGCAAAATTTTAATTACTTCATTATTGAGTAATTATTTGATCTAAATTACAAGTTATTGGTTTATTGGATAATAATCGACCATGAATTATTTTGCCGATCACTGTTCGAATTATTCGAACTATTCAAATAATTCGAATAATTATTTTTTGCCCTTAAACTGATCGATTTCGATGAAGAAGTTATGTTGTTCTTTCATATATTTAATTTAATCATATTTTTTTCATAGCCTACTATTGAAGTAATGAAAATTTTAATAAAACATAACTTTTAAAAGAAAGTTTCATTACCAACCTTTTAATGAAATGTAAAATTAAAAATGTTTTTTTAGATATTATGAAAATACATCGTTAGAAAAATTAACAAATAAATTCAATACGCTGATTATTATTCAAGTGTAATTGAGTTTTTCAAAATTTATACTCTTTTTATTTATCTGCAATATATTTTTCCCAAATTTTGAATCGAATAATTCGAAACGAGTTTCGAATCGAATAGTTCGAATTATTTTAAAAAAATATTTTAAAAAAACATTTTAAAAAATACTAAAATATCATAAAGTTATACAATCGAAAAAATCGTCGAGTCCATTGAAAATTGTTAATAAATAATTATAAATAATGATAATAATTTAATAATTACCATCTATTAACTTAATATTCGTTGATAATTTGATTATTATAATTTATTAAAAATTGCTTCAACTATTTTTTCAAAGACTCTCAAAGATTCATTCTCAAACGAATTCTTAAACAAAATTTAACCCAACTCCAAAATCCGCAATTTTGAATCTGTAAATCCACCTTTGGGTTTAGGTTGATCCTTGAAAAAATAGAGATACAAAAAAGTCAAAAATGAAATTTATAGTCTCTCTACGACTGAGAAAACAAAAACCTTTATTTCCTGCAGAGGGCTATTTTTATTCACATCCGAGTTCTCGTTCGTGGCGTTGCTTCTCTTTTAACCCCTTATTTTCCATTCCTCGAGGCTCGCACGAAGTCTAAGCACAACCAACCCTTATCCCCGCTTCTCTGCCGTCGATTTTTTTTTTCATTTTTTTTCTCTTACCAAAGGTCTGTGGTTATAACGAGCGGTACGCGACGTACCTACCAACTAGGCAGTGAAAGTCTACGAGCAGGTCGTATGCATCGAGCGCCGTGCTTTTAGACCTTGGTAAAGGGAGAAGGTAGGAAAAGGGAGAGATTCTAGGACGTGCCTACAAGTAACGTTTAACAGTACAAGCACGCAGTCACCTCGCCGCTGCTTTCCTCGACTTGCATTAATCTTTTCCAGCCTGTTCTCCGTCCTTAAGGCCCCTGCTTACCCTCAAACACACACATGCACAAATTTCACGCACATTGCTCGCACGCTTCGGGTTTACTTCAAGGGTGTCGTATAGGTTGCGATGAAGACCGCCAAACGACTCGTGAAGGTGGAAAAAAAGGTATATACATGCATGAAATAAATGCATATGCATGGACTGCAAAACGCTGTAACTTGGTTAGTACTCGCAAATTTCTTCCGGTAGTTTTCCCAGGTTTGCCCCGAGGACAGTCATTTTATATACGAATATTTCCCAGTCGACCTACAACCTTCGATTTCTCTATTAAAAAAAAAAGATATCATTCGAGACGGAATTTTGGAAGATTGAACCCAGTTCAGTAATTAACGAGGTCTCGTTATGAAGGTTAGAATTAATTCAACGCCCGCAGCGTCTTCTTCCCTCGTGGAACAGATCGTTTTGCAGAGTTACAAACATGAACAGTTTAGTACACACCTGAGAGCATTAACGTTTTTGAGCATAAGTTATCATAAACGCGAACCTCGACGATCCGGCAACTCGGTTGAAATGATACCGCGTTGTCCTGTTTGCAGAGTCGTAAATGCTGGCAATTTTCAAAACGCCAACTGCATAACCGAAAATACTGGTACTACCTGGATTCGCGTATCCATATATGCATTGAGAACAACCATTTTCCCCAAAACTTTTCACCGAACAGTCATAGTCCGTTACTTTCGCCGTGCGAACTAACGACGAATTATTCTCGCACGCTCGCCGTGGGACTCGAAACATACCAGTCGTATATCTGTACATTGTTATGAATATTCGCGGAGCATACGTGCTTCGTACAGAAGTTATTTTGGTTGCATTAGCGCGCAAGTTCCTCTTTCTCGCGTTTGTAGTATTAGTTTAGTGGGGAGGCGCCGACCCAAGCGCCGCCTGGCGAGAGCGTCAGTGAACTAGCGCCGCCTGGCGTGAGCGTCAGTGAACTAGGGCCGCGCATCGCCGCGGTATAACGACGATTAAACGTTGAATTATTGATATTTTCATGAACTTTTCTTTCATAACAATATTGTAAATTCGTTCCTGCGAATTTTGAAGTACAGACCGATTGATCGCGCCTGATTAAATTCCCAACCAGAAGAAAATTGACTTCAACTTTATTAATTCATCTAAATTTCAAATTGAATTAGATTAATTTTATGTATTAGGAGAAGTTAATACAAAAATGTACTTAAACTTGATTAATTCATCTAAATTTTAAATTAAATTAGAGTAATTTTATGTATTAGAAGAAGTTAATACAGGAAATTTACTTAAACTCTATTAATTCATTTAAAGTTCAAATTAAATTATAGTAATTTTATTTATTAAAAGAAGTTAATACAGAAAATTTATTTCAACTTTATTAATTTATAAAAATTTCAAATTAAATTAGATTAATGTTATGTATTAGAAGAAGTTAATACAGAAAATTCACTTAAAAATGATTAATTCATTTAAATTTCAAATTGAGTTAGATTAATTTTGTGTATTAGGAGAAGGTAATACAAAAATGTATTTAAATTTTATTAATTCATCAAAATTTTAAATTAAATTAGATTAATTTTATGTATTAGGAGAAGTTAATACGAGAATTTACTTAAAATTTATTAATTCATCGAAATTTCAAATTGAATTAGATTGATTTTATGTATTAGGAGAAGTTAATACAAAAATTTACTTAAACTGTATTAATTCATCTAACTTTCAATTTTAATTAGATCAATTTTGTGTATTGAGAGAAGCTAATACAGAAAAATTACTTAAACTCTTTTGATTCATTTAAATTTTAAATTAAATTAGAGTAATTTTATGTATTAGGAGAAGATAAAATAAAAATGTGCTTGAACTTTATTAATTAATTCAAATTTCAAATTAAATTAGATTAATTTTATGTATTACGAGAAGAACGATGAATTATTCTCGCACTCTCGCCATGGGACTCAAAACATACCAGTCGTATATCTGTACATTGTTATGAATATTCGTGCAGCATATGTGCTTCGTACAGATGTAATTTTGGTTGCATTAGCGCGCATTCTCTTTCTCGCGTTTGGAGAATTAGTCTAGTGGGAGGCGCCGACCCTAGCGCCGCCCGGCGAGAGCGTCAGTGAACTAGCGCCGCCTGGCGCGAGCGTCCGTGAACTAGCGCCGCCTGGCGAGAGCGTCAGTGAACTAGCGCCGCCTGGCGGGAGCGTCAGTGAACTAGCGCCGCGCATCGCCTCCCGCTCGGTATAACGACGATTAAACGTTGAATTATCGATGTTTTCATGAACTTTTTTTTCATAACAATATTGTAAATTCGTTCCTGCAAATTTTGGAGTACAGAACGATCGACCGCGCCTCATTAAATTCCCGTTCAGGCTGATTTTCTCTCGCAATTTGAACTACGGTTTCCTTACGCTTGGTCGAATAGCGCGAATTGCCCCGCCATTCAACATCGCGTTATCCACGTTACGTTAACTCTAATGCTTGCTTGCCAATCTCACGAACTGTGCAAACCGTTTGGTCAGCTTACCACAGCGCAAGCGTGATCCTTGTACAAACTTTGCGGACGCTTCTATCGTCCCTCTCGCGATCAGCAAGCATTTCTCTCTCTCTCTGGCCTGTTCGAAACGCCTTTCGCTAAACTAACCTCAAGTATATATGTATGTATAACTCGGTATCATTAGCACTTTGTTTGGCATGATTGTTGGGTTATATTATCGGTAACTCGTCGCTCTATCAGTCTCTATCTCTGATGACGTTTATATTGTCGCCATGTTTTCCCTTGTGCGGTCTCCAACGTCGAGCTTTTGAACATGCATCACGAGGATAATTCAGTCGACGAATCAACCTAGCGTTTAACCTCTCGACGACGTTCAAACGTTAAACATTGTCAATTAGCCGGACTTTACGTTGGAGGAAAGAGAGAGGAGACAGTTTCGTTCACGTTGATGACATCAAAGGACTCCGAGTGTTGGACGTTGATTTCAGCACAATTCAGCTTCAACGCCAACATATTCTTGCTCTTTCCCACTTTCCCTCTTTTCTTTACCTTCCTTTGTTCGTATCGTTTGGGCTTCTTCTCTCGTCGTCTCTCGTCTGATGAACGAGTTTTCCTTCTCGACAAATGCGCGTGTGTGTTTCGCTTCAATTAGTGAACACTGTAAAGTTTCCACTGCGATGTAGCCATTAACGCTTTGTCGGGGTCTCAGAACTTGGCGTTTTTGGTTGAACAAAATGTTGGTTGACAATGTGGGAAATGGAAAATTGCACATATGAGACGAAGCCATTAAAATCGTCAGGGGATAATTATTCAGATGAGAATTTTTCTGCTGCTCGATTTATTGAAACGATGACAAATTGGAGACAAGCTTCAAAGAATTGTTTTAAAGTATTGCGAAATATTTGTATACGAAACTCGATGGGAGAGAAAAGGGAATTTAGGTGAAAAACATTTTATTGGAAAATTTTAAGTTGTCAAAAAATTAGTTGTCGGAATTTGAATGAATTAATAAAGTTGAAGTACAGTTTTGTATTAACTTCTTCTAATACACGAAAGTAATCTATTTTGATTTGAAATTTAGATGAATTAATAAAGTTCAAGTACATTTTTTTATTGACTTCTCCTGGTACATAAAACTAATTTAATTTGAAATTTAGATGAATTAATGAAGTTGAAGTACATTTTCATATTAAATTCTCTTAATACATAAAATTAATGCAATTTAATTTGAAATTTAAATGAATTAATAAAGTTGAAGTAAATTTATCTATTAACTTCTCCTAATACGCAAAGTTAATCTAATTTAATTTGAAATTTAGATGAATTGATAAAGTTTAAGTAGATTTTCTGTATTAACTTCTCCTAATACACAAAATTAATCTAATTTACTTTGAAATTTAGATAAATTAATAAAGTTTAAGTAAATTTTTGTATTAACTTCTCCTATTACACTAAATAAATCTAATTTCATTTGAAATTTAGATGAATTAATGAAGTTGAAGTACATTTTCATATTAAATTCTCTTAATACATGAAATTAATCTAATTTAATTTGAAATTTAAATGAATTAATAAAGTTGAAGTACATTTTCATATTAACTTCTCTTAATACGCAAAGTTAATCTAATTTAATTTGAAATTTAGATGAATTAATAAAGTTTAAGTAGATTTTCTTATTAACTTCTTCGAATACACAAAATTAATCTAATTTACTTTGAAATTTAGATGGATTAATAAAGTTTAAGTAGATTTTCTGTATTAACTTCTCCTAATACACAAAATGAATCTAATTTACTTTGAAATTTAGATGAATTAATAAAGTTTAAGTAAATTTTTGTATTAACCTCTCCTAATACACTAAATAAATCTAATTTGATTTGAAATTTAGATGAATTAATGAAGTTGAAGTCTAAGTTGAAGTTGAAGTTGAAGTTGAATCTAACTTCTTTTAATACATAAAATTAATCTAATTTAAATTGACATTAAAATGAATTAATAAAGCTTAAGTAAATTTTCTGTATTAATTTCTTCTGATACATAAAATTACTCTAATTTAATTCGAAATTAGAATGAATTGATAAAGTTTAGGTACATTTTCTATACTAACTTCTCGTAAAACATAAAATTAATCTAATTTAATTTGAAATTTAAAAGAATTAATAAAGCCGAAGTCAATTATTGTATTAACTTCTCCAAATACATGAAATTAATCTAGTTAGAGAAAAATCAATCGATTGGATAGAGATAAATTGATCTATCAATACATAAAATTAATCTAGATAGAGAAACATTAATCTAGATAAATTTAGATAAATCCAAAGTCCAAACATCAAATTTATGATTATTCGACAAGCAACCAACAAATTTTTTGTTGACCAAAGTTTTAAGGGGGGCCATCATGCCCCACCTTCCCCAACATGGCGTGAGAGATTGTTTCGCGTGAAAATGATTCGCGCTCGCGCATTAACGCGCCATTTGCGTAATCTAGCGTGAGCGATTATTGCCAGAGCCCTTCCTTTTCGCCCCCTTCCCCTTTTCGGATGTTCAACACGCGGCGAAATCGCATCCTGTCACAAAGGACACACTCAAATGCATCGCAACGACGAGTGCATTGTCGCATTTATATATTTAAACGGGGAATCGCAGCTTAAATGAATCGCAGCAAATTTTAGCTTATTATAGAAGAGAAAAACATCCCTCAACGAAGATTCGAACCTTTGGGACAATAGAAACCCATCGTAGAACCCAAATTTGAGTTTAGCGTCACTAATATTGAGTTAGCCGAAAATTTCACTGATTTTTTCGCCAGTCCATTTTACCCCATCTTTTTACAATGCCGAAATATTTTCATGGCCCCCTTTTTGCACGTTTTCCTCGATACGAAAGAGGAAAATCTGCGTGAAAACCCTCAGTCGATTTTCCATTCACATCCAAACGCGGATGAAACCGTCGGAATTCGTCGGTGACGATAATCCAACGATTTGGAACCATTCAGAGCCTTTTTTTCATATCGATCACTTCGGACCATATCCAGCCTAATCCTACAAAAAATCCTTCAATGAATATCGCGTATTTTCGTCAATTGAAAATGATAAAACTTTCTTAATCTTAAAAAAATGATTTCAACGTTAAAAATGTTATTTTTAATGGTCCATCTTACCCCTAATAAAAGAATTTTAATTGAAAAATAGAAAAAATTTGATCTAATTTTTGAGGAGTGGTCCATTATGCCCCAGGTATCGCGGATCGGCCTAAAAATGAGTAAATACGTCAAATTTATGACAATTTGACAGAAATGTTTTTTTAACGGAATTTTTGAGGGGGGCCATTTTGCCCCACCATTAATTTTTCATCAATGGGACGTTGAAAATGCGGACTTTGTCCCATTCATTTTCCAAACTTGCCTTATATCAAGAATGAAAAGGGTTGGGGGTGACTTTTCCGCCATAATGTAAAGGCTTAAGGGGATGCTTCGGTATTAAGGCGAAGCGTTTAATTTAGCAGCTTCGTTGTTATGGGAGCTTGCAATGTGTGACGTCGACGCTCATGCGAGAAAGTAAAGGGTCTTCACCGAGAAAAGTGAGAGAGAGCTTTCATTGCAGCTGCATGAGGCAGAGAAGCGCTGAAGGAAAAGGGCGCTGAGTTGAGGGGTGGGGGGGGGGGGGAGAGAAAGCGGAAGTGGTCTCGAGTGCTTTCGAAACTCGTCCGACCGTGTGATATTAGGAAGGGTAACGTGGGGCAACGGCAGGACTGTGACGAAGAGCAGATTGGAACCCGGAGAAAGATAGAGAGGGAGTAAGCGAAGGGAGGGGATAGAAAGTGAGAGAGAAGCTTCCTATATTCTCCGCTAGGAAGCGCGGTGTGTTATGCCCTTGCGGTACAGCCTGAAAGCCGTTACTGTTTTCAGGGAAAGCTTTCATCTCGTTCCAGTCACTGCTGTTCTTGTTTCTCCAAAAACGTGCCTCAGCGATACCGGTGAAACCTCCCTTGTACCGTAAACCCCGGGATAAAAGTAACACTCTCAACGTTGAGAAATTGACCACAAAAATTTGAGTTCCTGAATTCTTTATTAGCTTTTCTACAGGAAAAGCTGAGATCATTTTATTCTTTTAACCCCTGGATGTACTGTATTAACCACTGTGTTAACTATTTTATTTACCTCTGTATTCACTACTCTATTAACCACTGTATTAACTACTGTATAGTTAATAGACTAGTTGATACAGTGGTTAATGGAGTAGTTAACACAGTGGTTAATACAGTAGTAGTAAAGTAGTTAGCTCTATTAATAACTGTATTAATTACTTTTACTAAATTCTTTATTAGCATTTCTGTATGAACAGCTGACACTTTATTTGATTTTGTTAACCCTCGAATATACTGTTTTAAGCACTGTATTAACCCGATTTCATGACTCATTGGTTAACTACTGTATTAACCACTGTGTTAACTACTTGAACTAACTTCTTTATTAGCATTTCTGTATGAAAAGCTGACACTTTATTTTACTTTGTTAATCCTTGGATGTACTGTATTAACCACTGTATTAACTACTCTACTAACCACTGTGTTAAATACTCTATTTACCACTGTATTAACTACTCTATTAACCACTGTATTAACTACTGTATATTTAATGGAGTAGTTAATACAGTTGTTAATAGAGTAGTAATAGAGTAGTTAATTCTATTAATAACTGTATTGAGGACTTTTACTAAATTCTTTATTAGCATTTCTGTATGAAAAGCTGACACTTTATTTGATTTTGTTGACCCTTGAATATACTGTTTTAACCACTGTATTAACCCGATTTCACCACTCATTGGTTAAATACTATATTAACCACTATTTTAACTACTTTAACTAACTTCTTTATTAGCATTTCTGTATGAAAAGTAGACACTTTATTTTATTTTGTTAAACCTTCGATGTACTGTATTAACTACTCTACTAACCACTGTGTTAACTGCTCTATTTACCACTGTATTAACTTCTGTATAGTTAATAGGGTAGTTAATACGGTGGTTAACAGAGTAGTAAGAGAGTAGTTAACTCTATTAATAACTGTATTAACTACTTTTAGAGTAGTTAACTCTATTAATAACTGCATTAACTACTTTTAGAGTAGTTAACTCTATTGATAACTGTATTAACTATTTTTACTAAAATCTTTATTAGCATTTCTGTGTGAAAAGCTGACACTTTATTTGATTTTGTCAACCCTTGAATATATCGTATTAACCACTGTATCAACCCGATTTCACCACTCATTGGTTAACTACTCTACAGTGGTTAATTATCGTATTAACTACTTTAACCTACTTCATTATTAGCATATCTATGTGAAAAGCTGACACTTTATTTTTTTTTTTTAAACCTTGGATGTATGTACTGTATTAATCACTGTATTAACCACTGTATTAACCACTGTATTAATTACTGTATTAACCACTGTGTTAACTACTGTGTTTACCACTGTATTAACTACTATATAGTTAATAGAGTAGTTAATAGTAGTCTGTACGCGCTTTCGACGACTCACAAGTTACAGTCGACTTTGTCAACGATATAAATGAGACCGGGGACAACGTCGGTCGCGGGTGTGTCTTATAATTCTCAAGGTCACAGAAGATTAACCCTCGCCCAACCCACTTTGAGACTTTCTCACAGCATTCGTTGTATCTCGCCTCGTGATCTTTCTTGCCAGAGTCTCTACTCGCTAAATTCGTTCTTCCCTCACTCGCTGCTTTTATCCTGCGACGAGACTTATCTACTGTGGCTCGTTTTCATGCAATGCGCGTCACTCGTCGAGCTCGAAACTCCGCTCTATTCTTACGACTCCCTCGGGAAGACCGGAGACTCGTGACTCACGTACGATTGTAATGCATTTCGTATTTCAAAATTTTAGCCATAGAGATTCCCTTTGAATATATGCATATGTATGGGGCGTTCCGTCCCAAATCGGACAGTTTGAAAAACTTTTTTTTTTCCCTCAATTTTTTTTATATCTTTGAGTACCCATCAAAAGACCCTTCCTGTTAAATTTTGAGATTTTTTTGATTACCCGTTCAAAAGATATTAAATTAACAAAAAAAACCGCTCTTTTTTTGATATCTTGGTCATAACTTATTTAATAATGGTCGAAATTAAAAGTTTTTTTTACAAAAATTTTGCTATTTTATGGCCTTTTCAGAAAAAAATATTCTAATTCAGGAAATAATCGTATATGTAAGGTTTTCAAAAAAATGCGCGAATAAATAAAAACTGTTGTTATTATTGTTAATAAACAGGCTTAACGATCAATTATTAATTTTAAGAACCTGTTAACAATAAAAAAATGTCAGAATATATTCTAAATATTGAAAAAATACTATACAGTAACAAAAATTGGTATTTATAATAATTTATAAAAAAAAAAAAAATTTAATTTTCAAAAGTCGAAAACAATAGTAGTTATTGAGATCCCACGATCGGACTAGTCTTAAAAATTGTTGAATAGATAGATGTTTAAGACAAAAAATTAAGAAAAAAAAATTAAAAATGACACTTTTAAAAACGCGATTTAAAATTTAAAACTCAAAAAACACATTCAAAAACACGTCGAATATTTTTGTTGTATTTTTTTCTGAAAAGGCCATGAAAAAAAAAAAATTTTGAAAGAAAAACTTTTAATTTGGACCATAATTAAAGAAGTTATGACCAAAACACCAAAAAAAGAATGGTTTTTTTTTTGTTAATTTAACATCTTTTGAACGGGTAATAAAAAAAATCTCAAAATTTAAAAGGAAGGGTCTTTTGATGAGTACTCAAAAATATAAAAAAATTGAGGAAATAAAAAAAAAGTTTTTCAAACTGTCCGATTTGGGATGGAATGCCCCATATAGCGCTTTAACTCCGCGCACGACAAACATTGAGGGTGAGTTCTTAATCTTGAGGAATTTACCATCACCAAAAGTTAATGCAATATTCATAAGTGTCTTTTACGAGATAGGGGAGGCGATTTGGCTTCGGTGGACACATCAGTTACAGTTTTATTACCTTACCGTGAATTTAGTCGATTCCTCTACACACACTCATACCTAAATTTTACTGTCTCAGGATTTTGGCTACTCTAGAAAGGCTCCTCAGTTCCTCCGTGACTCCATCCATCCCAGGCTGATTTTTCCGTGTCTTTAGCCGGTCCGTTATCGCAGCATTCCCTCAAAATTAGCCTTCTCCGGCAATTTAGCCTCTCAGGACAATTTCCCCGGGACTATAGCCAAGGACTTTTCCCCAATTGTTCGCTGACTTGTTTTGGCATGTTTAAAAGGCGCATGTACGAGTGAAAAGGTCTCTCGTCACGGTACCCATTGTTTTATATTCTAATTTGTCACTGCAACAAGCCGGCGCTGTACATAACCTCAAAATTCTCACCATCTCGTATTTTCACCGCCGTTGTGGTTGGGATTATACTGCGAAAACGGGGAAGAGAAAGTCAGAAATTTCGTGTCTCATATCTGGGCAACCTGCCAAGTACATTATTTCAGTTCTTACCGCGCAGTGATTCTCAGTTTTCATTTTTTTCTTTTTTTTCTGTTCATTTTCATTTTTTTCTTTTTTTTTTTGAATTTTCCGAATTTTCTTGTCAAGAAAATATTTTTGGTAAAAAAAATATATATCTCGACGCTGAGAATCGATTCCCAGTGAGAATGAACCAGTTCCAGGGTCTGAGATCCAAAAAAAAGCATATTTTTGTGATTTTTTTTTTTCAGAGTACCTTAT
The DNA here is from genome assembly GCA_946863875.1 of Alloplasta piceator. Classification (NCBI taxonomy): domain Eukaryota; kingdom Metazoa; phylum Arthropoda; class Insecta; order Hymenoptera; family Ichneumonidae; genus Alloplasta; species Alloplasta piceator. The sequence goes on along the minus strand of OX333078.1, from coordinate 37,300,989 downwards.
TTATTAATATTTTTTTAATTTGTTTACATTATTAAGCATTATTCTAAGAATATTTTGCTAAATTTTTATAAAAAAATATTGATAAATAAGCCAGTGGTAGTGGATGAGAACCGAGTCAGCTCAAAAAAAAGTTTCCATGAGTTAGTCAGGATAACTCATTATTGCTTCATCTGAAATTAAAGAACCAAAAAGATTTCTTTAGTACATAAATTTATCTTGGATCTTAACGACGGAATTAACAAAATATTCATTTTTGAATTTTTGGTAAAGGTGCAATAAAAAAAACTCTGATTTTTGCCAAAAATTGCACTTTTTGTTTAATTAAAAAATAAGTTGTAATTGAAAAAAAATAATCCTTCGTTCAGAACCGAGTATTTAGTATGTAAAAGAAGTGTGCAAGGCTTAGGCGAAATCGGTCCAAAGGTTTTCGAGAAATTATTACTAACGACTTAAAAAAAAAGTTTTGAGAAAAACGCGATTAAAGTTTGATACATGAATAAAATAGAGAATTTTTTTTTTTAAATATCGTTTTTTAAATATCGTTTAAAAATTTTGAAAAAAAATTTTGAAAAAATTTCATCGAATCCAGAATGATCGTATGCACCTTTTTACCCTCTTAGTGATTTCAGGAAAACCGAGTAGTTTTAGAATTACGCTACAATTTGTAAATATAGTCGTTTTTTTGTTAAAAATTGAATGTTTTTGCGAAAAAAAAATCGTACGAAACTTTCTAAAAAACGAAATTGAAGCTTATACTCCCTCCTACAAGTTTTTCACACGAAAAACAGTTTTTAAAAAATTTCATGGATCGTGCATCAAAATTTCAAGGCCAAAAAAAAGTCAACAAACGACCATGTTTCAAAGGACGTACCGGATTCAAAAAAAATCGAAATTTTTTTTGGAAAGAAGCAAAATGAAGCTGAATATGTCCCCTTTGAAACGCCGTTTGTTGAATTGAAATATCTTCATTTTTCAAGGAGCAGTGAATTTTTTTGTGCGGCTCGGAATCGGGGCGAGTGTTTCCAAAGTTTGGACCTCATTGTCGTTTTATGCACGTTGCGTGGGGTTGAGCTCGCACAGATATAGAGGTTAGTAAGCATGGGGATGAGAAAGGACGTCAGAGTTGGCTTGGATGAGGGAAGAGGCAACGAATGGAAGCGAAACAGGGAGAACCGGCGTCGATGCCGCACTCGATGGTCAGCTGATGGACAAAAGGGCGTAACCTAGTACATTTTAAGGGTAGTTTGCGGAATTTCAAGCCTTTCTTTACTGGGAACCGTTGTATATAACATTTTACGGGGTAGTGTGGGATTTGCGTCCAGTTAGGTGCTACTTTACGGGCAGTAACTGCCGCCGTAAACATATAGTGAAAACAACCCCTACTCCCCCCCTACTACCTACTACCTACAGTTTTCCGTACAGTATTGAACTACCCCACACGTCCAGCGAGGGCGAGAAGAAAGAAGGAACAAAAATTCCCCAGAAATTCCCCAAAACTCACCTTCCCTGCCTCGCCTTTTTTCTCAGCCATTCTTTCACCCCCTGAAACATCCCTCCCCCGCCATTATCCGTAAGGGTACTTCGAAGTTTAGCAGAAATGATTTTTGGGCAATGACAAAGGGTTTCCCATTCAAACCTTGATCAGCTGTTTCCGGAAGAGACGCTTCAGTTCCGGACCGTTTTCGCTTCATCCCCTTTCATCCCCCAGCACTTTCCTTCCGCGTCACCTCTTTCTCTCTCATTGCCAGTGCTGGAATTATCTTCTGAAGTATCTACTGCATAAATCAGGAGCCGAGGATTACGAAGCTAAGACGCTGGAAGTAAAGGGGATGGCTGTGCACAGGGAAATGGTGGAAGACCTGGCGCTCTTCTGAAGCGAATACACTCTTTCTCACCCGCGTCTTCCTCTCTCCTCAGTGGGGAAAGATGAGATTCGCTTTAGGTCGGGAAACGCAAATTTCTGGCCCATCTTTGTAATTTTGTAAACCTGGTTTATTCCCTACTGATGATCCATCTACTTCATAGGATTCGTTTCATGTCAATTAGGGGTGCAAATTTCGATGATGATCGTTTTGATTGGTAATCAGTAATTATTATTCATTGCAGCAATGACAATCATGATCGAACTAACTTTGGATAATAATTGGGGAGGGAAGGGAGGGGAATATCAACTTTACTCCCCTTTTCCTTGTCGTCGGCGTTTCTCTGGGGCTTTTCCCTCTCGAGGTACTCCGTTTATTTTGGTCGACCTTTTCCTTTTTTTCACAGACATCTTTTTTCCGCTGAGAAGAATGGAGCCCAATCCAGCAAAACCCGGCTTGGCCCGTACTAAGGCGTCTAGACTCGATAGAAGTAAGCCCTTAAGCTCTCACTTCTTAACTAGCCGAGAAACAACCCCTCGAAAACGGGCGAAAATCTTACGAACAAGAGAGTCTTCCGGGATCTTTATAAGCTGTCCATAAACGTTTAACGGGGAATGTTCAACTTGAACTATGGATTGTAGATCAAATATTTCATACCCTGATCCCGTTTTTGTTAGGTCGTCCTTTTCATAGTTGATGCCTAAAGTGATGGACAGTCGAGTGATGGAGTCCGAGTCAGGAAAGGAGGTTTTAGGGCGTTTTGGAAGACGGCATCGACCCACCGATCGAAGGTACGTTGAAGGACTTCACGACTCCAGCAAGACCCCCAGAAAATTAGAGATGTTTATCTCGCAAAACAGTTTTACCGATCGTTCGACCATTGCGAGGTACCTTACGGTACCATTTCTCCGAATGCGACAAATCGATGGTAGAATCCTTGGACCATAAATCCGGCTCAGGTGGTCCTTTGGTCGATTCGCGTTCCTCTCTCAACGCCCTCGGACGAAAACTATCGCCAATGGCGAAACTCCGTGGAACTTTCGAAATCGCTTTTTCCCCAATCGTTTTTTATCCTTCCCTCGTTCTTTCTCTCACTGCTGCAGGGACGGAAAAATAAGAGAAAAGAAAATGGGCGTACCGGTAGCATTGCCGGGTCCAAGGAAAAGTGGATTGCGATAGTTTGGAAGACTACCAAGAACTCAGGACGGACGTGTTACGTAAGATTGGTGCCTTTTACTCTGCGGTTCGCTACGCACGCGTAATGGCTCTGGCAGTTCAGTAAATTTACCAGCCAGACTTTTTTCTCATCCCTTCACAATTTTCCCCATACTTTCGCATTGAAACCCCCAGTTTCCCCAGATCGCAGGACATAGCATGGCCCACGTGAACGAGTTTTGTTTTCAAGTCAACAAATTCACCCCCAGACAAACGAATCAGAATTCACTGTCAAGGGGAAATAAGGTCCCAACTTGCCAATAGCGAATCTCCTTCATCGTCTTGGTTTGACAACGCAATGCGATTTCAGTTCTGCCACATGATGTCTGCCATTGTTGGAGCTTAATTCAGCCTATACTATTCAGAATTAAATTTGCGGTCAAGTCATCAGCTCAAAAGAATAATTTAGGAACTTTGGTCGTTGACTTTGAGAATATAGCGTTGACTTTCCAGATGATGCCTGAACCGGTAGCAAACTTATCGTTGGAGGATGCATTCAGTGCATCCGTTATCTGGGGACAATTCCTGATGGACTTGGCCCTTGAATTTTAAAAAAAGTCATTGGATTAAAAAAAAACGAATTCTTAACGGTTCTGTCAATTCTTCTTCACCTTTTTTGCATCGTCCAGTGTACTCTGCCCTCATCCATTTTCCCATTTCGCCACTTGTAGACCTCTGGCCCAATTGTATCGCTATGGTGTCCTTCTTCCTTCTCCAGGGTCTTTGTCTTTCCATCGCGCTCCTCTATTTCTAAGCCCTTCTTCCTTCTCCTATGCCTCCTTCTCTTCGTCTTCTTCTTCTACTTCTTTGTCTTCACCTTTTCTGCCGCGTCCAGCGTACTTTTGCTGGTCCCATCCATATTCCAATTCCGCCACTTGGAGACCTCCGGCCCAATTGTATCGCTGTGGTGTCCCTTTACCTTCTTCAGGGTCCTCGTTGTCTTTCCATCGAGCTACTCCATTTCCAAACCCTTCTTTCTCTCCTATGCTTCCTCCTCCTCCTCCTCTTCTTCTTCTTCTTCTTCTTCTTCTTCCTCATTCACCGACGCCATTCAGACGCCGGAGCTTCTGCTTTATGAATTGTCTGGGGGAAGTTATGGCCGCCTCAGGAACCGTAAACTGCCGGGAGCACTCGGCAAGGCCATGCCAGAGAGCTCCTGGTGGCAGAGAACACCTCAGTGTGCAGGGCACGAGTGTCGGTGACGTGGCCCTACGTCCTTAGCCAAGATAGTCCTTTCTCCGAGTCCTCATACTCTTTCGTTGGCCCTCGCGGTATATTATCGCGCTGCACCAACCATAAACGTTACTAACCCTCGAGAGCTCGCTTCTACCAGTGGTGAAATACTCCTTCCCAGCCTTTTCCACTCTCTTCCTCCAGCTACAACCCTCGATGTGCCTCCTTCCTCTTCCCCTTTTAGCTGTATCCACTTCGATCACTCCGGCTCTCCCCCGTTACCATTTAGCGCCATTGCTTTCCCTCTTTATTCCTTGGTCTTGGAATATATATTTTTTTTCCTAGTTGTCAGAATCCAACGTTATACCTATGGAGGTCAATTTTTTCTCTCTCCCGAATTGCAACATCGTTTGTGCTTGCCAAGAATCCTCGTGCCAGCGTTAGAGACAGTTCAAGGGGTGAGAGCACCAACCCTTGCTGAAAATCTCTCGTATTCTCGTATTTCACAAACGTCCCTGCGAACCAACGGCCTTAGTGCACTCTGCTGCCCACGAAAGGGAATCTTCACACTCGTGGCAATATTTTGCAGGCACACGACACTTGGTTTTATTTTTTTTTTTTAGTCTCAAAATAATCGTAGCTCTATGAGGCTTGACATCGGCGCAAGAAACTATCAAAAAAAAAATATTGGAAAAAGCGAAATGAAGCTGAATATGTGACCCTTGGAAACGCCGCTTGTTGAATTGAAATATCATCCTTTGTAAAAGAGCAGTGAAACTTTTTATGTGTTGAGGGAGTTCTCGACGAAATGGCTCTGCGATGACCTCTAAATCCATTTTCCCGCTCTACCGGATCGATAAATCACAAATTTCGTTAATGGGAAAACACGAGACAAGTAACGCGCGCATGGGAAATGAATCGTTGTACGAAGATGGAGACGTGAATGACGGGTGAGCCTGCGCTTCGACGCTTTTCTGATGGATGACCTTGCTCGACAATGATATTATGATAGGCTGATCGACGTCGACGCGGAAACAACCTTGTCCAATGACAACGACGTGAATATAGTCGCCGATGGTGCGAAGATGAAAGGACACAGAACAAAAAATTGGTCACCAATTTTGAGGGTTTGCTACTGCCTGATGATTATAGCCATCAATTCCTCCGCTCTTCCTTCATCCCGATGGACCATCAGTTCAATGAGTATCTCCCTCCATTTGTGTAGGACGCAATCCCCGTGAACTCCAATTTATACGAATTAAGGGGCTCTTGGACTATTCCCATTGAACGTAAATTATAATGGCTAATTATGCGAACGTCAGCTATAAATGCAACATTATGGCCTCGCCCTAACACAGAAGGTAGAGAATTTAACTCGTGTATCTTGGGTCGAGTATGCCCGTGAGAATCCAAAGTCCGTCGGATGCGGAGACTCACCGGGCCGAGTAAATAGCGCTGTTGCTACATTGAAGCGATGATAGGGGTGCAGAACTTGTCGGGTTACTGGGAGGCTTCGGTACACACGAATTCGTGGTGTTTGTTACGTGAATTCGCGTTGTCAGAGTGTCCGTTTCCACATGGATGTATGTGTAATAATGTTACATTCAGGGCTCTCGTGGTTTGGAACCTGGGTCAACATGACGGGTGTCCCAACGTTACGGTGGTTAGCCACACCCATCAGAAGTCGTAAAGTCCCTCAAGATCATCCACCCTTGAATGGACCATCACCCACATGCCTCCCTCCGTACCGCATTGGTCTTAGAATTTTTTGCAGATGAATAGCGACCGAATGTTGTCATCAGAGTAATTACCGGTGCATATTTTGACTCCAAACTGCATCCTTCTGGTAACTGACAATATATGATGAATTTTTTAAGTTGATGACCAACTTTATGTAGGGAAATCTGGTTATCTATGAAATGGTTATTTTGAGATATGATGTCCGCCATATATAGTTCCAAAACAAACCGCAGAGCAGCGCCACCGCCGCAACGCAGCGGTACGTACTGACCTGCTCCACTAAAATTCACACAACTCGGTCAATTTTACGAATCTTTGCAAAATCAATGTTTCAAATGAAAGCTAGCACTTGGGGCAATCAATGATAATTTTTAAAATTAAAGGACACCTCATTTCAAACTGCAAATATGTTATCAAGCTATCGGGTTCATATCGATGACGCTCGTATTTGCTTTTGCCTCCGTGACCGCTTTTGCCGTCACAAAGCTCGGATGGACGTGGAAATTTCGCAAACACACGAACGCTTCTGCATCCATCCCCGATCTCTCTGTGGATACACACACAGAGACAGGCGCCCGTATACAGAATTCAATTCGCCTGACGTTTGCCGTACGTCGACGTCCGCATATTAATTGACGTCAATCATTAATTTGCATGTTTATTTTGAGTATACGCTCAGAGATTCGCGGGACCGTTTCCTTTCGCCCGTGTACACAAATGTATCAAATACACATGACACTTGGCTGTTGAAGCCGTTGACTTGGGCTTGGCGAATTCGGTGTCTGCTTGGTCGCGCGTCAGTCAACAGAATTCGCAAAATTTGGAACAGCCCATTGAAACTTTCCTCATTTGCTTCCCGCTCGTTCGAATGACCAAATTCGCTTCACGCTTGAACCAATCCATAACCAATCCATGCCTTTCAATGCTTCACAATATTATCATGATGCATGCTTTTATTGATACAACTGCTGCGTCGGAACATCGCATCATTCGTTCGAATTCACACGATCAATAGATAGACGGTGTAGGGTTATATATCAGTTTCGCAAACAAGTTTGTCATCAGCTTCACAAGCATGGATAATGAGAAGGCATCCCGATCATGCTCGGGCAATCATCCTTCCAAATTATATTCAATCTGCCGCCAATAATTATGCGACACACTGATGGACATTGATTCTCTGATATACTGGAAGCTTTCATTGATATTCCGCCCCGATGAATTAGATTCGTGGCTTGGATGATTTCTTCTGACCCATCAGTCTTTGACTTCAATTGGGCGAGCGATTCATACCTAAAAGCCATCCACTTCTGGTACAATCAAAAACCATCTTGGAGGCTTTGGTCTGCTAACTTTGGGGAAGCGGGTGGTCCCAGAATCATCAGCATATGGAGGACTCAATCCTAGGCAAAACTCTGGTGACAATTCGGTCAAACCTTAACGGCTGATTCGACTATCTCCATTTTCTGCGGGAGATTGATAACTAAAAGCCACCCACTTCTGGTACAATCAAAAACCATCTTGGAGGCTTTGGTCTGCTAACTTTGGGGAAGCGGGCGGTCCCAGAATCATCAGCATATGGAGGACTCAATCCTAGGCAAAACTCTGGTGACAATTCGGTCAAACCTTAACGGCTGGTTCGACTATCTCCATTTTCTGCGGGAGATTGATAACTAAAAGCCACCCACTTCTGGTACAATCAAAATCCATTTTGGAGGCATTGGTCTGCTAACTTTGGGGAAGCGAGTGGTGCCAGAATCATCAGCATATGGAGGACTCAATCCTAGGCAGAACTGTGGTAACAATTTGGTCAAACCTTAATGGCTGCTTCGACTATCTCAATTGTTTGCGGTAGATTGATAACTAAGAGCCACCCGAATTCTGGTACAATCAAAATCCATTTTGGAGTCCTTAGTCTGCTAACTTTGGGGGAGTGGGTGGTCCCAGAATCATCAACATATGGAGGACTCAATCCTAAGTGAAACTCTGATGACAATTTGGTCAAACCTTAACGGCTGGTTCCTATCTCAATTTTTTGCAGGAGATTAACAACTAAAAGCCACCCAACAGGAGGACTCCATCCTAGGCAGAACTCTGGTAACAATTTGGTCAAACCTTAACGGTTAGTTATTCGACCATCTCAATTTTTTGTTTGTACATGTCTGCATCCACGTTTTCGTTGACAAACGGATTGAAGACAGTCGGGAAAGGTTCAGACGAAAGAAAAATGCAGCTTGGGCCCACGGAGTATATTCTTTCATTCCTCCACTTAGCCTCCGTCTTCTTCTTCTTCTGCTTCTTTGGGTTATGTTGCTGCTCTCAGGTCCAAATTACCCGCACCACGAGATTTTGGTGATGGTACACGACCCGCATACCCGCGGTATAAACCAACTCCTTTGTGCCTCAACCATTCCGCTGTCCTTTCAAAGACGCCATCTCGCTTTTGGTGCCACGTACCAAGATCTCTCCTCCCATTTCTTCTCATTCCTCCGTGCTTGGCCCTCGTTATCCACCTAAACGCACACACATACAGATACAAACACAGACGGAGAGAGCTCCACGGTGAATCGAGCAAAGGGTTTCCTCCGCTTCAGCATCACGCGGGTCTCGTCTTCTCAAAAGTGGAAACTGGAGATCCGCCTTGTCCTTCTCGCCTCACTTGTGCCTAAGCGTTTGATTCGACGACCTGGAAGCTCGCAATCAAATGTGAAACCCTTGGTCCCCCTCGGACCATTTTTTTCTTGGGTGTCCTCTCAGCTCGTTTCCTCTTGGCAGATCGGCTTAGACCTTTCAGGTGGTAGGTTCCCGCATTGGGGTGTCTCTTTCGGATGGATTACTTCCATTTCTTCTGACTTACCTGGAAAGACTCTGACGACGAGGATTTACCCAAGTCAATACTGATGCACATGTATATGAATACATGAGAATAGTGTATTCTGGGGGAGTCCTTCGACTGTCTTGGTGACGAATCTTCTGGTGTCCTCATTAGGGGAAGATTTCAGCGCCGCCTCCGTTGGGCCACTTGTTTGTGAGGGCGCGAGAAAGACGACGAGGAACGTTGGTGAATTAGCCGTGTCAATATTTGCCCTGCAATCAGCAAAGCTTTCGATACCTTCGCGACTACCTTCAACCTTCAATGCCCTCCCGGTATCCTTCCCCTAATTCCGTCTATTGCAAATTGTAAGCCAGACCGTCTCGTGACTCTGCCGAGTCTGCTGCATTCAGCATCGTTGGCAGACTTTTCGGAATCTTACAATGAGCAAGAATATCCGGGAAATCCTCTTCGAGCTTGAAGACACTGATTGTCGCCCTCGTAACGTGTCCTCGCCCTGATTTCAACACTTTCACCGCTCTATTCTCGGCTTTATCGATTTTCTTTAGTCTCCATTTTCATTTATTTGGTCTGAATTGGACTGCGACGGTCCTTCCTAGAAATTAGGGTCTGGACTAGTCCAAAATCTTAGTGGAGGAGTTTTTAGTAGGTTAAAAAGAAGACCATTTTCTCTTTTTTTTAAAGTGTAATAAATAAATTATTTTATTCTATTGCTTAAGCATATGGTAGAGCAACATTAAAACAATATCTCATAAAATTATCATCGGGAGATTTTGAAAATTCAGCCAGTGGGACTTGGTTTCAAAAGACCTCTAAAATAGTGTTGGTCAGATAACTCTTGATAGCTTCATCTGAAATTGAAAAACCAATTTTTGTCTGTTATTAGATGAGTATAGCTCGTGATTGAACGAAGGATTTTGAAATAAAAATTCAAATTTGAATTTTTGGCAGAGTCGTATAAAAAAATAGTACAATTTTTGGTACCATTTACATTATTAACCTTGTAAAATTAATTGTAATAAAAAAAGGGAAAAAAACTTCGTTTAATCATTAGTAAATTCTATTTCGAAGAACTCTGAAAAATTTCAATAAGATCGGTAGATTAATTTTTGGAAAATGGTAGACTTCAAAAATAGTGTTTTTAGAAAATAAGAATTTCCGAAGACTCTCCTGGAATTTTTCTCCGATTGACTTGAAAATTTGGGAAAATATTCGAGGCATATTTTACTAGTAGATAAAAAAATGTAAAAAAAAATGATTTTTTGAAATTTCCAAAATAAGGAAAATTCCAAGCAGGAAATCGTCTCCGTGACAAAATAAAATGGTTTTCCAGGCAATTCAACGTCGACGAAACCATTAGAAAAATCATTGGGACCGTAATTCCCCTTTTTCTATTTTTTGGTTATCCAAATCAACTTTTCTTTGGATATGGGATGAATATAATCCTTCACAACTCCAGCTGTTCCCATTCTCATCTTCTCCATGTAAAAACAACTGTGGATCCAATATCCGCGGCTTCCTTCTCCCAATATTACTTTTTCCATTGAAAAATCACTCGAGAATCCTCATCCTGTCCAACGACAACAATGATGGATCATTTCGGGTCCATGAGAATGTGACCAACTGTCTCGATGTCGTTTTCCACTGAAGAATCGCGATGTCGAACGTATAGTGAAAAGAAAGAAAACTGAAGAATTCTTCGGCCTTGGAGGGAAGGTCCTTTTTCTTCGGGGTAGGAAAAGGGGGGGGGGAGGGAGGAAAAGCTCGCCAAAGGAAAATGATCGCTCTGGTGGGGAATGCAGGAAAAGAGGAAAAGAGGGTTGGAGAAAGAAATGCTGTGCTGACGCTCGTCGAGCGTCGAAGAAACGATTCCTTTCCGTCGTTTCTGTAAGTGCGAGGGAGGTACGAACTGCGATATAGAGGAGAAAAAGTGCTCTGTAAGTACTCTGAAAAGAGGATATTCGAGCCAGGGTAAGAACACACAGAGGAGGATAGTAAGCGCGATAGCAAATTGAAAGTTTTCCAGCTGCGGACAAAGAGAGAGAGGAAAGGACAGAAAGAGCCAAACGATCGAAGAATTTCCTCCTGCATCCAAACGCCTCCCATCAGATCCTTATTTGACGGTCGGTTTTCGTTCAGCTCGACATTGGATCGATGATTATCGATGAAAAATCGAGGTCCGCCCATATTTCTCTTTCCTCATCTATTGGTTTTGTCAAAATCGTTTTTCCCCGTTTTCCCGAAGGCAAGATTTTTTCTTTTGTTATTTTCCTTTATTATTTTATTATTTATTATTTATTATTTATTATTTATTATTTATTATTTATTATTTATTATTTATTATTTATTATTTATTATTTATTATTTATTATTTATTATTTATTATTTATTATTTATTATTTATTATTTAGTATTTATTATTTATTATTTATTATTTATTATTTCCTTAATTATTTTACATTTTTCCTTCATTATTACATTTTTTACGTTTTTTCTTCTGCATTGTCAAATCTACTAAATCTCAAAAATTAACCGAGTTACAAATATATTTTTAAGGACAAGATAAAATGTCCTTCCCATTGTTTCATTGATATCTTGATGAAGGGTCGTCTGAAAATTGATTAAAAAATATATCAATATCGGTACAAATTTAGCTATTGTTATGTATAGAATTTTTTATTTATTTACAAAACAACCACAAATTGATTTTTTTTTTAATTCTTAAGGTCCATTTTTTATTCAAGGAGGTTTCAATGGTAATTTTAATAGTAAATATCAAAAATATCAAAGTATGATAAAAGTAATAGTAATAGAAAATAAAGTAATAGTAGTTTTGATAATAATTTTCAAAATTTTTAAAAATTCATACTTTAAAGAAATACAAAAAAAATTGTTTTTTAAAATTTTTAATGGCTTTCTCCCTTAAGGTGGTGTTCTGGTCTAGAGGCATATTATGAGCGTTTTGTCGAGCTCGATAAAAAAAATATATACATATTTTTATCATTATTTTTTTTTACAACACGTTTATTAATATTTTGACAATAAACAAAAAAAAATCGAGACAAAAAAAAAGAAAATTAAATAAGTTCTAAGGTGGGAAAATTAGGAGTAAAAAATGAACAAAAAACTTTTTTTTTAAAGCAAGTTTTTATTAGTTGTTAATAAAAAATAACTAAAAAGTTAAAAATAATTTTATTCCGATTGGAAATAAGTTTTCAAATAAAAGCGTGTTGCACCCTCTTTTTTTTCTCTTGCTGTTAAAATGTAACACGCTTTTATTTTTAAACTTATTTCCAATCGAAATAAAATTATTTTGAACTTTTTAGTTATTTTTTATCAACAACTAATAAAAGCTTGTTTTTGATTTTTTTTCTTTGCCTTATTTTTCACTTTTTTTAGTATTTATGATGTTAAATAACTAGTTTAGTAATTTATATCTAGTTTCGCATAATTTTTTGCATAAAAATTATTTTGCAAAATTAATTCGCAACATTTTTCTGCAAAATATATGCGTCAAAAAATGTTAACCAATTTTTTTGGAAAAAGACTGTTGCGCAAAAATTTCGTAGAGAAATATTGCAAATCAATTGCTTGAAACCTTTTTGTGCAAATTGTTAAAACCTTTAAATTTTTTTTTCAAAATTCTAGACCAGACTACTTCCTTGATAGTAATTCTAATAGTAAATATCAAATTCTAATAAAAGTAATAGTAATAGTCATAGTGAATAAAGTAATAGGAGTTTTAATAGTCTTTTTCAAAAAATTAAAAAATAATACTAATAATAATACAAAAATAATACTAATAATAATAAAAAAAATACTTAATTTTAATTAATCAATTAATCAATTAATACTAATTAATAAAAGTAATAGTGATAATCATAGTAAATAAAGTAATAGTAGTTTTAATAGCCTTTTTCAATAAATTAAAAAATTAATACTTGATACTAAAAAATTTTTAAAAAAATTCAAAAAAATGGTTTTTTTTTGTGGCTTTCTCCCTTAACCCAAAATCATATTCGGGATTCGATTCCTCCTGTTCTTCATTATTTATGTACGTAATTATTTCATCGTGTTTATCATGAGCCCCACAATTGCAGAGGCGAATTTTTTTAATCGAAAATTCATCCATTTCCCCATTTCATTATCGATTCTCTTCGATATTCCTTCTCGAGATTCTCATTTCAAGGACGATATTCAACGCTCTTCAAATGCATGTAACTCATCCTCCCGACATTAAACACACGTATAAAACGTTATTGTCGATGAAAACCGATTTGTCGAGAGCGAAAAATTCGCTTCGTTGACAAAAGATCTTATTTAAGTTGGAACCGAACGATCGCGAGAAAGAGTACAAACAGTTTCAACCTATAATGGATATTGGAACGTCTCATTCATTTGCCGAGCAGAATAATCCCAATAGTTGTCGATTCAGAGAGCGAACGTTGCGAAATCATGTCACGTTTAATTTCTTTCCACGATTTACTTTTACCTCGACATCTCGTAATCTCAGATTTCCTCAATTTAGAGCTATAAAAAATCATCAAACCTAAACTAATAGTATCGTACGAAATTTTATTGTACGAGTGCGCAAAGTGCCAGTTTGAGGACGTGCAGCGTGCGCAAAGTGGCACTTTGCGCACGGAGTGCAATAAAATGATTTATTTGGTTAAAATAAATTTATTATCACTAACAATATATTTATTATTAATTATTATCGATCATGTGATTTATTATTATTGATTAATTAATTGATAATGATAATAATATTATTTATAATAATTGATAGTAAATATATTATTAGTGATGATAAATTTATTTTAACCAAATAAATCATTTTAGTACAGGTTTGACAATTTTTGATAGCTCTAAATTGATTAATTAATCAATTGATCCAATAATTAATTACTTAATTATTTAATGGAAATTCTTCACCCAAAAAAGAGTTTTATTTAAATGAAATTTTAATTAATTCTTTAATAATATTAATAAACATATTAGGAAAATTAAAAAAAAATTATCAAAGAAATAAATAAAATTTTAATGAAATAAATTTTTTTTCTGGATGTCCAATTTTCAAGTGAACATATTTATTAATCTAATCTGGATTTTGAAGAAATTCTTGGAGAATTTTAATTTAGGTTTTTCCACTCGATCCTGCATTTAGAACGTCTCGAATTATTTTTGGTCAAGATTTTTTCAATTTCCTCGATAATTTCCATTTATCGTTGTTGGATTTCGGATAGTTGGTCCTTAAAATTAATTAATTAATTAATCAATAGAAATTCTACACCCAAAAAAGGGATTTATTAGATTACAATTTTAATTATTTCTTTAATATTAATAATAATAATAATAATAATAATAATAATAATAATAATAATAATAAACATATTAGAAAAATTAAAAAATTAATTAATAAAGAAATAAATAAAATTTTAATCAAATAAATTTTTTTCTGGATGTCCAATTTTTAAGTGGACATATTCATTGATCTAATTCAGATTTTGAAAAAAAATTTGGAGAATTTTAATTTAGGTTTTCCCAATTGATTTTGCATTTATATCGTCTCAAATAATTTTTGGTTTAAAATTTTTCGAATTTCCTCGATAATTTCCATTCATCGTCGTCGTATCTTCGGATTTTTGGTCCTTTGAAAACGAGTGACACATTGCCAGCATTTATAGCACTTGATAGACGCACCCCTATCCCCTGTGTCTGGACCAAAAACCCTCGTTTTGCGTCTTTCTCGTTCAATACCTTCGCATAACATACTTTGCTATATGATATATAAATATATATGTGAGGCATTCCGCGACATTCCGATTAAAATCTTGCCCTGATGATTTCGACTTTCCTCTAAATTTTTTATATAAAAAAAAACATTGAAAAAAAAATTCCCAAATTTTTTCAGAATTTTTCGGTCACGCGTTTTTTGGATTTTTTTTTTTTTAAAGGGACCACTTTGCAAAATCTGAAAAAAATCACAATAATCTAATAAAATATAACAAAATTTGTGGGCTTTGTTCCAAAATGGAGATTTTAATGCTTTATAATAAAAATTTTGTTATATTGGATTATTTTGAATTTTTTCAGATTTTACAAAGTCGTCGCTTTTTTCAAAAACGCGTGACCAAAAAATTCTGAAAAAAATTTGGGAAATTTTTTTTCAATGTTTTCTTGTATAAAAAATTTAGAGGAAAATCGGAATCATCGAGGCAAGATTTTGATAGGAATTTCGTGGAATGCCTCATATATACGTACGCAGCTTTGGGTGAGCTCCGTTGAAGCCAAAGTCCTCCCAAGATTTATCTATCACGGTTATTGGAGTTATACAAAGGATTTTTTTCCAACTGAGCCCATAAAGTATCTGCGCCTGATGCCTCCATTATTTGTCCAGTTGGGTACGAAGATTCACGCGACTGGGGACAGAAATGCGGAGAACGATGTAGGTTTTTCAAAGGGTGAGAACTGTTTTACGATTGTTCGGCTTTAACCCTCTCTCTGTGTACTTTTCGTGCCTATTATCACTGAAAACAGCGAAGCGGAAAAAAGGGGTGACCATTGTCCAACCTTTCCAAAATATGGACAATAGACGAGGGCCGAAAATGGCATTTATAAAAATTAAATATGAAAATACGAAGTTTTTAGAAAGTGGGGTTAGAATTGAGGAAAATCGTTTTTCATGAAAATTGACGAAAATTTTTGATTTTTTGGAAAAACTATTGATTGATTTGTATTCAGGGGGACAAAATACATCGATATAAGGTTTGAAAAAAATAATTTAAAAAATTTTGTCTTCGCATTCTAGCCAAAATTGAATTTGTTCATTAAAATAGCGGTAACTTTTTTTCTAGATAAGATTTGGACTTTAATTTGTACTCATTCTTTTTGTGATCGTTGAAGCTCCAAAATGCCGCTTGGTTCATCCGAATCCGATCATTTTTCGATTTTCGGCAGATTTTTTAATTCTGACCATAATTTTCTGCAAATTTTTGGAGGCATTTCTTTTTCCAGCGATTTTGAAAGTGCTCTCATTTCTACGAAAATTAAGTTATGAGAATGAACCAAACGCTATTTTCTAAGTTTAGTGACTGCTTTCGAGTACGAAAAAGAAATTTTGGAATCGGTGAGACCGAAGCTAAGTAATGATCACTTGAAATTTCGCTATTTCGAGGTTTTTGAAAATGGAGCTAAAATTGAGCAAACAAGTTTTTGGTGAAAATTCATGAAATTTTTTATTCACTAAAAAAACTATTGGTAGATTTGTGTTTAAGGGGACAAAGCACATCGATTTATACTTCTAAAAAAATTAATTAAAATTTTTTTGTCTCTTTTTGGGAAAAATTGATTCTGTTCACTAAAATGACCATAATTTTTTTCCTAGATAGAATTGACATTTGGGCATGAGCTCATTCTTTTCTCAATCGTTCAAGCTTCGAAATCCCGTTCGTTTCATCCGCTTACAATTATTTTTCGATTTTTGGCAGATTTTTTAAGTTTGAACACCGATTTTTGCAAATTTTTCATTCCCTTTCAGTTTTTTTCGACGATTTTCAAACTTTCATAATTCCCACTCAAAATTATTTCGATTTATCATAAAATATTTCAAACTCGAAATATTATCAATCAGATGGATTTTTTTTTTTTCATTAATTTTGAAATATTTTTTACACACGTACAGACACTTTTTCTACAACCAGCTCACATCTGAAATATTCATACCTGGCAAAATATATATAGTTCAGCTCGTTTTGGTTCTACAAGCGAAAAACCATGGATGGTCCATCCTCAACGAAGCAGAAGAGAGAGGGAGAGAGAGAGAGAGAGAGAGAGAGAGAGAGAGAGAGAGAGAGAGAGAGAGAGAGAGAGAGAGCCATTAATGGATGGCCTCTGTTTTCATGCGTTTTATCACAACGGTCTTCATATGGGTCATTCCATGTCAAATCGACCACTTTTGAACCCGATCCTTTTCGATTTGGCTGATTTTCTTTTCCTTTTCTACTCCATTAAAAACATTTTCCCGGAAATTTTTAATTTTTTTTACACAAACTAAAAAACCTTTCTTTTTCAAATAGCGAGAACTTCTTCAAAAAATGACTTGTTGGGATGTACAACTGCATGAAAAAAAAAGTTTTTTTTTGGGTTGGGTAAAAAAAATTTTCAAATTTCCTGAAAAATGTGCAATGAAGTAGAAAAGGAATAAAAGTTCAGCCAAATCGAAAGGGGTCGAGTTAAAAAGTGGTCGATTTTACATGGAATGACCCATATACATGCCCAGAATTGCAACGGTCAAAATAGCCAGTAGGTTATTCGTATGAAACGATGAAAAGCGATTCCCGTGTCCGTTGGAACAAACCGTTAGAGCTATCGTGGAAAAAAAACAGAATGGGCTCAAATTTATTTTTTCGTTGCTCTCGCATTTTTATCACCCCGAGCAAGGTTGATCAAATTCTCCATTCCGAAAAATGGCCTTCATCCATTTTTTTTCATTCTTTTGATCACTCGGACACGTTCAATGGATTCCCTGATGATGAAAAATCGTTTTTCTTCATTTGTTCATTTTTTTTTTGTTGCAGGACGCCGATGGAGACACTCCTCTTCACGATGCAATCTCCAAGAAACGCGACGACATGCTCGCTCTTCTGTTGGATCACGGCGCGGACATCACTCGGACCAACAATACCGGTTTCAACGCTCTTCATCACGCTGCTCTACGTGGAAATCCAAGGTCAGTGCACTGCTAAACACTCCTCTATGATTCTGTCCAATTTTTAGGGCAAAGGGATGATTATTGCTTAGAGGGGGTGGCAAAATGGTCATCATGAGGAAATGACACTTCTGCGAAGCTTTCAATCCAAAATTACCATTTTCATCGATTTTAGAGGGAGTCCAAAGACCAAAATAGTACATTATCGCCCGTCGGCGTAAAGTGCCTTTTAAGCCCACGAAGTGGGCGTAAAAAGGCACTTTTACGTCCGGAGGGCAATAATAGTACATTATGACCCGAGGACAAAAAAACTTTTTCTGACGAGTGTGAGTTTGCAGCATGAGCCGAAGGCGAATGCTGCAATCACACTCGTCAGAAAAAGTTTTTTTGTACGAGGGTCATACAATATTTTATCGCCCGACGGCGTAAAGTGCCTTTTAAGCCCACGAAGTGGGCGTAAAAAGGCACTTTTACGTCCGGAGGGCAATAAAGAATTTTTGGGGACAAAGTTACCACCAATTTGAAGATTTTCTTTTTTCAAAAATTTAACCAAATCAGGAACAGCCCTGATAAAATGATTTCCCTTGTTTATGAGCCTTTCAAATTACCTTAATTTCGGAGGTACCTGGACCAAGCTGCTGGAAACGGTTCTGGAATTGAAGGTCCCATGGAATTCAATTTTAATTACAGTTGCCTTATTTCAAGTTTTTTTATGATTTAGGAGATGGCTATTTTGGTCCTGCTACCTCATTCCGCTTTAGTTCCAACATTTTTTTGGAGTATTTTAGTTCTACCATTTTTTGGAGTATTTTAGTAGAATTACTTTTCAGGGGTGAAAAAAATTGCTTAGAGGGAAAAAAACTCTAGAATGCTTCTAGAAAATTCTACCTTAAGCTAGTTACTAGCTTAAGCTTTGTAACATTAACCCTCATTATAATTATTCTAACAATTTCTAGATTTTTGGATTTTCAATATTATTCGATAATTTTGGAGAGTGACCATTTTGGAGGATGGCCAGAAAAAAATATTTATTTTTCTTTAAATAAATTTTCCGATATTTGAATAAAATATTGATTTTAAGAAAATATATTTAAATTATTTCTTTTGCAGAAGAGTTAAAATTACCTCAACATAAATTCACTCAATCTAAAACCACGGCCAAAAGTCACCCTCTAATATTTAATATCAATAATCAGTAATCAATAATCATAATCATAATCAATATTTAATATCAATAATCATATTGATACTAAATATTGGTTATGATTATTTGATTATGATTATTGATCACTGATCAATAATCGATACTCAATAATCATAATCACAATCAAATAATCATAATCATTATTGATATTAAATATTGTTTAAGTTTATTTGATTATGGATATGATTATTGATTATTGATATTAAATATTGGAGGGTGACTTTTTGGATGGTTTCAGATGGGGTGAATTTATGTTGGGGTAGTTTTAGCTCTTCTGCAAGAGAAATTATTTAATCAGCTTAAATATATTTACCTAAAATTAATATTTTATTCAAATATAAAAAGAATTTAATCGAATGGAATGGATATTGTTTCTGGTCATCCTCCAAAATTATCGAATAACATTGCAAATCCAAGAAACGTTTTTCGGAAAAGTTTCTCGCGTTTCTAAAATTGAGGGTTCAGTCATAGCTTATCTCCAACTCTAGCTTATCCCCAAAATTTCAAGGCAAAAAGTCCTCTAGCGAAGAAACCATTACAAAAATTCAATGCTGTGATTCAACGTCACCAAGAAATGAATTGAAATGTCAAAAGTTGGATATGGTTCTACTTTTTTATTTTTTATTTACACGATGGTAAATGTCTCTCGAGGCTTGATATCCGGTTCTGGATGAAGTCAGCCATAGCTGCAACATTTTCCACTTCCTCTCTTGCTTTCACGTTTCTCATTGAATTCACCTCTTCGAATGCTTCTGCGGCGATGTGGAATGAGAAACTGCAATGGCGAAGGTAAATCAGAGGACGTTTATAGCGAAACGTTCATACGTTTCGCGAACATTCATTGAATGCGGTCGCTTAACCTTCGTAGCTATAATTTGAGATTGTACGGAAGTGGGTAGTCGAATCATACAGTGTCATCGACATTCCCAGTGAAACAGGATGTCCCCACATTTTCTACATCGATTCGAACCGTTTCAATCGGTCATTTGACTCACTGGAGTCTGATCTCAACTTGGGTTGATCATTTCGGCCCATTCATTGGCTAACGATGATGACCTTGACACAAAGAATTCCTTATTTCCACTTGTTGGTCTCAATGGTGCCCAATGATCCCAATGGTCCCAATGGTCCCCGACGAGTGTGGCAGAAGCCGTAACACTTCCGGTGATTTTATCTCATCCAAGGTCTGACGAAATAGAAAAATTTCACAAGAGCTTTCGCTCTTCTTCTCCTCCAATTTCAATTTCCCAAGAACGGTCACCGTTCCTCCGATGGATTGAGCTCGGGATTTGAACCGCGCGATCGTGTTCGAGTCCACAGAAGTTGTGACCCATGTGACCCAGACGAGGAGGTGACTTTGCTTGGAAAGGGAACCGAATCACAAAGATGGCCGAAGAATCCTTCGAGAGGCAATCTTCCTCATCGACCATCCACGTCGCGTCTAGCGACCCCTTTCTACCTTCGTCCTCGGCGTCCCGTTGCCAGGAAACCGCTCCAACGGGATGAAACTCCCGGAAGATCCCGAATATCTTAGATTTCTCGGCTCTCCCTCGAGTCCTCTTGGTATTCACAGATCTCCCAGGGAGTAAAACCTACGTGATCCTTGCCTTATTACAGCGGCGAAGATGATATTACTAGCTCCGGGAATGGAGAAAGATTGATGACTGCCACCCAGACGAAATTGGCGCAAGGTGCCAGGAAGCGATATGCTGATATGACATTCAGGATTCGGGTAGTCTAATGAATAATACATGTGGTGCAGACACTAGGATTTGGAATTTTCCACCTAACCTAGCTTCGGAAGATCTCAGATCATTGTCCCGCCCAAAGTGTCTTGGTCCAGTTTTCTAGCGGAACCAGCAATTCAGCTCGCGATAAAGGTCATTTCAATTTCACGATGGTCGAATCAAAAAGTCAACAAGCGTTTCTGCCTTCCTCGTGATAATCCTCCGTTGTTGGACGTCGCGTGTTTCATGCGCCAGCTGAAAAGGGGAACCGTGACTCGGGGACTTGGGGCCAAGGGTTGTGGCTCTTCGCGTTTTGGTGGAGAAAGGTGAGGATAACCAAGTTGGTCTGGCGAAGGCGGATGTGAGGAGGTTTCTTGATGCCCGGAGACGCCAAAGAACCGTCTCGGACACGCGACTAACATGCGGAAGTGTAAGAGATGACGTGACCTCCGTGTTCGTATATCTTGGAATAGCTCTATGGCTTCCCCGGATATTACGTTTGCACCCCTCCGCTTAAAAGCGTATACCGAGGGGGATGATTGGGGCTGGTAAGACAGTCCATGCGGTTCCAGAGGTTCTCCGGCTAATAGAGGCCACGGGAATTCAGTTGGACATGACTTGGGGTCTGGACCTGGGAATAAACAACCCCTCTTCTGGATCGATCGGTGGTTCACGAGGTTATTTACAGGTAGGTTCTCGTGTCGACACGCTCTTTAGTGCATTATCCCATCGTAAATTTTTTTATGATGGAGGAGAATACCAACCCCCATAATTTTAACAACTCCTGGCCTAACTAGTTAGAACGATCAAACTCCATAGTCCAGTTGATGACACGATTCTGGCGATAATTGATGACCAATCTGGACGTCTCCAGGTAGTTTCTCGAGTTGGTTGATACGAATTGATGGCTTACCTTTATTTATGACCTGTTCCCCCCATAATTTTAACAACTCCTGGCCTAACTAGTTAGAAGGATCAAACTCCATAGTTCAATTGACGCCACGACTCTGGCGATAATTGATGATCAATCTGGACATCTCCAGATTGTTTCTCGAGTTGGTCGATACGAATTGATGGCTTACTTTTATCTTTGACCTGTTCCCCCCATAATTTTAACATCGCCTGGCCTAACTATTTAGAAGCATCAAACTTCATAGTCCAATTGATGACACGACTCTGGCGATAATTGATGATCAATGTGGACATCTCCAAGTAGTTTCTCGAGTTGCTCGATACGAATTGATGGTTTACTTTTATTTCTGACCTGTTCCCCCCATCATTTTAACAACTCCTGGCCTAACTAGTTAGAAGGATCAAACTCTATAGTCCAATTGATGACACGACTCTGGCGATAATTGATGATCAATCTGGACGTCTCCAGGTAGTTTTTCGAGTTGGTCGATACGAATTGATGGTGTACTTTTATTTCTGACCGGTTACCCCCATAATTTCAATAACTCCTGGCCTAACTAGTTAGAAGGATCAAACTCCATAGTCCAATTAATGACACGACTCTGGCGATAATTGATGATCAATCTGGACGTCTCCAGGTAGTTTCCGGAGTTGGTCGATACCAATTGATGGCTTACTTTTATTTCTGACCTGTTCCTTAAGGTCGGTCCCTTTGTCTGGGCTACATCAATGCTCCAAGTCTTTGGCCTAGACCCTATCAGCCTTCGTTGCATTCTCCTTGATCGATGAATGATTAATTCTTTGGCAATCGCTTGGGAGTTTCTTGCGATCATTTTCGAATGAACGGACCATCGCAAACTCGTTTGGACCTCCCCAGAGAGATTCGGTTCTTGGACAGGTCTGGATGTGTCCTCGATAAATAGTGATCCTGTCGCCGGAGAATCAGATAGTTTCCTTTCAGGTCGCGTTTCGTGAATGATTTTGTGAAACGAATACTTCCTACTTGGTTGGTGATGTCCTTTCACCCGGAACCCAACGTTATCACAATTCTTGCGAGGAAATACTTTGACGCTTGTCGTTTTCCCTCAAGATTTCCTATCGTTTCATCGTGGCCAAGGTAGGTCACTCCCTTTGGACTTCACCCTTCCTCGTTCTCTGGAAATTCCTATTTCTCTTTGTGTCTTTCTCTCCAGGTTCATTCCAAGCCTTGAAGCTACAGAGAGCCACCGGCCTCTGAAGCCGAACGAACGGATATCCGAAGACGTAATTTCCTGCCCTCAGCCCTTCGCGTCCTTGTTCTGCTCGTTCGTCGTACGCCTTGTCCTATCCTTTGACTTTTCTCTCAACGCTTTGTAGCCTAGATTCTCTCGGAAGAGGACCAGAAAGGTCAACCCTGCCAATGAAAGCTTTGTGCTCTTGAAATTTTGGTATTTAAAATTTTCGAAAAAACGGTTCGGACCATTTTTGTTATTTTTTTTTTTAAATGTCTTAGATACATATTTTCTTGGGAATTCGAATTTCTTTTTTGTCAAAAACCAATTTAGTCATGAGATAAAAAACCAGTAAGAAATAAATAAAAAACTTGTTTTCGATGTAAATTCATAAAGATTTTGATATTTTGGAAAAACTATTGGTAGATTCATATTCAGGGGGAAAAAAATACATCGATTTAAGGTTTGAAAAAAAGAATTGAACATTTTTTTTTTCACATTTTGGCCAAAATTAAATTTGTTCATTAAAGTAGCGGTAACTTTTTTTCTAGACAAGATTTTGACTTTAATTTGTGCTCATTTTTTTTGTGATCGTTGAAGCTACAAAATGCCCCTTGGTTCGTCCGCTTCTGATCATTTTTCGATTTTTGGCAGATTTTTTAAGTTCGATCATCGATTTTTGCAAATTTTTTAAGGCGATTTTCAAAGTCCTCTAATCTCTGCAAAAATTTAGTTATCGAAACGAACCAAACGCCATTCTCTAAATTCATTCGAGAAGTTTGCGTAGGAGAAAGAAATTTGGGAATCGCCTTTTGAAACTTCGCCATTTTCAGTTTTATGAAAATTCAATAAAAATGTCCCAAAATTTAAAAAAAAAAAAAATGCACTGTTTCAAAACCAATATCGATGGAAAATTTATCGCTAATTACAAATGACACAGAGTTTTTGGTTAAAAAATAATTATTCCCGAAAAAAGTGAAAAAATAACACTGAAAAATATTTTGAATGATATATTTATCAAAATATTGAATAAATTGCGAATAGAGGCGGCTCAATCTATTTACATTGCCACTGCTGTTTTCATCCCTCGCTTTTATTACCGAATCGTGTATCGATCTCTCTGGACCCCGATTTATGGATATTTCCTTTTGTACAGGCGATGCCATTTCAATGAGCGCGCAATTTCCAATTCCCGCATTTGCGTGGGTGGGGGTCGAAGAGTCGACTAACCAATATTTCGAACGGCCGAAATTCCGAATTTCACGGTTATGAGCGTTCGAATAACGAAGCGCCGAAATCGCGAACGCCAGAAAAGCGAAAGCGGAGGGAGCCGCCCCATGCGTAAGAGAGAGAGAGATGCGCCTCCTCTCTCTCTTACGCATGGGGCGGCTCTCTCGACTTTCTCTTTTCTGGCGATCGGGATTTCGGCGCTTCGTTATTCTAACGCTCGTAATCGTAAAATTCGGGATTTCGGCCATTCGAAATATTGGTTAGTCGACTCTTCGACCCCCACCCATTTGCGTTTGTGGACTTGGCCAACGAAATTAAATGTTCCTCCTCGCCTCGTCCAAAAACTCTAAAATAAAAATACGATTCAGCTTCATTAATCGAAATGGTGATATCATACTTTGGATATTGGACGAACCTCTGGATATTGAAATTGGACAATTTTGGCACATGCTGTTAAAACGCTCTTATTGAGAGGTTCAATCGAGCCTCGCCATTGACATTGTAGCTCATTATAACTCATTACATAATCCGGCGGATAATCGAGATGGAAATTGCATCAAGGTTTATCATCTGGTTATTACGGCTAAATTATAATCGACAATGTACAGTGTCGTCCAAAAATTGGGAAACCGATTCCGCGCCGCACAAAAAGTTTCACTGCTCTCTTAAAAATGAAGATATTTCAATTCAACAAGCGGCGTTTCAAAGGAGACATATTCAGCCGCATTTCTCTTTTTCCAAAAAAAAATTTCCATTTTTTTTGAAGCCGGTACGTCCTTTGAAACATGGTCGTTTTCTGGCTGTTTTTTTGGCGTTGAAATTTTGGCGCACGACCCATGAAATTTTTTTTTTTACTGTTTTTTGCATGAAAAACTTGTGGGGGAAGTATAAGCTTCAATTTCGCTTTTTAAAAAATTTCGTACGATTTTTTTTCGCAAAAATATTCAATTAAAAAAAAAAAAACGACCATATTTATAAAATGTAGAGTAATTCTAAAACTAATGGGTTCAAGGGGAAATCACTAAGACGGTAAAAAGTTGCATACAATCATTTTGTATTTGCCGAAATTGGTTGAGAATTTTTTTTCAAAAATTTTTTTTTTCGAAAATTTCTCCTGCCAATGAGATATTTTTTTATCTTAAACAATCGGGTTCTTACATCATCGACACGGGTTTTCCGATATAAAAAAGCGATGTAGATGAGGTTTTTCGATGAAAAAACCGTATAGATAAGGTAAGGATCCAATTGTTTGAGATAAAAAAATATCTCTATGGCAGGAAAAATTTTCGAAAAAAAAAAAAATTTGAAAAAAATTCGGAAAAAATTCTATTAAATCCAAGATGATTGTATGCAACTTTTTGATTTCTTAGTGATGTCACGAAAACCCAGTCGTTTTAGAGTTACGCTACATTTTATAAATATGTTCGTTTTTTTTTTTGAAAAATTGAATATTTTTGCGAAAAAAAATAGTACGAAACTTTTTGAAAAGCGAAATTGAAGCTTACATTCCCCCCCACAAGTTTTTCATGTGAAAAACAGTTAAACAAAATTTGCACGGGTCGTGCGCCAAAATTTCAACGCCAAAAAAAGCCAAAAAAACGACCATGTTTCAAAGAGCGTACCGGGTTCAAAAAAAATCGAAATTTTTTTTTGGAAAAAGCAAAATGAAGCTGAATATGTCCTCTTTGAAATGCAGCTTTCTGAATTGAAATATCTTCATTTTTTAAAGAGCAGTGAAACTTTTTGTGCGGCGCGGAATCGGGGCAACGGTTTCCAAACTTTTGGATTGGAGTGTATTTCGATTAACTTTGTCAATTGGTTGAGTTTATTATCCCGAGAATAAATCATCGAAATGTCGCGGTTATCGAGTGGTTAAGGGATGAATTATAGTGAATTTAACGAGATCGGACGAGGTGTCGATCCATCAAGTCATCAAAGTTTTATTAGTATCGCAAAGTTCTCGCAAAATGTTTCGCACCAATCAATCATGGCAGCAGATGTTAATAATTCAGGAATTGATAATAGAATGCGTATAATTTATCGTGTATAATAGAGATGTATTTTTTTATTAAGGCAGTATTTTCGTCCAGAATTTTGAAAAAATCACACTCGGGTCGTTTTTGACCCCAGCGATAAAAATTCTTATAAAAAATAAACCATTTAACAATTTAACTGGTAAATTTTTTTCTAACTTCTTAAGAGGTTACTCTCCAAAGTGATACAGGATTTATAGTAAAATATCGAAATTAAATATGATAAAAAAATTTAAATATCCAAAAAAACTGAAAAAAATGACAACTTTTACGAAAAAAATCATAACATTTTTATTTTTCGACGAAAATGGTTATAAATTTAACTGAGGCTGCTTAATATATAGCACTACAAGAAAAAAATTGTAGTAGTAAAACAACATGACAGGAAAAAAATTCGCACAATATTTTCGCACTTGACCTTGAGACACTGTAGTGTGTCAAGGTCAAGGTCAAGACCACTCGACTTTGGACGGCTAGTACACGTACAAAAATGCGTACCGGATCGAAAAAAAAATTTAAAAAAAAGCAACACTGAGAGAAAAAATTATTGAATTTGAGAAAATGAATTTATTTATTAAATGAAAGTATTAATTCGATTATTTATTTGTTGAACCAAGAAAATCACTCTTCATTTAAAAAAATATTTTCACGAATCTATTACTCCATTATATTAAACTCTTATTTAATAGTAACAATTAAATGCATGATAGATTTGATTAAATTTGTATTCATTGGATTAATTACATTGATCGCATCATAAACATGAGATTATTTGGATCTAAAAAACGAATTCAATATCGAAAATTTCTTGATGATTACCATTTTCAATTTTTGTTTTTTTATTTTTTTTTCTTCAAGTTTCAGAGTCCTCTGAACACCCTCAAAAATTTGCAGAATGGTGTTCCGAGAAATAAGGCTAGTTGAAAAAAAGTTTTTTTTTTCAATTGGAAAAAAAAATAGAAATCGAAAAAACACCACTCTGAAAAAATTTGACGATTTGCAGAAAATGTCAAAGTTTGATATAATAAAAAGAAAAAAAAAGAAAAAATGGTAATGATCGAGAAATTTTCTATTTTTTCCGAAAATCTAAAAAAAAAACGATGGAGACGGGTTTTTATAATTTTTTTTCAAAAAGTACATTAAAAAACAAAAATTTTGAAAAAAAATTGTCCCGATATGTCAAATTTTGAAAAAGTTATAGCTGTTTGAAAAACAAAAAGCCAATTTTTTTGAAAAATGTATAACTTTTTATCAGCTGGGTGTAAAGATTTGAAAAAATTCTAAAAAATGTTTTTGATAGGGTAGAAAAAGATACAAGAGTTTCAGCCAAATCGAAAAGGGTCGGGTTCTAAAGTAGTCGATTTGGCGTGGAATGCCCCATAAATTGTTAAAAATTAAAAAACTGGTTTTTCAAATATTTTCTTATATTCGAATTTTCATAACTCCTAAATTTTTTTAAGTGCATAGTAGGAGTCGATAGCTCAATAGGTAGAGTGTTAGGTAGTTAGGTAGGATAGGTATGATGGTTAGGTAGGGTCGAGGGTTCGAATCTCGGTCGGACAGAGAAATTAGATCGGAAAATTGGCGCAGATTTGTCTTTTTTTTCCATTTATCTCTTTTTGGGGTCACTGAACTATGCATATTAAATTATTTGGCAAGGGCTAGATATTTTTTATAAAATATTTAGCAACAATTAATAAACACGCATTTGATTGAATAGATCATTTTTCCTGTCGATTGGACTAATTAGTTTGTTGATTCAACAAATTTTTTTCTCACTGCTTCCTGTATCAAAAGACACGCATGTTTTGAATGATAAAATGTGTTCTCGATTCAAACAACATATTACATATAATTGATAACATATCGTTAGATTCAAGTAGATTCGTTTATCGAAACAGAAATTTATGGAATTGACTGAAAAAAATGAACCAAGTAAATATATAAGGAAACCAATCTAATATGTTTTGGCAAATAATGAAAAAAAAATATTTTATAGCACTCCGTGCGTAAAGTGTCCATTTTACGCACACTACGTGTGCGTAAAATGGGCACTCTCCGCACTCGTGCAATAAAATTTCGTACGAAACTCGTGAGAAAAAGTTTCAACGCACTCGTATCGTAATGTACTATTTTGTCTTCAAAACTTTGTTTCATTGGTTCTAGTAATTCTTTCTCTCAGTGAAAATAAAGTTGAATTCCTTCCCGTCAAAACGCACTAGCTTTGCTATGGGCGATTCAAGAGAAAGTCTAGCAGCTTCTTCGTTACTCCGACAGATGCATAATGCACGCATCTCGATGTTGGATGAGCGAGAATGACCGCACAGGGTCACAAATGGCACAGAGTTTACCGTGTCTCGTTTCGCGTGTATGTACCAAGTACAAAATGGGGATGATACACAGAAACGAGAGTAGGAAGAGCAACAACGAGTAGCGAGAGACTCGGGCTTTGATCTTGCCACAGTAGCGAGCTCCGCCACTCTGATTGTGACACCAAGCGAAGCGTGTAGAACAGTGAAGAGCACCCCTTGACGATTCTCGTCTCATCATCCCTCTGTGACGGGGTGGGTTCTGGCCCTCTATCCCCAACTCAATCTCTCTGCATTTTGATCCCCATTCCAGCAGCGTGCAATTTCGCTACTCCTCCATTAGGACCGTGTCATCCCTTTATCTTTCCCATTCCATTCTCAATTTTTGCCTTTCGTTTATTTCGAGCTCCACTCGATGGTCATTGGACCATCGAGAATGTTGAGAATCATTGATTAATCATTGGTCAATCGTGAAGTATTTTTTGCACCTGGGGAAGTTGTTGAGGGATTTAATTTAATTTATGGATTTAAGAGGAAAATTTTGTGGATTTTTAGAAAATTTAGAATGATTTTTTTATGCTAGGGAAAGGTGGTGAAAGATTTTATTGACTTTTTAGATTCAAGTGTTGAATTTAGAGAATCATTGGATAATTTAAAACTGTTTCTGACATTATGGGAAGTTAGGGAGAGATTTTATTCAATTTTTAGATTCAAGTGTAAATTTTGAGAAACAGCTAATTTAGAACTATTTCTTACGCCAAAGAAAATTAGTGTGTAAATTTTGAGAAGCATTAGCTAATTTAGAACTATTTTTTATACCAGGGAAAGTTAGTGAATGATTTTATTCAATTTTTAGATTCAAGTGTTAAATTTGGAGAATCGTCAGATAATTTAGAAATGTTTCTGACATTTTGGAAAGTTAGGGAGAGATGTTATTCAATTTTTAGATTCAAGTGTAAATTTGGAGAAACATTAGCTAATTTAGAGCTGTTTCTTACGCCAAAGGAAGTTAGTGAAAGATTTTATTCAATTTTTAGATTCAAGTGTTAAATTTGGAGAATCGTCAGATAATTTAGAAATGTTTCTGACATTTTGGGAAGTTAAGGAGAGATTTTATTCAATTTTTAGATTCAAGTGTCAAATTTTAAGAATTATTAGATAATTTAGAACTGTCTTTGTTATCAGGGGAAATTAGTAAAAGATTTTATTCAATATTTCGATTTAAATGTTAACTTTAGAGAATCAATAGATCATTTAGGATTATTTGTCACATCAACGGAAGTTAGTGAAAGATTTTACTGAATTTTTAGATTCAAGTGTACATTTTGAGAATCATTAGCTAATTTAGAACCACTTTTTATACCAGGAAAAGTTAGTGAAAGATTTTATTCAATTTTTAGATTCAAGTGTAAATTTTGCGAATCAATGGCTAATTTAGAAATATTTTTTATACTAGGAAAAGATTGTGAAAGTTTTTATTCAATTTTTAAATTCAAATGTAAAATTTAGAGAATCATTAGATATTTTAGAACTATTTTTTATACCAGGAAAAGTTATTGAAAGATTTTATTCAATTCTTAGATTTGAGTGTACATTTTTGAGAATCTTTAGCTAATTATGAATTATTTCCTACACAAAAACAAGTTAGTGGGAGATTTTATTCCATTTTTAGATTCAAACGTAACATTTTGAGAATTATTTCATAATTTAGAATTATTGCTTGAACCAAAGGAAGTTATTGAAAGATTATAGCCAATTTTTAGATTCAAGTCTAAAATTTTAAGAATCATTAGCTAATAATCTTTCTTACATCAGTAGAAATCACTAAACAATTTATCTAATTTTTAGAATTTATCCAATTTTTAGAATTTTTAGAATTTTTAGAATTTTTAGAATTTTTAGAATTTTTAGAATTTTTAGAATTTTTAGAATTTTTAGAATTTTTAGAATTTTTAGAATTTTTAGAATTTTTAGAATTTGTCTAGAATTTTGATAATCATCAGAAAATGTCCGCTTCCTTCTACATTTATACAGTCCTCGCTACTCCGGGCTCTTCGATCGATAATGCAGATTCCTGCTGCCTTTAAACCCGCGAAAATTAAGTTCCAACGGGCTCGTTTCGAATAATACAAAAGCCCGGAGAATAATTCATTACGTCTAAACAGTCCTGTTAATTTCATTCGGCCACTCGCGTCGCCATTGAATAATTATCGAGAAACAAAGGAGAGAGTGCTCCGAGAAGAAAAAAAAAGAGAGAGAGAGAGCGAGAGAAACAGCCTTTTTCACAATAAAATGGCAACTCTTGCCGAGAAAAAGAGGGAAAGCGACGCGGAATGTTCTTCATGAAAGAAGTTTCGTGTGAAAATGCTAAAGTTGAGACAGGCAGAGAGGGGGAGGGGGTAAAAGAAAAAACACCGGGAAAGTAAGCTCGGCGGAGGCGGAGGAAAAGCAATGCGTTGGGAAAAACGACCGCTGGAGCCAAGACGCGGAACGGTGAATGGAAAATGCGCGGGTTCGGTCGTGGGAAGCGCGACGACCGTGGAGAGAGAAGGAAGAAAGGACGGGGATGAGGAAAACGCGGAATATGGCGCGAATGAAAGAGTATAGTTAGGTAAAAAAAAAAAAAAAAAAAAAAAAAAAAAAATTAATGCGCGTATATTTTAATGGCGGATTTGAATATGCCAGAAGCAACTCCGAGCTTGGAATTCCGAGTGTTACCGCATGCCAAATGAAAGGGAAATAATTGCGTGCGCCATTCTCGATTTTCCATTTTACCGTGACGAGAAATACATATTACGGTGGTCCTTATTCAGAGCTCGGACGAATTTTTTATCAGACGCCCCCCGAATTGACTCCGAATAATTAAAAAACAATACCCTAATTTTTTCAGAATTTTATCCAGACTCCAACCCCTCCGGAAAAGAGATTTCCCCATTTGAATTATATTCGTATTCATATTCTCGGGATATATTTTATTCCAAGTGTCATATTTTTGAAATTACTAATTACTAAATTTTTTTTTTTTTTTTAATTAAGAATATTTTGTCGCTTAATACTAATTTTTTAGAAAAATTATAAATGTTTTGTCACTAAATATTAATTTTTTTTGGAAAAATTAGAAATATTTTTGATTAATTATTAATTTTTCGAAAAAATGATTAATAAAATCACTATCGTTGACGAAAAAATCGATACTGCCGATCACTGCTTGACACACTTTTGCAGAATAACGTATTTGACACACTGGGGTCGTTTGTACCCCAGTGATAATAATTCTTATAAAAACTACACAATTTAATATTTTAACTTGCAATTTTTTTTAGAACTTCTTGAGAGGTTTCTTCCCAAAGTTATACAGGATTTATAGTAAAATGTCATAGTTAAAGATGATAAAAAAATTTGAATATCCAAAAAAACTGAAAAAATGACAACTGTTTCGAAAAAAATCATAACTTTTTTATTTTTCAAAAAAATTTATTTAAGGTGAAAGTCCCAATTATTGAACAGCTAAGGATCTGGGGGTTGAATTCGGTGAGAAAAAAATATAAAATCAAGAAAAAAAAACAATCGCTTTCATGTTCAAATGATACTTTGATATTTTTACTTTCGAAAAATCACCCTGTAAATTATTTTTAAGTGATTTCAAACGTGAAACATGCAAATGTCCCAATTATTGAACACCGGAAGTGCCTATGTCCCTAATATTGAACAGGCATGTCCCAGTTATCGAACACTCTCGAGAATTCTTTTTTCGTTCTGAAAATATTATTTTGGGTACAATATTAAGAAATAAAAGCAAAATCAAACACTCAAATAATCTTTTATCAATCATGTAAAAATACGAAAATACATATTTAGTCTCTTTTGACAGGTTTTTGGTTCATTCGTATTTGGTCAATTTTTGCTTTTCAACTCGAACTTTATTCAATTTTTATTTTCAGCTTCCTCGTTCTTATGTTGCGTTTTTGTTTGATTTTGTCTCAGCTTTCTTGTTTTTCGACGGAAATATCGGAGAGGGAGAGGGAGAGGGGGAGGGAGGGAGGGAGGGAGGGAGGGAGGGAGAGAGAGAGAGAGAGAGAGAGAGAGAGAGAGAGAGAGAGAGAGAGAGAGAGAGAGAGAGAGAGTGCAGGGTGTTATCTAAAATGACGTCGGAAGCGGTAATGCCAATTCGATATTCAGCGGGGTTGGCGCGAGTGTGAGGGAGGGATGGCCTTCTCACCCTCGCGAGAACCTCTCGAGGGTTTTGCACGGCCTTAACTGTATAATGGCGGTGGGAGTATGTATATTCAGTGAGGGGCGGGGAGGGGGGAATCACATAATAACGGGGGTGGTTGGCCCGAGTCTGGCTGCTGGGACCATAGCGATGGGAAAACCATGGCGAGGAGGATCCTTGCCGACGGAATCTCACCCACCAACGTCAACCACCAACACCAACGTAATCAGGCACCGACAAGTGCCATTATACATATATATATATATATATATATATATATATATATATGTATATATATATATATATATGTGGGTCATTCCATGTCAAATCGACCAAGAGTTGGAATCGACCCCTCTCAATTTCGATGAAATTTGGTCAGAGATTTTCGTTTTTAATAAAACGAAGTTCTACCGAAGGAAAAAATTTTTGGTAAAATTTTTGTTTTTCTTCAATTGTCATTAATTAAAATTTTTACTGCTCAAAATTACAGAATTACATGATTGCTTAACTTTACTTAACTTGCAATTAGAGGAAAAACAAAAAACAAATTTTGTTATCAAAATTCAAAAATTTTTATTTTTGAAACAAAAACACACCTCTCTGAAAATTTCAGGATCTTCCAAGACAAGGTATTGTATAAAAAACAAGTAAACCAAAAATAAAGTACGGAACTTGGATTTTCACGATCTTTGAAAATTCAAAATTCTCCAAATTCATGATTTTTCAATTTTTTTTTCGAAATATATATTTTTTTTCGTAGCCCCAAGTATACTCTTCGAAACGAATTGAGAACGATTTGTCGTAATTATAATAGTTTTCGAGATATTTGAAAAATAAACTTGAAAGATTTGAAAAATTGTGGAATGTTTAATTTTGAATAACTTTTGGACATTTTTAAAAAAATTTTTTCTTTGGTAGAACTCCGTTTCATTGAAAACGAAAACTTCTGACCAAATTTCATCGCATTTGAGAGGGGTCGATTCCAACTCTTGGTCGATTTGACATAGAATGACCCATATATATATATATACATATATATGTGTGTGTGTGCCTTCTATATCGAGTTATAATAGCCCTCGTGTTAAATCGCACGAGAGCCAAATCGCTTGGAACTAACGTTGAAACGGCTAGAGTACCGCTAACATCGTCCCAACACGGTTACAACCGATGCCCGTTACATCCCCCGTAGGTACGGTAACGTTTTAGTGAACGTCGATTTTCACGATGGCCTTGCTCGGTTAGCGATGAATTTTTAATAAAATATCGACGACCATCTCCCTTCCGTCCTCTCGTTAGCATTAATCGATGATTTTCTCTGCCTGGAAGGATCATTGGGGTTGCATTGATTCTGACTTAGTTCAAGGGTGGGAGAGAGGGTTGAAAATACCAAGTTGAAGTTAGTTCACTAATTTAGATCATTCGAAAACATAATTGGACTTGAAGAGGAAGCAGATAACCATTTTTCCTCAGTTTGGGATTTTTTCCCATCGCAATGCAAGTTTCACTGATTAACTAATAATAACTAACAATAACTAACAAACAAGTTAAGTAACTAGTTAGTTACTCAACTATAAAGTTAACTCAAGTCACTAGTTACCTAACTTATTAGTTAAGTCACTAGTTACTTAACTTATTAGTTAAGTAACTAGTGACTTGAGTTAACTTTATAGTAACTAACTAGTTTCATTCGTTACTTTATTTTTCTTGACATTGACAATTATCTTGACCATTGACGACTCATAATTTATCTGATTCCTTGGACGTTGAAGATTTGTCCGAATGGACGCCATTAATCACGTTGACGTTCCAACAAGCTGCAGAAACTAAAACAACGCTTCCACTTATTTTCCCCCGCATTCTCGCACGATATTTAACGATACATCTCTTGCACACAATTTTAACGCTCTTCTGTCCGACGTTCCGGAATGATTGGCTCTGATGTTGCCTGCGAGGATTGGTTTTTTTTTTATCTCGCATTCATGAAACGTCCCTCGTATCCCAAACAAAATGCAACGAGGGTTAGAAAACAGGGTTGAAGGGTTAGAAAAGGAGGTTGGAAGGTTAGGGAACAGGGTTGGAGGTTTAGAGAGTTGGAGAACAGGGTTTGATCGCTGGAGAACGGGGTTAGAGAGTTAGAGGGTTCATTAACACCGTTAGAGGGTTGGAGAATAGGGTTGGAAGGTTAGGAAAGCGGATTAGAGGGTTGAAAAACGAGGTTGAAGAGTTGGAGAACAGAATGGGATCGTTGGACAACGAAGTTGGAGGGTTAGAGGGTTCGGGAACAGGGTCAGAGAATCGGAGAACAGGATTGGAGGGTTGGAGAACAGGGTTAGAGGGTTGGAGGGTTAGAGGGTTGAAAAACGGGATTGGAGGGTTGAAGGAGGGAGTTAGAGGGTTGGAGGTTTGGAAAACAGGTTTAGAGGGTTAAAGAAGGAAGTTGGAATGTTAAGGAAGTGTGTTATAGGGTTAAGGAAGGGGGTTAGAAGGTTGGGGAAGTGTGTTAGAGGGTTAAGGAAGGGGTTAGAAGGTTGGGTAAGAGTTTTAGAGGGTTAAAGAAGGGGGTTGGAAAGTTGAGGAAGGTGGTTAGAGGGTTGAATAGCAGAGTGGAGGGTTAGAGGGTTGGAAAACGGGATTGGAAGGTTGGAAAATGGAGTTGAAGAGTTGGAGATTTGGAGAACAGTATTAGAGAATTAAGGAAGGGAGTTAGAAGGTTGAGGAAGTGTGTTAGAGGGTTAAGGAAGGGGGTTAGAAGGTTGGGGAAGTGTGTTAGAGGGTTAAGGAAGAGGGTTAGAAGGTTGGGGAAGGGGATTAGAGGATTGTAGAAGGGGGTTGCGTATTCTCACGTCTATTCATCCTGTGTACGTGGGTCTAAAACATGCCTTGTACAATCTTGCCTTGTGATCCTGCGTATTTTATCTATATATATTTAGTATAACATGGTTTCTATCGACTGAAGCAAGATCCTTCTTGCTCGTTGGAATTCCTCGAGCTCGCTAGACTGCGACGAGAGAGCTTTGTCAGCTTTCGTAGTTTCGGGCCTCTAAGGTGAACGCATCTGCAGCAGCAACATTAATACCTTCTTCTCTTCCTCGTTTCACCCCCAACGTTTTCTCTCCTATTGCATCTTCCCCGCACGTTCATTCTTTAACTTCTTTCGGTGCTCTCATTTTGCCTCTTCCGCTCCAACGAATCGCCCTCCCTCGACATCCTCGTCTGCCCTCCGTTAATATCGAATTCTTTGATGCAATTTACGATGGAACGCCGCGAATTCAACGCTCGCATCGCGTTTAATCCTGACCCACGCCCCCCCCCCCCCCTCTTTCCCCCGAAACGATCACTCTCGTTATTCGTTGAGGGGGTATTCTGGTATCGAATTTTGAATTTTTTTTGCATGGTCTTAAAGTTTAGATCTTTGAGAATATATCCTCGAAAGGAAATTTTTGAATTCCAATAATTTACGGAGTTTTAGTTATTTTAGTGATATAGCAACTATGCCCATCACGTTGATGTGTAACTTTATTGGGGTCTCAAATTTTGAAATTTTTTTTTTGCGTATTCTTAAAACTTACACCTTTCAGAATATAAACTCGAAAGGAAATTTTTCAATTTCAATAGTTTACGGAGGTATAGCTATTTTAGTGATGCAGCAACTATGCCCATCATGCTGGGGCGTATCTTTAAGGGAGTATTCTGGTCTAGGATTTAAAAAAAATATTTTTTTTTTGCATATTCTTGAAGTTTAGACCTTGAAGAATATATCCTTGGAAGGAAATTTTTGAATTCCAATAATTTGCGGAGTTATAGCTATTTTAGTAACGTAGCAAGTACGCTATCACGTAGGAGCAAATCGGACTATAAGCGTTCGGACTGATATCTCAAGTTCTGCTCAACCGATTTACTTCAAATTTTTTACCAACCTTCAATGTATGACTCTTTATCTCCCCTACCACTTTTGTATCAAAATTATTTATTTTACTATTGTAAAAAAATTAAAAACTACAAAAAAACTGGTTCGAAAAACACCTTTTTTGTTCAGACAGCCGCCATTTTGCGAAATTTTTTTTCCCGCTTTCTCTTTCTTACTAATCAAGAATCTTTTTTTAAATTTTGTATCGGATCACTAGAAGGGTTGCGATCGTGTCAGCCAGTGCACCCCTTTTTTACCTCTAACTTTACCAACTTATAACTTTTTTAATTTCCATTTTTTTCTTCGATTTTTTTTTCTTTTTCGTCAAAACATTAATAAATATGGGGCATTTAATTTCAAATCGACCACTTTTAATCCCGAGCCCTTTCGATTTGACTGAAATTTCGTTTTCCTTTTCTATCCAATTAAAAAAATTTGTTTAGGTAACTTGCAATTTTTTTATCCAACCGAAAAAAAACCTTTTTTTTTTTCTAAATGACTAACTTCTTCAAAAATTGACTAATTGGGACGTTTTTTTTTTGAAAATTTTCAATTTTGAATGTACTTTCCAAAAAAAAAAATACAAAAAAATTTTAAGATATTGAAATTTATGAAATTTTCCACTTTTTTGAAAAAAAATCATCTTTTTTTTCGGAAAGTACATTTAAAAACGAAAATTTTCAAAAAAAAACCGTCCCAATTAGTCAATTTTTGAAGGAATCATAGTCATTTAAAGAAAAAGCTTTTTCTTTTGGGTAAAAAGATTTGAAAATTTCCTGAAAAATGTTTTTAATTGGGTTGAAAAGGAAAACAATATTCAGTTTCACATGGAATGACCCATATGCTGTAAAAATCGAGACCGCGAATCATGGTCAATTCGCGGGAAATTTCCGCGGGTTGGGTGAATTTCTCAATTATTCTAATGTTCTCCATCCAAGAGAGAGAGAAAGAGAGAGAGAGAGAGAGAGAGAGAGAGAGAGAGAGAGAGAGAGAGAGAGAGAGAGAGAGAGAGAGCGACGAGATCGTGGATGATGAAAACGTGTTTTTCTTGCGGTTTGAATCCAACTCGTGCGTGCTGTAGTTACCCCTTGAGGCTCTTTGGTGGCGTTATATGCCCTACGGTACGAATTTTCTTGCACAGTCAGAAAAAGAATAGGGTGAGGGAGCGAGGGGAATCCGACCTCATATTTTACAAACGTCCGCGTGCGCTCTCGTCCGCCGGGGATCGTAACTCTCATTCTACTTTCTTCGCAAAACCACCCTCGCTCTCAGCATCCCTTTCCTCGCTTCTCTCTCTCTCTCTCTCTCTCTCTCTCCTCTCTCTCTCTCTTTCTCTCTCTGTCGTGGATAAGTGATTTTATTTAAAATTCCGCGAGTGTACCACTAATTAGTTTAACTCCATTCGGAGAATTTATTAAGAAAGGAAAGAGAGAGAGAGAGAGAGAGAGAGTGAGAGAGAGAGAGAGAGGAGAGAGAGTGCCTGGAATGAGACATATCTCTTCGGGCTTTCGCCATTTCTCTTCTCTTCATT